>CM039679.1:268743641-269326141 GCA_022537955.1 Schmidtea mediterranea | reverse complement strand
AATGATTTATTAATATAAAAACTATTTGCTTTAATAAGGGAAAATTTGATAAATTTCATCTTAACTTTACAAACTATTGAACAGATTAGTCATTCTCGACTTATTTTGTTCTTCGGCGCACAAAAAGACTAAAACTCTTCGCTGCACACTTGAAAATATTTATCAATTTTTAAAATTTTAATAATCATCATTTAATTATATTCTAATTCTAATACTTTTGTTGTCTAATAAAACCTTAGTCTAGTTTTTATTAGTCTAATTGGCTTATATTTATTTGCATATATTAAACAATCACTAATATTATGATAAGAACTTTTTGGTTTACACCTCTGATTTCTTTACATCTTTCTATGACATTCAGAAATTTTTTTTAATTGAGAGTCGCGAAATTTGTCAATATTTTATCACGCATCTTAAAGCTAAAAAAAATATTATCTTTTGCAAATTTTTTTAAATTATTAACACATTTTAGTGCTAGCAACGGAGAGATTGCAAAACGTTCTGTTATTAATTGCTTCGATAATGATTCTTAGTGCAATAGCTAACATTTGGATCCATTCTCTGTAGAAGTGCGGTGCAAACTAACTTTCATTAGACCCTCGTCGCTTTCCAAAGGTAAGGTGAATTATTTAAACAACAACCTTTCTTTTACAAAACACCTAATTTACATAATAATAAAAACTAATTTGCATTACATGAAATCTTGAGAAAAAAAATACCAAATACAAAATAAAAAATTTAATTTCTGAAATCCAATATTCATCAATGTGAAATTTCAGTGTATTCAACAATAAAAAACTGAATAATAGTCAACCTATGGTTACTTCAAAGGTTGAATGTTTTTTTCATCTAATTTTAAGGGTAAAATAATTTTTCTATACAATATATCGATCGATCGGACAATCGCATAGACGGATATAGCAGATATTTATTGTGTTAATGTTATAAATCAAGCCATTTCATCATTCCATAATTTAAGTTTACACTTATTAATGCTACTTTTTAAATTTATTATCCTTTTTAAATGAGAATTAAATCGTTTTCAATTTAATTACCCCCACAGTTGTATTTTAAAATTTTAAAGTTAAATTGCAAATTTCAGCTCGATGCAATAAAAATAGTAAAATTATGATATAGCAGCGGTTAATTGCCTCCAGATTTTTAAAATTAATATTTTTTGCTAACACTTAACTTCAATTTACACACTTCAAAACACTTTCACAGTACAAAAATCACACGTTCAAGCAACTGGTGACTGGAAACTGATAAGTTAGGTTATGTTGTTGGTATTTATCAACTGCAAATGTCCACTGATTTCAATTTTTAAAATTAGAACTGTAAAATATACTCATCCCCATTTGAGGATTACACTAACTAATGGGTTAATAAATTTAAGTTATAATAAAGGTTTTACTATTTTTACTTTTTTTATAAAGTTAAAGAAATAAAGCATAAGTGAAGGCAAGAAACAAAAATTAATAAGTGTTGCTCTTGGTGTACCATATGATTCTTTAATATATAAATATCGGTATTATGTAAAACCTAACTCTCCTTGAAATTAGAAAAAAATAAAAAACTATACGAAATGTGGGTTCATAATTTACCATAAATAAATCGACAAAAAATGACAACTAAAAATTTAAATTAAGCACAAAAAATATTTGTTACAATTATGGCTATATAGAAATTGTGCTGTGTAAAAGAAACAATAACCAAAAAATAAAAAACCTTACTTTTTTAATAAATTTATGATGTAATGAAAATACAGATAAATAAATAAAAAAATATTAATTATTATTATTTATTATTATTAATAATAATTTATTATTTATCATTATTATTAATAATATAGTTAATAATAATAATAATAATAATTGTTCGGACACCGTTTTAACTTTAAAGCAAATAATATTAAGTAATTTGTTGGGGGTCTTGTAAATAGAATTAACTCCCTTTAGACTTACAAAGAAACAAGTGAAGCTGCTGAGGATCAGGATGCTGCTCAAGTTACTGAAGGAGCTGAAGCTGACAAAGAAGTAGTATCTGAAAAAGCTGAAGCATCTTAATAACTTTTAATGTTAAAATTTGTTATTTTTGAGAAAGAAAAACTTTAATGTAAATTGTGAAATTTTTTAAAAATGGAAATGTGAAAAAATGTAAATTACTAAAATTTAAGATTAAAAATTTGTGTTTAAATATTAGATATATCTAAAGTTTTTTGAAAGTAAGAGATTTTGTAATGAAAATTTAGAAATAAAAATATTAAGAAAATATTACTTTAATTTGGTTTTTTTAATTCATTTGCGTTATTTTACATTATGCAATTTTGAGTGATGTTGGAAGCAGAAATTCTATTTGTTCCAACAAGCAAATTTATTGGTTGTAACAAACAAAATGGATGATAAAGATAATCCAGTTCAAATATTTGAAACCCAAATGCTGATAAACAACTCTGGTCAAACTCCCAATCTTGAATTGTTGAATAAAGAACTGATTATTGTAATCCAACTAGAAAAGAATACTGAAACACTGTCTAATGACGAACCTTTTTATATGAAACTTGATCAAATTGACACTGAATTAAAATTAAAACCACCTCGATGTGACAAAATCTATAAGTTTATAAAAGCCTCGGTAACTTATATTTATTCGTGTAATCGAAAAATTGCGTTTCTGATAATTGCAAAAATACCAATATTACATCTCTCGTTTTGTGTGATCTTCACGTAACTAAGTATTCTCCGAATCTATATCTCTTCGTCTGTCAGATATATCGTTTCGAATCTCGGGAATCTGCAGTTTTGTTTGAGAATACAAAGAATTTCCCGAATTCAATTCCAAATCAATCAGGCAAACAACCAATAAAAATAATAATTATTATAATTAATAATAAATTTGTGATTCCATACTTAAATTTTATTTCAACAAGATAAAAATTCATGGGATTATAAACATATGTGATAAATTTCCGAAAAAGAGAAATTAATTCTTAATGCGCGAAACCCGACAACATGTTTCAGTTTAGGTAGCTTGACATTTCATTCAGTTTTTTCAGGACACGTGCATAGTCAAATAGTAGTTAATTTAAACAAAACAAACAAGACACAAGTTTCGATGATATTTTTAATTCGAAATCGGCTAAAAATGGCATAAAATATAAGTAAATTAATTTAAAACCTCATACAAAAAAAATTATATTTAAAATTAAAATACATTTAAGTGTGATTATTTGTAATTAAAATTAAAAAATATTTCATGTGTGAGCAATTGTAAAAACTATTTTAACAGAATTAATATTAGTTAATTTAGCTAGGTATGTTCGAAAAAGACAGTCCAGGTATAACTTAAAAGAATAAAGTCTAAAATTAAAATGGTATCCGGACGTTCATCACCACATGATTCATCGACTAACTGTTCATCAAGAGGATTGTTCAATACATGTTAATAATTCTATTGTTAATTCATACTTCTTTTTTGATCTTGAATCAACAATATAAAATTTATTTTCCTGAAATGTGATCATGAATAAAACATTTTCCATCATGAATTCTTGTCCCTGTTCATTTCCTTGTAGAATATTTATAGAAATTAATCTTGGAACACCTTTTACTTTGTTAAATATTTTAGGATTAATGCTTAATTTAAAAGTTTTCATGTCGATTTGGGCATTGTTTAAACTTTAATAAGATCTGATCAATTGTATTAATGATTGGTTGTTGTTGCTCATTTTCAAAGAAGTCTTGTTGAAGAGTTTTGTTTTGATTAATAGTATTTTTATTCCACAACTCGTTTGCTTTTTCTAATATTTTTAATTGTAATTGATATTCAAGTAGCTAGTTAGTAGAACACTGCACCCACACATCATTACATATGTTGGGCCAAGACACGGTTTTGTTTAAATGAATCGGTAACACGCACGCAAACACAACATGCAGATTCAAAATCAGACCCATAAAACATCAACAAACCATGCTAAAATATGAGAAAGAAAAACAATTAAATATAAAATCAAGAAACACAAAAGTAAATTAAAATAATAACAAAGTGCAACAAGATCCGCACGAAATAAACATAGAAATAACATGAGAACATGAAAATTTGACCGAAATCTGACAATTTACCAAAAAATGCGAAAATCCATAAAAATGGAACTAAAATTAAATAATTTGAATTGGAAACAATTCAATTTAAAAATCAAAAGAAAAATTGTCAAATTAAATTACAAAAATAATAAAATTTAAGATTAGAATATACTAGAAAATCACAAGGTCAAATTTTGTTTTACTACATCAAATTTAACACGCTAGGTTAGGTTCGTACAATAGGTATATATACCGATTCATTTTCACATAATTTTAATCAGTTTTTCAGTTTTAAAAACTTGAACCAGTCCTAATTCAGTCTTAAGCCAGAACCAATTGAATAAATTCTCATATGTGAGTAGAGAAATTTTTGAAAGCTCCTTCCACGTCGCGACCATTCAATCTCTTATGAGCTCTGTTTGGGCGTCGGCGTGGGGAAGATTTATGTTTAAGGATCGATGAAATGCCAATTATAATATTATGACATATTTATACAAATAAAAGTTGTTCATCATGTCATTTTTGTCGAAATTTTTCCGGCCCACAGTCACTCACGCACAGCAAGAAAGTAAAATCAACATAACAATTCATTCTGTGTAAGTGCGGTTTATCCGCCAATAGCCTGAGGCCGTGAAGGTTCCGGAGTGAATAACGCAGGGCCTAAACGTCAATACTATCCGTCATAGGGGAAATTGGGAGGAGGGGAAGTAGTCTTTTGGCTGCTCCTCCACCACTCATTTTCCTATAATTTTGATCAAACTAAAATCATTGCACATAACGGCTAAAAATCAAAAACTTTAAAATCTTAATATTAACACAACAATCCTAAGGTCAAATTAAAGAGAAGGGAGTGGGGAAAGAATTCGGAAATAATTGCTGTGTCTAAACTACTCTAATTAAATCTAAAATTAAACTAACGAGATAATACTGGAAAGCCCGAGAAATTAACTATACCCAAAAATAACTAATTAGGATAACTCAAAACCGTAGATAAAAAATGTTTAAATGACGACGAAGGGCCGATGCTACGAATATCGACGCGAACGGCATAGATTAACTTGGCCCCAAATAATAATACAACCCTAAACATTTTACCGCATAAAAATTAGTAATAAATAAAATCATGGTAAATAAATTGACAAATTGAATTTTTAATAAAAATTGTGTTATTATTTTGTTTGATAATATTTTATTTATAACGGTTTTACCTTTTGATTATTTGTTTGGAATTCTGACATTCTATCATCATTTTCAAAAATGCCGAAAAATTAAAGATAAATCGTCATTCAAAACGCCTCCTTCGGAAGAAATCCGAACACCGGACAGCTAACCAAAACATAACTAAGAAAACATTATCTGTTTAAATAAGAAACAGGATTACACGTGTTAAATTAACTTCAAATTTCTTACAATTTATCGAAAAACTAATAATACACCATCTTTTATAAATCATCATCAAATTAAGATCTTCTATAAGAAATATATATATATATATATAAAACATAAAATTATTTGAAATAACGACAAAAATTATGGACATATGAGTAACGTAAAATAATTGAATTTACCATTGAAGAACAAAAATATTTTCGTGTTAAAAATAAAACACGAACACGAACACGACCATGTGGTAAAAATACACTATGTTCCATCTAATTTTGTAAGCGATTACCCAGAGGAGACTCGTTCTAACCGACCCCAAATAATAATAAGACCAATAAATTTATATAAATCACAATAACACGTTTATTTTAATTGTTGAACTATCCACATCAAAAATAAAGTTTCTCATTAACTTCGTGACTCAAGGCATAGAATCATAATATTGAATTATCCACTTCAAAAAAATAAAGGTTCTCGTGACTTCATAACTTAACAACTGAGATCATTAGCGTTGAATCATCCACATCAGAACCCAAATGATTATCGACTTAACAAACACTATACCCCAACATCTCTGTATTGACTACGACTTGTCCCCAAAAACTGTGTAACTATTTCAAACCAAAGTCTACGTCGACCGCGTATCCATTAAGTTATTTTAGTGAATCCCCATACTCACCATGTAATGATAAAATCTAATAATTTTACTATTCATTTAATAGACTTATGGGTTAACGAATCTCGGATCACAATGAGATTACCATCCCACTCCGCCGCCAGATACAGACAGGCAATGTGGGATGCGGGATTCTCGATTTCTCCGGTAAGAGAATCGATATCCGGACGGCAAGGAGAAAGTGATGAAATCTGGTTGCCTTACGTAGCAATCAAACGTGAGCCAGGAAGGAATCCGGCTCGAGAGCTCCGAGGCCGAGCTGAATATATTCTAGCACGCTTGGAAGCCCACCAAAGAGAAACCGACAAGCAAGTGGAACGAGCCCGCCGCCAATTAACCCAGATCAACGAGGACATCGCAGCTGGCCTGATCCCGAGCACAGATGGGTATGCCCTTTCTTATGGCATCTCATTCAAGTTCGACGATCCCAGATTGAATCGGCCAACCCAAGCCATGAATGTATCCATGCCGAGGAGAATACTCCCGAGAGGAATTAGGGGAGAGACCGAAAATCGGAGGACTGAGTGGGATCACTTCTACGCTCGCAGGACATCGACGAGGAACTCAAGGAATTATCATCGGGATTCTCGACATGATTGAATGTAACGAAATAAATCTTTCTAGTGATGTTTTTTATTCTTATACATGAATTTATTATCTAAAAATTAATAAAAAACCATCAAATAACATTACCTAAGTCAGAATTCATCTTAACATATCTTACCAATCATAATATTTGTTGTGCATCGGACGATTTAACCTTTTAATGACTTGTTTTATTGTAGAGATGGACTCCTGCACAATGCTAAACACGGCTCTAGTAGATGGATATGTCACCGCTGGACCACATACCCCCTCCCCCCTCCCCGGTAAAAAAAAATTCTAAGTCTAAAAGTACAAATTTTTAAAAGTACAAAATTTTTTTTAAACAAAGACCGTGACTCATCAAAAAAATTCAAGGTAGTTTAAACAGAGACCATGACTCATTCAAGGTCATTGGGTGACTCATCATATTTTTCAAGGTCATTGAAACAAATACCATGACTCATCAAAAAATTTTCAAGGTCATTCAAAACCTTTTTCAAGGTCGCGGATTTTTTAATCATTTTTCAATTATAATATGTCTACTTACTTTTATAAGTAGTATATATTTTGTAAATTTTATTCTATTTTATTATTATTTTTTAGAAATATTATTATGTTTTATAAATATTATTATTTTTATTATTATTTTTAAAAATATTATTAATTTTCAAGGTCATTCAAAAGTGGGTCAAAGTCATTCAAAAAAATTTTTCAAAATTTTTTCTATGTTGAAAAATACACGATTTGATATCTCACCGCTAGACAAAAAACATAGAATATTTTTCGAAATTTTTTCAAAATTTTTTATTTTTTGAAAAGTACACGATTTCCTATGTCACCGTTAGACCAAAAACAAAATATTTTTCGAAATTTTTTCAATATTTTTTCTATGTTGAAAAGTACAAATTTTCTCAAGGTCATTCAAATTTTTTTTTCAAGGTGATAATAATAATAGTGATAAAAATAATAATAATAATAATAATAATGGAATAAAAATTAAAAAACATTAAAACACTTCTTATAAAAGATAAGTAGTAAATTTATATTAAAAATGTTTAAAAATACCATGAACTTGAGAAAATTATAATAATAATAAAATTAAAATTAAAAAATATTAAAGCATTACTTATAAAAATAAATAATCATACTAATTAATCATATTATTAATCATAATAATAATAATAATATTAATAATAACAATTATAATAATAATAATAATAAAAAATAATTAAATAATATTATAAAGTAATAATGCTAATTAATAATATTATTAATCATATAATAATATTTATTCTTTAATAAAGCTTATGTTTTTATGTTTTTTTTAATATTAATAATATTATAATAATAAAACAAATTATAATAATAATAATAATAATAATAATAATAACAATAATTATAATAATAATAATATTAATAATTAATATTATAATAATAATAAAATAAAATAATGATAATAAAATAATAATAATAATTATATTAATAATAATAATATATAAAAATAATAATATAAAATAATAAAAATTAATAATAATAAATATAATAATAATAATAAATAATAAAATTAATTATTAATAAATAATAATAATTATATTATAATAATTCATAATAATTAAAACATAATAATAATAAATAATAATAATAATAAATAATAAAATAATTAAATATAATAAATATCATGCTAATTAATAAATATTATTAATTATTATAATAATAATTATTTTTATAATAAAATTTTTTATTTTTTTTTTTATAATATACATTAATAATAATAATATATTAATAATAATAAAATGAATTATAATAATAATTAAAAATATATAATATAATAATAATAATATTTAATAATAATAATAATAATAATTTAATTATATTAATAATAATAATAATATAAAAAAATAATTAATATAATATATTATAATTAATAATAAATATAATAATATAATTAAAATAAAATAATTATAATAAAAAATAATATAAATAATAATAATATTAATAATATAATTATTTAATAAAATAATATAATAAAAAAAAATATAATAATAATAATAATATATAATATAATAAAAAATTAATAATATAATAATAATATAATATAATAAAATATAATAATAATAAAATAATATAATAATAATAATAAAAATAATAAAATAATAATAATAATTATATAATAATAATAATAATAATAATAATAATAATTATAATAAAAATAATAATAATAATATTAATAATAATAATAATAATAATAATAATAATAATAATAATAATAATAATATTAATAACAATAACAATAATTTAATAATAATAATAATATAATTTTAAAAAAAAGTAAATAAATAATAAAATATTGACTTTATTAAAACAAAAAAAAATTAATAATAATAATATAATTTAAAATTAAAATTAAAATAATTAAAATTGACTTGATTTATTAAAACAAACAATTACATTTAATAATAATATAATTTAAAAATAAATAAATTTACAAAATATATACTACTTACTAAAGTAAGTAGACATAATATTAATAAGAATGATTAAAAATTTCGTGACTTGAAAAAAAATTTTGAATGACCTTCAGAAAATTTGTACTTTTCAACATAGAAAAAATTTTGAAAAAATTTTTTGAATGACCTTGACCTAATTTTGAATGACCTTGAAAAAATTTCGAAAAATTTTCTGTTTTTGGTCCAGCGGTGACACAGGAAATCGTGTACTTTTCAACATTGAAAATATTTTGAAAAATTTTTTTGAATGACCTTGACCCACTTTTGAATGACCTTGAAAATTAATAATATTTTTAAAAATAATAATAAAAATAATAATAAAATAGAATAAAATTTACAAAATATATACTACTTATAAAAGTAAGTAGACATATTATAATTGAAAAATGATTATAAAATCCGTGACCTTGAAAAAAGTTTTGAATGACCTTAAAAAATTTTGAATGGCTTTGAAAAATTTTTGATGAGTCGTGGTCTTTGTTTCAATGACCTTGAAAATATGATGAGTCATCAAATGACCTTGAATGAGTCATGGCTTTGTTTAAATTACCTTGAAAATTTTTGATGAGTCACAGTCTTTGTTTCAATGACCTTGAATGAGTCATTGTTTTTGTTTTAAAAAATTGTACTTTTAAAAATTTGTACTTTTAGACTTAGAAAAAAAATTTTACTTTGGGAGGGGGTATGTGGTCCAGCGGTGACATGGTCTAGTGGTGACATATCCATCTGCTGGCTCTCAAAAGCGCATGCAAGGAGGACACTGATCTCCATAGGCAATTATTACAGCTCACTAGTGGAATCCACCAGATAAAATCAACCTGTATAGAGCTGACTAGAGCGAAAACCCTGTATCAGTGGGTAACGGCCGCCCAACGCGGATTGGCCGAAGAAAAACGACTTGGCAGACCCTGAAAACTCAGATTCGCGGCCTGGAGGTGGCGCTATTGGCCTGCCAGGAAGGCCAAGCCGTCACCTACCCCCGGTCTTTGCACCCGCGCAATTGGCGTATCGAGACACAGCAGATGCCACCAAACCCACGGTGAAACCATCTAAACGTTGTCCAGGAAAGATAGAACGAGCAAAACGACGAGCGATGAAACTCTCGGGGAAGATACAAACGTAATTGTCGTAATCAATAAATATTTTATTTGATCGTCTTCGTATTGTTAAATTAATCGATAGTGACCTAGGATAAATCACGCGAAGCAGTAAAAATTTTATAGAGGTTCGAAAGAAAAATAACTGATCGATTGTGAGGAACATTAAGGTGAAAAGGACCAGAATGAGAAATCGCACACATACCCTCTATCGGTAGTGTGTTGGACCCACCATAGGATCGGGCCTTAGCAGTACCTTCGGCGATCCCATAACCAGTGGTTACATCACCAACGTTGCTTGGCAACGGGTAACCATTGGGGCAAAGATAAAAATTATATTTGTGGTCAAGGTTACCCAGACCATGAACCCCACGCATAATAAAAATAGTGTGTGGGTTCGCGACGGATTAAATTGCGTAATGATGTAATTAATCTCGATTGCAAAATTACGTAAGTAAGATAAATGATTTTGTGTGCGCATCTTTTTTTTGGTTATTTATTTTAGAATTTTTGGCGCATGTTTTTAAATTCAAATTTTGGCGAATTTTTTGAATTAAAATTGTTTGAAATATTTTTTTGAATAAATTTTTTTTCATCCACTAAATTTTTTCGGTCGCACTATAGTCAGGGATATTTTTAACTCTTAATAAAAAACAATGCAATATTTGGTCTCAATATTTTCTAGAGGTAAATATAGGTATAAAATAAAAATGGCTTGAATCGCCTACCGATAAAAAATTGTCAGTAATATTTTATAGGCTTGTTAAAAAGACACTTGTAATATTTGGTCCAGCGGAGAAATAGAAAATACAAAAAATCCGACTACGTCTGCCTACAAGGATGAAATTCTTACAGATGAACTACACCAGCGAGAGGTTCTTGTAACAGAGTTGCACAGCGAATATAGAAAACCTAAAAATTATTTAAAAATTAAAGTTTTCCACAAGGATGATATTTGGTCAGCAGATTTAATTGAAACCTTACATCCTAAAAATAATAAAAACTAGAGATATATTCTAACTATTATAGATTTGTATACGAGATATGCTTGATGTATTCCTTTGTTAAATAAACAGGGTGAAACAATTAAAGAAGCATTTGAAAAATTATTTGAATCAACACCAGATAGAATTCCCAACAAATTATATGTTGATAATGGCAAAGAATTCGACAACAAAACATTTCAAGATTTTTTATTAAAAAAAAAATAAAAATATATTCAAATTTTAATCAACCAGATGAAAGTTCACAAGGACCATCACAGAACCCAATTATAGAAAGATTTAATAGAACATTAAAAAATTTAATGTATAAAAAATTTACAGGACGAGGAAATAGAATTTAGTTTGATATTCTAGATGAACTAATTTATTTTACAATAATAGAATGATAAAAACAACTCCAACAAAAGCAAGTGATAATCCTGATTTCATTTAAAAAATTATAAATCAAAATAATATTGCTAATGATGATTTATTTGATAAACAAAAATTTAATATTGGAGACCAAGTTAGAATATTCAAATGTAAAAATAAAAATAAACTCTTTACTTTCATTGCTGTTTTTACAAGAGCTTTATCAATTTTTTCTCTAAAAGTTGGTTTGCTGATTTCATTAAGGTCTTGAATTAAATCAATGTCAGCTTTTGGTCTTGAACGAATATCTTGCTCTCTATAAGCAATATCATGTTGTAAAGCTGCTTCATCAAAATGATTAAATGGTTGGAATATCATTTTCATTTAGAAGAATATCTAAACGAGTTTCAGATCCTGTAAATGAATGATTTTTTAAATGTCTTTCACCTGGATATTTTTCTGTAGTAAAAGGTTTTAATAAACTAGAAACTATTTTTGATGATTGTAAGTCACCTCGTGAAAAATGTGAATCTCCTGAAAAGTGTGAATTTCCTAAAAAGTGCGAAGATGCCATTTTGGCAAAAATGAAAAAAAAATTGAAAAGTCTGTTGAGAAAGATTCTTATTTTTATAATTTAACAAGATGGAAAAATTTTTAAAATGCCGTGATGGTAAATTAGAAATATTTTTATTTTTTCGACATGGCGGGTGTGTGCTGGTTTGCTTACTAAGCACACTACTAATGGTACCAAATCATTATTCCTTGGTTTGAATAAAATCGATGTTGTAAAATTTGAACAGCTTCCAGAAGAAGATCAACAATTTGAAAATGAAAATCTAAAATCAATGAGACTCAATAGAGAAGTACAATATAAAATTGAAGAATATTAATGTTGTTGATATTAATGTCGATATTAATGTTGTTGGACAACTTAAGGAACTGCAGATACTTGCGAGGACTCTGACAGGTAAGTCATTTACATTAGACATAGAATCTGATGACACAATTGAAAAGATGAAATCAAGTGTACAAAGCAAAGAACGAATTACTCCAAGTAAACAAAATTAATTGTCGATGTGATTCCATAGCAAAAGGAGAACGAAGGTTGGATTAACAAAATTATTTAATGCAGTCAATGAGGATTTAATGGTAGAAGACATTGTTGAGCGACGAAAGACGTATGAAGAAGAGTATATGAAAGTAATTGACGAATTTGAAGATTTGAAAATGTTAACCGAAGTGAACATAGATGACGCAAAAGTGAAAAGGTTGAAAAAGATCTTTAAACCATAGAAATAAGTTATGTAGGATTGAATAGAATTTTTGTCAAGAAACCTGAGGAAAGTTTACAGGGTATCAAATTTTTTCTATCGCCGTCTTGACATGTGTACCAAACAAGAGTTTGAGAAGTTTCAAAAAGTAAGCATACCAATATTTCAAGGTAAAAGCAGTAAATATAAGAGATATAAAGCCTTATGTATGACTTGCATAGATGGGGCTCAAGATTCAAAGACTCAAAAGATGATATATTTACAAAGTTATGTGGATAGAGAACCAGCCCTGATAATAAGAAATCTTGGATATTTGGACGAAGCTTATGATACGCTCTTGTGAGATTGGAAATATGTTGTTGTGGAGAAAAGTGTAACTATCACCGAAATGATTGACACTATAGTGATGTTCGAAAATATGAAACTAGAAAATGAACTGGGAAATAGCATTTTATATCATGAATTACAAAAAGAAACTATCTAAAGAACTCACGAGATAATAAGTTAATTATTATGGGATGGATGAGGATAAAGAAGATGTTCAAAATCTACAAACTTGTGTGCAAAGGAAAGCTCAAATACTCAAAGAACTTATGGAGATTAGAGATGGACGAAATGATGATAAGCCAAAATTGAAAGAAGGTAAAGCAGGTAATATAGTACACCACAATAATCACAAAATAAATAGAGATAAACGGCCGTGGTACAGGAAACAAAAGAAGAGTAATAAAGACATTTTTTACTGACAGTAATAGTGAAAATGTCGCAAATAATAAAGAAAACGATTACAATACAGACAGGATGAGTGATGAAAAAGTGAATCGAATGCAATTATGTCCAATGTGCAAAGATGATCGTTTTCTAGGCCAATGCCAAGAATTTAGGAAGAAAGAAAGATCGGAGAGAAGAAGCTTTGTAATCAAAGAAAAACTGTGTAAGAACTTTTTGAAGAAAAATCATGTTGCAGAAGATTGTCGAGAAGAGAAAATGTGTAAATTGAAAGAATTTTACACAATTACTGTTACACAAATACCCAAAAAAGGAAGAAATGGAAAAAGAAAATACTCTTTTCACAACAAATCAACTGTTGTCGACAGCGAAACGTCAATGGATTAGTTTGAGAACTTGTAAGTCCATGAAGATGAATAAACTCATGGACGTCACAAGCACAGCCAGCTATGTAATCGAAAGAGTTGTTGCAGAACTTAATGCGAAAAAACTAAAGAGGAAATGGTAAACATTGAAGTCATTAGAGGAAAAGCAGAAGTTGATCCAGTAGGAAAGTCAATCTGAAGTTAAGCAACGTAACCCCTCTTTGTTCCGAGCTTAAATGGCAGAGTAAGAAGACGCAATCAAATGTATCAACGAATTCCCACGAGCTGTTAAAACAATAACAAAATCTACATATATGGATGATAGCCTAATTTCAGTGAAGACAGAAGAAGAATCTCAACATTTAAAATCAAATTTAGAAATGATCTTGTATAAAGCAGATGTCGAAGTTCAAAAATTGATTACAAACTCAAGTAGATTACTGGATATGATGCGGGAGGAATACAAAGCTAAAATCTTAGACGTTGATGATGGTACCACAATGACAATGAAAACATTGGAACTACAATGGTCAGCTACACGAAATATGTTAAATTTCTCAATGAAACCTTTCGAATCTATTAACTAGACAAAGCGTAACATGTTGAGTTGGATGGCATGAGTGTTTGACTCACTGGTATTGTTAATCCCATTTACTATACGAGGGAAAATACTACTCCAAGAGATTTAGGTGTTAGAAGTTTGTGGGGACGATGAGTTACCTGAGCGAAAAATAATATGTTGGTTGGAAGAAGCCGAACATATAATGAAAATAGAAATTCCACGATGTTTAATATAAGAGAAGAAAATTGAACTGGAAGTCTATGTCTTTTCAGATTTGTTGAGTGAAGCCTTCGGATCAGTCATGCATATTCGAGAGCAGATCTAAAAAATGAGTTAAAGTACGACTTGTTACCTCAAAAACGATTGCCGAGTGGTAACAACATTCTATTTTTTATGTTTGAGTTATAGATCATTTTGAAACCCAAAACCCACAATGTCTCTGCGAATATATTAAAAAAATTTTATTTGAGTTTTTTCTCAAATATTTTGATTTATTAAACTGGTATATATCAATATTAAGAAGTTATTGCTGCTAAAACATTTTCAAAAGGAACTATAAAAAAATTGTAAGAATTTAAATTTAATATTTTTGTGAGGTTAGGGGTGTTTGTAACCTTGACCCCTTACATACAATGCTATGCGTCTGCCACTGGTTACCCGTTGCTAAGCAACGTTGGTAATGTAACCAATGGTTCTGAGACCGTCAAATGTGAGCTTTGTTTCCAAAACTGCTAAGACCCGGTCTGCAGCTGGTTCAGCGAACTACCGATAGAAGGTATATGCTCGTCTTGCTTATTTAGGTCCCTTACTCTCTTTACATCTTTCAGCTGATAGTTTATTTCCTCGAACGGAATTTTATCGTCACTAACTCGATAACCGAATCAAAAACATAATCAAATTTAACACAAACATTTATTTAGACATCGAAACTATTTGTATTTACAAACAAGAATCAAAGGGGTTTTTCATAATGTTCACTACAAAATTATTCACAATTCTCTCTATTTGGCCTTTTGTTGTTGGAGTTTCCTTCACTCTCTCTCTGCTCGTCCTGGCCTGTTGTGGATTTTCGGTTTACCCGCTGGTTTCTTCAGACCTTTTTGTTCCCTGTAAGCCACCTGCGCTGGTCCGAATACCAAGGGGTAAGTGACAGCACTCCCCTCTTGGCTTGTCGCTACGAATTTGGATCTTTTGGGCCTGATTCAAGGCCTTCTCCTGCCATCCCTTTTGGGCCGCATTGATTTTCTGGTATAGGCGTTTTACTCGGGAGGGCTAGACCCCCGTAGACTTTACTCGTTGGAGCTCACGACTGAGCTGCACGCATTGTTGATGGAGGTTTACATTTTCTGTTCTCAGTTTCTGTAATTCTCGACCGATATCCTTGATGGCGTTTATGGCTGAATTAATAAGCATAATTAAATAAGTCCTAATAATTATTACTTCCAACAAACAGAATGAACATGGAACACGTTTAGTCTCTATTTAACTGTACATCAAATTATCCTGATTATATTTTCCTCACTTTTGCTACATTATCTTGACAAAAAAACTATCATAAAAAACTTGCAATCAAACGAAAAAAAAGAACCAAAGTAACAATTAACAAGTTTATTATTATTCACAAATCCATATCACCATACGGTTTTACTTTTCGATTCTATGCCCAAAATCTCTTCGCAGCATCTCTCATTTTAGAGGACATCACAGTAGGCGTGTTCCTCGCTCGTCCTACCACTTAAGGCTTCCAGGATGTCGGGCTGCACGAGGTGTTTTTGGAGGGCTAGGTGCACTGGTGCGTTGAGTTCCAAAAGGACTGGATCCTCTGGGTCGAACGCTATGTTGTAATACGGCAGTTATCAGTCGGAGCTCGGGATCCAGCCACTGGCTATGTCCTTATTGATTCTCATCAGTCGCTTGTGCTGCAGGCTGGCCTTCCAGCGATACTTTCGTTCGAGGTGCTCGAACTGTTGGAAAGCCACCTCGGCTTCGTGTCTAATTTCGCGAGCCGGATTCCTCCCTGGCTCCCTCTTTATGGCCAGGCTGGGAAGCTCCACGTCCTTGCTATCCTGGTTCTTGCTTCGATCAGGCCACTCGGACTTGCCATACGTGGATAGGGAATATCCCCTATCCCATAAAGCCTGACGGTAACGTCCCGCGAATTTATTCGGGATTGTCAGTGTCGTTCGTTCGTTATCTGTCCAACGAATGTTAGAATTTCCTATTAATATAAAGAAAATTTTATGCCATATCATGTGTCTTACAATCTTAGCAATTTAATTTTAATTTATAAAATTTAATCTTGCTCGTTGGTGGATTATGCCTAGAATTTACAGAACCCAAATTTCCTCTGTTCATTAGCAACTTATAATATCAATTTGCGATCTAATTATTTGGGTTTGGGCGTGCTAGATATCTCATTTCATTATAAGCCGAAAACCTCCTAATCTCGCTTCCTGTTCCGTTCGTGCCCATTATTTTGAATGGTCAACAATATTTCTTTCTCATATATAAACGTCAGGTGGACTAAGGCTACTCGTACCGGTTAGAAATAAAAATTGTCTTTTTTCTAAGATAAATCACACGCATTGGTTAATGAAACGGCGAAGATTGAGAATACATCCAATTCAACATAATTATTAGCCACTTACGGTCGCACTCAGCTATTGTGATACTAATATAACCTACAATTATCCTACACATTCGATACTTATGGTAATGTTACTTAAATCAAAAACAATTTACTCAAATTCGGCAAATACATTACAGAAATTTTTTAAATCAGATTACATAATTGATACTGTACTATAACATCTTACGAACAATCAAATTAAAAGAGAAAATTAAGACATAATATATATTAACGACTAAAATTAACTTATCAAATTAAAATCTAGATTTTCATAGATTTTCATAGATGAATTCTTCTTACCCGACACATGATGCTCCCGGGTGAATTGGGCATCTTCTTTCTTCACCGAATTGATTTCATGGCGAATCATATCTCGCTTTCTGTTCTGAATGGAATTCCTCATGGCTTGGTAAATAATGACGATGTGTATCACCTAGTTTTGCTATTTATACGGTTCGAGAGATTCATACAACTCGTGACCTGGGTAGTCACGAGAATTTTCTGTAGCAGTTGCTGATTGGTTCCAATTGCCATTTTTCCAATCTTCTTCTCTGTCAGTGCTTCATTTCATATAGAATTTAATAACACGTTGTTTTTCGGGTGTGCATTGCCAGTCGACTACTTTTTTCCTTCGTAATCAATGCACACCAACTTTGGACACGCTGGAATGGGTGTGAAATTCCACGACACCTCAATTAGTCACTGGTTTGTTATTACATCATTATATTACTTTTAGATTTTTTATTTGAAGTTTGGTCAATTCCACAATACGTCAGTTAGTCGTTTGTACACTATCACACCATTATAATACTTAAGTTCTAGGTTTTTATTTTAAATTTGGTCAATCGTTGTTGCCATTGGAGTTTTGAATATGCTATTTGTTCGTACTTCTCCGTTGATTCAACTACAGGGGAATTTCTTGGTGAGTGTTTTCATTAATTAGTGTTATGATTCCGCTTTTGAGGGTAGTGTCCAAGGCGATGAAGATTTATTATGCATGGTCAAACTATTTCTGGGTCCAAATGGTCGAATGATTTTATCTTAAGGACATGAGAATGGAATTGCTCATCGTTTCCTATTTACTCCATGAAGAGGTTAGATATATTTTTTGTGTTTTATGCTTATTTTGTGTTTAAAATAAAATGGCTTATGAGTTATTCGTTTTGTTTTTCTTTTTGTACTAGTCCTATGTCTACTTATTCGTGATTTGTGATTATCTCTATGTTTTACTAATGAACGTTTTATGTTTATTATGGTAGTCTCTATGTTTAATAAATTATTATAATGATCTTTTTTATGTATGTACGATTTGCTAATTTATCTTGGTGTTATTTCATGTCCTACGGCGACCTAGGTGTGTTCCTGTTTCATTAAACTTATGTCTTAGTCTGGATTTTTGTATGGTTAGTTTTATTATTGAATAAATTATTTTGGAATTTGCCTTATGATTTGGAATGGGTCTGCTATATGTCTATTTTGCGATCTAACACAATTATTTTATTATGTAGGGTGTATTCTCTATATGTTCGTCTAGTGACTTAATGCGTAGGGTTGATTGACTGTTATTTTTGGGGTTCTGATCCTCTGCTTTTAATTTTTATAAGTTGATGGATATTTTTCACTACGGGCAGAGTCATATGCTCAATTATGATTTCACTAACGTGACTTTAGGGGTTGTTTTTAGATTCCTACTTTTAATTCGTTGACACTAATACGTTGGGTTGCCTTCCTCGAGATATTATTAATGATTTCTTAGCGTGCTAGATCTTTACATCTTTTATCAAATTTATCGTCCAATTCCTATCTGTACCGGCAGGTACCATCTTATGCGTATTTAGAATTTTTTATTTAATTTAACTAACATGATCGTTACATCTGTTGGGCCAGAACACAAACGGCCTTGTAAAATGTTTAAATGAATCGGTAACACACATGCAAATATAACATGCAAATTTAAACTTAAACCTATTAAAACATCAACTAAACCCTATCAAATATGAGATAAAAGCAATTACATATAAAATAATAAACATAAAAATAAATTAAAATAATAACATAACGCAACAAGATCCGCACGATACAAATACAAACATAACATGAAAACCCAACAAATTCGACCGAAAGTTGATAATTAAACAAAAATGAAAATTTCATGAAAATGAAATTTAAAATCAAAGATTTTGAATTAGAAATAATTCAATAAAAACTGTAAATAAAAAATTATCAAAATAAATTAAAAAATAATAAAAATTAAGATTAGAATACACTAGAAAATATCAAGGTCGAATTTTGTTTTACTAAATCAAAAAGAACACGCGAGGTTAGGGACAGAAAATAGGTATATATACCGATGCATTTTCACATAAAATTTAACCATTTTTCAAAACAATTTTGAATTAAAAATTGTAGCTACTTTTAAATCTATTTTTAGGTGAGCGAAAGTTTTATTTGGAAACTCTCTCTCCACGTCCCATCCTCGCAACCTCGGTAGAGCTCTGCTTGGATGTCGACGTGAGGGGAGATGTATTTTTATTTTTATTGAATGATGATTTTGGCAAGTAATTTGTTATATTGTCTTAACCTATTAATAAATATTTATAATATCTAAACTCAGTTTTGTTTTTCATAAATTAATTGTTTTATTGTCGAAATTTTTCCGGCCCACAGCCAAAGACACACCGCAAGATAGTAAAATCAACATACTATTCAGATTCGTGTAAGTGCGTGGAATATCGCCGATGATCTGTGCCCGTGAAGACCCGGCGTGCGGAACGCAGGGATTGGAACGTCAATATTATCCCGTATAGAAGAAAGGAGAAATAAGGAAAAGGTCTTTTGGCTACTTCCTCGTTTCTAATTTTCTTTAAATTCGACCTAAATTATTCTACACACGGCTCAAAATCACCACACCGAGTAGTCCAGTGGGCACTCACTAAATATAATATGAACACAAAATGCGTTTAAGGCTTATTAAAGGAAAGGTGAATGGGAATAAAGTTGATATGAAATCACTGCTATGAAATGAAATAAATTAATCTTACGAATTTAACTTCAATACAACTTTAAATAGTAATTTTAAGTCATTATTAACCAAATTCCCCCAAACTTCCAGTAAAGTAGGGAATTTAATCAGATCCTAAGTCAGGGCATGGCCATCCGTATAGCTATTAGACGCACCCTTTTCGAACACCCCCATAGGGAACGAAATCGTTACAAATTAAATCGACTATAGTTTCAAACTATTACCGTAAGCCGTTGGTACGATTGATAAGACCAGTCTTGAACACTGAATGATTATTGCGAACATACCACCCAAAAATTGTCTTGTGTCGAAAAATCATAAAGTAATTATCAAAAATTTCTTTTGTTTGGTTAAGAATTGATTCAAATTATTGAAATAAGTGACAAGATACTGCAACTATTATAAACATCATGAAACGTTTATAGAATTTATGAATAGTTTACAGATAAAATAAATTAATTTAGACATAAAATTAAAGACTCTTTAAACAATTTTTATTTCATTAAAAATTAAGTAATACCCACTTACTAAATCAGTTTCACTACAAATAGGCATAAGGTATCTGAAATCAACAAAATCCCATTAAAATTATACCAATACATTAGACTTATGATCACAATCCAAGATTACCAAACTATGAGCTTAGTAACCCAACTTTAATTTGACTAGACCCGAGCATCCATACATGCCCAAATCCATTTTCGTAACGCATAGTTGGAAAATAAAACCTAAATAAATCACGAAAACCCGCTAATAAGTTCGACTTAACAACAGTGTTACAATCCCTAAAAATTAGACCGAAATTAATCAATTAAATTCGTGATATAACTTACTAGACGATCAGTGAAAATTTTGAAACAAATAAATCTTCCGATTACACGACTAATAGTCGAGGATAAGGACCCTCCAAAACGCGAATATGTTTCCAAACTCATTCAATTGTATGTCAGCTAAAGAAAATTCATTATGGTAGAGAATAATTGCACAAAAACTTACCAGCTAATATATCGAAACCGAACCTCCAAAATATTGAAAACCGATAACGACAAGAATTTGCATATGGCCAGATACTAATGTCAACGATTTCTAAATAAAGTCAACAAAAATCCAATGCAAATTATACTAAATAAACTAACTCGTCAATCACCCGACCAACGATCACCATATCTAACCTAAATATTTATACAATTTACATCGTTCTTCCAATTGTCGCCAAGTAGATAGTCTAACGGAATCCATTGATTATTTACTACCGACAAGCACAGTGTGTCAGTAAGTAGACACAAAATACACCCACTCTGTTGATGTGATAAAAGCGCAATCGCAATCTCTATTCAAAGACATTTTGGATTTATTTTCTTGGGTATAAATTCTCAACAAATGTCGGACAATACAGAATCAGCACCAAAGATCCCCATCGAAGAGGTTGCCGCCACGCTGGATATAACAACGGAGGGTAAGAAATTTTAGATTATATTTGTTAAATAAACATAAATAATTTTTGTAACAATTACAATCGATAATCATAAATAATTGTTGTAACATTTATAATCGATAGCTTATAATAATTCATAGATAATTTTATAATATTCAAATGGTTTCCGACACGATCATCATATATAATCTCGTCTCCGCTAACATTTCTTTTATTTACCATTGATTATAAAACTCATTCACCTTGTCCCCTCCGTAAATAACAACTCATTATTATCAATTCGATCCTCGATCTATTGAGCCTAGTCCGTTGGATTTTTGACCTCACGACCCCCCCCCCATAGAAATTATTCACCTCACCATGTGGTTGTTACTTTTCTTTGCCTCTTGATTATCATTATGACCATAAAACCCACTCCCAGGTCACTCGTAAATCCGCCGTATGTTTAGTTTTTTTTTGGGAAAACGGCCAGGAGTTTCTCGAAAAATGATTAATTATATTTCAACATGCAATATTAAAATAATTTTCAATGAAATGGGTAACTAGTTAAAATTGTTATCGTATGTTTGTTTGAAATTCATATATTTAATTAGATATAATGAAATATAGTCGTGTTCCTTTTCCATAGAATGTTAATTCCTGGTGGAGAATTATGAGATTATTATGTTGCAAAATATTTCGCCGGATAAACCTTAGTAGTATTCCCCCAATCACGGCAGACAGTTATTTACTGTAGGTTTTAATAAAGGAAAATCATTTTAATAGCCAGTATGAAGTTAATACTAAATTTATGTACATCATGGTGGGTAATGAATAAAATAAATTACGTGTAAATTAATCCATGGTATTCGCAATAAGACATTTGGAAAACAAATAAAAATATATATACATATTGCCGAAAATGTACCATAGCGAAGAAAATGGAAATAATTCAAGGTTAACGGTTAGAACAAAATAACCACTGGACCGTAAGATTTGTTTCGATTTACCCCAAAGGCTTGGACAGATTTAAATTTCCAGTATAGTCTCACAAAGGAATAAATCAGGAATATTATAATTATCTATTTTTTCATTATTTTTTGATAAAGATTCGTACATGTAGTTAATGATTTTCATTCAGAAAACCTTAGTTCAAGGAATTTCATGCCGACCCCCTTGCGGACCGGTGGAGATGGGCGTGGGCACGCTTTAGGCAGGAGAGATGCCCAGAATTTCCCCCGTCGAGATTCCAATGCACTGACTCCATCGAAGACGATTTGGGTCAAGGGCTGGCCGAAGAGTGGAGCCCGGCCGAAGAAATTCACTGGCAAGCTTAGCGTCTACTTGAGCAACTGGAGGCCCACCAACGACAGGTGGACATACAAGTGGTCCGGGCTCGCCAGTATCTGACGAACGTCGAAGAGGACCTACTGGCGGGTCGGATCGCCAACAATTACTGGCACCCTCGGCAGGGCACTGCCACACGTGCCTCCCAGCCAGCAACGGCGCGAATTCGGAATACCAGACGGCCGATCATGTCCATCTCTCGTTACACGCCTGAAGAATGGGTGGAGAAGGGTTTTCCCTAACCCATCCCAGTGTTAATCAGTTGAAAACTCGAACTTTGATAATTTTTTTTTGTAATAAATAAATTAAGTGTACTCTTGAAAATTGGTTTGGATTTTTTTATTAAAACGTAAATAATTTTTCCATTTGTCTGTTTGTTTAAATGTAATTCATGTAATTATGGCTTGTTAGTAATATCCCACCTTTAATTATTCACCTTACTAGAAATGGAGCCTATTTAACTCCTACAGAAAGAACTGTCCCGTGCCCAACAATCGAACAAAGCTCTATACGAGCAGATCATCCTACTTACGAAAGAGATCCAACAGGTGAAATCCATCTGGGTGGATCCAGCGAAGCTCAAACCCCTCCATCAACGACTTACGGCTGCTCAAAAAGGTTGGGCCGAGGAACGGCAACTGAATCAGAACCTCCGGACGCAGATAAGGGGGTTGGAAGTTGCCTTGTCCGCCAGTCGAGAGGGAGAGGCGGTAACCTACCCTCTTATCTTCGCCCCATCTCAATTGGCATATCGAGCTTCAACCATCAATCCAACGCCAGTTGCGACTCCATCAACAATACCCTCAAACAGTTACAGGCCGGGGCGCAAAGAACGCACCAGGCGCAGAGCGGCCCGCCTGACGAATAAACTCCATTGATTTACCTTGTTTTGTTTATGAATTGAATTAAAGTATAAATATTGTTGAATCGTTTAGAAGGGATAATTTAAATGCGAATAATACTAAATTACTACAGAAAAGTCATGAGCATTCAAGTTTCGTCAGATAAATGTCATTCCATCCACAGGAGTCTGATCTTGAACCTTCTCACACAGGGGACATTGTAAAGTGAGCATAGGTCTTCCATCGACAGCTCGTTGAACCCGAGGGTTGTCCGAGCAATTACAGCATTAGTAATAGCGCTCACTTTTTGCGGACAATCCACCCACTCGAACACATTTCCAACGTTGCCTAGCAACGGGTGCCGAGTGGTAGCTAGAAAATATTTATATGGCGTTACCGGGGTAATAACAGAAAGGTTCAAACAAATGTCAAAGCCCAGTAACCCACCACATCGATTTCCGCAAGCCCCTTTCCCTTTAACTAAAGGTTGACCCTAATATGTTCATGTGTTTATATTAGATTTTAAGAGTGCCTACTGGACTAGTCTGTGTGATAATTTTAGCCGATATGTGTTAAAATTTTAGGTCGATTTTTCGGGAGTGAGGGGAAGAGGAATCAGCCAAAAGACTGGTTCCCGATCTCCCCACTGCCCCTATAAGCGAAATGATTTGACGTTCGAGCCCGTCGTTACTCATGGCGAGGTCTCTCACGGACACGAGCTATTGGCGGATGAACTGCATTTACATCACTCGATAGAGATGTGTGATTTTAATTACTTGCTGGTGTGTGGCTGTGGGCCGGAAAAATTTCGACAGAAAAACCACTTTAACACTCTTGAACTCATATAATTGTAATCATAATATATTGGCATAGCATAGTTAGATCACTCTCATCATACGTGCATAATATTCATTCAGGCTCACTGTGAGAATTTTCTCCAATAATGATTGGTAATAGTTCAAGACAATTGCTCCAGTACTTTGTGATACAATGCTGTTTTTTCTGATAAAAAAAGTTAGAGTTTTTTACGAGAAAAAGTGATCCCTCACAAGTGATTAAACTTATGCGAAAATGAATTGGTATTTATACCTATTCTGTAACCCTAACCTTACGTGTTAAATTTAATGCGATAAAACAAAATTTGACCTTCAAATTATTTGTATAATCTAACTCTAATTTTTATTATTTTATTGATTTAATTTGACAATTTATTCATTAAATTTTAATTAAATTATTTCTAACCAAAATTATTTTATTTTGCTTCGACTTTTTTCGTTAATTCTCTGCTTTTACGTAAATTGTCAATTTTTTTGTCAAATCTCATGTTATTTTTATGTTATTTTCGTGCGGATCTTGATGCATTTTGTTATTATTTTAATTTATTTTTATGTTTTTTGATTTTATATTTTAATTATATCTTTCTCGCATTTTAATGTGTTTAACTTAATGTTTTGTGGCTCTGATTTTAAATCTGCATGTTATGTTTGCGTGCGGTTTCCAATTCATTTAAACAAAACTTAGTGCTAACCCAACATTTTAAAATAAATATTAATTTATATAAAATAAACTCTACATTTTCTAAAATACAGTAGTTCTCGTATTTTGAACACTAAGAAATAGGTAGATAGTCATTATTTAATGTAAATTTATAATTAAAATTCATTAATTATTAAAAACAATATTTAAACTCGGTGACATACGCTAATTACTAAATAATAAGCCATTTTTGTATATTATAAATAATAACTAAATAAAACTTATTTAATAGGTTATATTATTTATTTAATTACAAATTTTTTAGAATAATTTCGATTTGTCTGTATAAATTTGTTTTGTTGCTTCAAATAATAACTATTTATTACCGCATAAAGAAAGAGAAAGCATGGCGTCTGCACCTAAAATACAGAAAACTGAAAGCAATGGAAAAGTTGACCAAGGTAATTTTAGAATAATATTAATAGTTATGTTGCCATTTTGATGTCTAGATCAAGTTTTAAATTCTTTAATTGAAAAAATTGATGAAGTTCAAAGTGATATTGACAAACTGAACGAGCAAGCTAGTGAAGAAATTTTAGAAGTAGAAAAGAAATTCAATCAAAAACGTCAACCATTATTTCAACAAAGAGCCAATTTAATCAAAACCATACCAAATTTTTGGATTAATGCTTTAAGCAATCATCCTCAATTGATGACACTAATCACCGAGCATGATGAAGAACTATTACAATCATTAACAAGTTTAGATGTTGAAGAATTCGACGATATCAAATCAGGATTCAAAATAATAATGGTAATGTTTTATATTTCGAAATCGTATTAATATAATTTTAAAGACGTTTTCTTCTAATGAATACTTCACAAATACAACTATTACCAAGTCAATCCACGTTGGTGAATCTGAAATTAAGACAACTTGCGATACAGTTGATTGGAAAGATGGCAAAAATTTTGTCAAGTCATTAAATGAATCTTTAAACAAAGCTGCTGCTGGAAGTAAAGGTGGATCTAGTTCACCTATAAGTTTCATGCAATGGTTTACATCTGACATTGCCAATTCAATGGTAGAATTAGGAGAAGTCATTAAAGATGATTTGTGGCCAAATCCCCTACAATATTATTTAGCTGTTGAAGATGATGACGATGATGATGTTGCGGAAGATGAGGATCTAGAAGAGGAACCTGAGGACGGTTGTGATGACGATGAGTAACTGTAAACACTACTGCATTTTCCATTGTGAATGAATGTTGATTTCAAAGAAATCTGTATATTAATGTTTTTGTACGTTGACTTTAGTGAGAAAGTTTTATTAGTTTAAAAATAAATATGTCTGCAAATACTGTAAATTTTTTATTTCAATTTGGTGTTTTGATAATATCAAATTTGAGATAATTTTCAGTATTCTCATTCTGTCGATTTCATTGCTTGTGCATCATCGCTGGGATACATCCTAAAATGTAAATGAATTAAGCAATGAAATATTTATATGAATTTTGTATATAGAGTTTTTTAATATCTATTTTAATTGTAAGTTTTAGAAATTAATGATTGTAGCTTCATTAATGTGAATGTTTTCATTTAAAGTATAATTTATCAATGACTTTGTTTTCTTCGTGTAACTTAATTTATATAAATTTTTAAACAAAGCAAATTGTAATTAAATAAATATTGGATGTTTGTAGCTTTATTTATATTATGAATTTTTCACAATTTATTATTTACAAATTATGCATAAAACAATGAAATTATAAAAACTTAATTTTATTAATTGAAATAACTGGGAGATGGTTGATAGGGCTACGTAATAATAGTTATTATGTTATGAACAATTGGAATGATCAGAATAATATTCATAATGACATTTTGTGTAGTCATATTTTTTTAAAAATTTAGACTTAGGTATCGTACTAATAATAATGAATATTTTTTATTTAATTAAAAAACAATTTACTATAAGCCTTTGTTACAAATTTTATTTAAAGGAAAATTTGATTTACATTGACGTTACTCGAAATGAGCCTTGTTATTTATTAGATTTTTTAGAGTTTTATAAGAGATAACCTTATGTGCTCATCTGTATATATTCTATAGAATATTTCTTTGTCCAAAGAGTTTCAGAAAACTATTAAAAATTAGAAATTTATTTTGGAATACAAAGATCCTCAATAAACAAGTTTTGTTGTACATAAAATGGACTATATGAAATAATTAAAAATTTTACTTTTTGTTTAATTAATTAAAAATTCGTCAGTGAACAACAAATTTAAAATTCAAATCAAAAGCTTTAAATTAATTTAATAAAGATGTCAAATAATTTTCATCTTATATTTAAAGTGAATCAGGCCGGTAAATATATTTGGACAACGTATCGCTCAGCGTTCAAAACATTAATTCTTTAACTATTTCCTCAATTCAATATATACAAAATTTACCAGACACGCAAAAATTGAAATTAGAGAAGTCCCTTCCCTTTAAAATATGAGGGGCATAAATTATTTGATATCTCAATTTCTATTTGGGTTTACATAATTAATTGTTTGTACTTTGCATATGGGTGAATTTGATTTGAAATCAACAATAAAAGTGTGACAGCTTGAATGATAAAAAAAACACATGTATAGAAGTTATTTTGTAACGTAAAGGAAATTGAAAGAAGAATAATTAATCTGAAGGAACTCGTACTCAATTTTACCATTAATATCAGTTTTTACTGGAAAATATATCATCACCAATTTCAGAGTCAAATCTTTATAACTAGTTCTAGTTAAACCTTTAGGATAACATTCTAATGGCACTTAAACAAAAAATTAAAGAATTTATCAGTTTGTGATCTTCAAGCGTATAAAGGTTCAATACTCCTGCTATAGATCTAAGTAAAAACATACTTTAAGATTTCTCATATAGGATCCCAAGTAAAAACCCATTCACAGCCCCTGAAATTAGAATGAATTTCCAGAGAATTCCGCATATTCAATTTCTGAGTTTCAAAAGTACTTTGAAATGTTTTTGAATGCTAAACGAGACCTAGTCCAAATTTACTTTATTTAGAATTTGTTTTAATCACCGTATTAAATTTATATTCACAATAGTGCTGAATAATCTAACCGAGCCATAGTGATAAATTCTAATGGGAAAGGGTGTAACCTACTTTGGAATTATCAAATAACAGTTGAGTGTTACTACTGCAAAATTAATACAACATTTTAGCAAAATATTTTTTGAAAAGTTTGACTTACCTGGAATTCTTTTGCCTTCTTTACTGTGAGATAGTCCATAGAAAAAGTATATTAAAAACCCTGTTCGAAATGACAATTAAGAAATGGAAACAAAATAAGTTACCCACGGCCATCCAAATACCGAAACGATACCAAGTATCAACCGGCAATTTTAGCATTAAGTAGAGATTAATTAATATACTTATAGCTGGAAGCCATGGAACACCGGGTACTTTGAATGAGATTTTCTTTTGATTTTCCGGTTGGATAAATAAAGTTATGCACAGAAAAATAATCCAAATAATAAATAAAATAATAAAAAAGAGAAGCGCTGGAGTTTTTATGAGAGTGTCTTGCACTAATAGTAGATCAAGGATGAATATTGAGACAACTGAAAATATTTGGTTCCTAGTCAACTTTGAATTTTTAAAAAAGAATATTTTACAATAAAGTGAATAATATAATATAAATGATACAAAAAGCATTAGCTGAAAGTAGGCCCTTTCAGAGAGGAGGCAGCTTGGGTATTTGGCCCGGGCCCCAACTGAGAAGTCACAAAGTGACCTCCAAAATAATGAATGTATAAAATTAACCTTTGTAAATTGCAATATATGATTATTTTTTTGTTCTAAGATAAAGGAATGTAAATTAAAGATTAACAATTATTGTCAATCTTATATTTTCTTATCTTTTAACTCCAATAATTCAAATTTCAATTAAAACTGAAAATATATCGAAAGTTTTACAATTAAAAGATGGATTAATAAATAATAAATATTACATCATCTTTGATATGAATTTCAAATAAATTTAATATTGTTTTAATATTGTAAAATAATTTTTTTGTAAATTAGTCTAAAATAAAAAGAAAATTTGAAAGTGGAGCAAGTAAAAAATATCAAAATGGACTGGCTGCATTTAGAACTAATTAAACTAAATTCAACGAATGCCGCAGTAGCGATTAACCAATTAAAGAAGCTCAGATAATAGAATCAGTTTTACACCAGGCAGCAGAATATTCATATTTTGTTACTGTAGATTCTGCAGTGTAGAGGTATAAAACACTGGAACTTCAGGAAGATGCATTAAACAGTAAATATATAAAAATATCAAAGCAAAAAATAGGCTACCAAGTTGACTGTGACTAACATAAGAATTTCTAACAAAAACATTTCTGTCCAAATGCATTTTTTTATTAACAATACTTTTTTTGTAGTTCCAAATCATATTCCAAAAATCACGAATTTCATTTTCATTTCATAGATAAAACACTTTCAAACGAGGAAACGTACAAACGAGACTGGTTATGTTGGATTACTGAGAAATAATCACTACTTTTCACTTAGTTTTCTGATGAATAATAATGCTACAAATATTTCAAATTTCGCTGCTTCACCTAGATCAAGGGTGGCCAACCCGCGGCGCGCCATGACCATTTTTCGGGCACGCGAAATTCATCAGACTTTTACAACATCACACTTTAGCATCATTATTATTATACTATCCATGTTTACATGTAAGAATAATAGTTATGATGCATTTCCAAAGTGGCCCACAAGATCATTTGGGTTGCCACCTTTGACCTAGTTGAAACATTAGCATTAGGTCGCATATTATCACAGGGTAAATTATGATTCATAGACATTGGCTAATAAGACTCATGAACGTATGCAGTGACATATTTATGGACAACCCAACAAATGTATAATCTATTTAATATCAGTTTTCAAATCTGTCAAACATGAAAAGAACATATTCCCGTCTAATCGCATGGTATTTCCAAAACTAGATGGTTTCCACAGGATCATTATTATCGGTATCAAAAGCATTTGAATTCAATGAGAAATCCTTTAAGTGAACTTGAGACCTTTTTAAAAATACATTTAAATTTTTTAATACATTTTAATGTCGACTTTATGGATTGAGCTACTCACAATGATTCATAAAACAAATCTCATCACTGAAGCACTCACTACTACTTTTGGCATTGAAGTGAACACCATTGCATCTATCGCTAATGATATTCAAATGCTGCATGACCAATGGACTATCATCTTGACCGAGTCAAAATTAGTAGGAAGGACTTTAGACATTCCAGATGAGTTTTCTAGAAATTGCAAGAAATTCGTAATTTGTTTGTATTTTTTGGTAGTCTAAAAATTCCACGAAGATCTTGTGTCAGTTGCTACGAAATGAAAGAAAAGCATTTGATAAATAAAAATGTATAAATTGCAGTTGTTTTGCTGAACAAAAAAGAAGAAATTATTTGAATGTTTAAATTGTAAAACTTATATTTTTTAACTTTAAAAATTAATTTTAATTTTGATCAGATTCTAAAAATATCATTTTCAAATTTAAAAGTTAATGATCTCCTATTTCCATATGCCCTGGCCTTTTCTGAACTTTGAAATGACTTGGCCGCAAGTTTCAAATGTTCTAAACTAAAATAAAAATGAAACTTCCCAACGATTTATTACAGACAAGCGAAGTCTTATATCTAACAAAAGTAATTTCTCAACCCAAGTCACACATTCACAGCTCTGATTTACTTATACTACGTGAGAATGCGTAGAAATCGGTGTTTCTCAATCCTAAATGCACAACCATAGTTTCTCGGCTTCTGACAACTATAAAACATCAAATTTTTGAAAAGCAAAATTAGAATTGAGCCGTTAATTTTGAAAGTAGTACAAGTCACTTTTATCGAAAAACGAATTAGAGCTAAATAGTTTTAAATTACAAAATGTTTTTTCATATTTTTCATATAATATACAGAATTATGAAAGAAATAACAATAAATCAGTAAAATATGAAAAAATCATGCGTATTTGTAATCACAAATAGCTCTAACTCATTTCCACAAAGTGTTCTCAATTTTATTATTATTATTATTATGCAAGGACATTAAGAATTTTTTATAATTTGACTATGAATCAGTAATCATATTGATGTTTTATTGATATTCACAAATTTTCGGCACAGCTTTTTTATATAAAAATTCTTAATATAATTACAAAATGAAAAACCAATCAGAGGTGAAAACCAAAAAAAGTCCTTGAAAGATTGTTATTATTATTATTTTATTTATTTTTTTAAAATTTAGAATTTGAAATTTTATTTTTAGTAAACAGTCTCTTACTTAAGCAATATGAATTTAATTTAGAAATGAAGCCAGTGATCATGGACGGCCTCACACTTCGTCGTTTCAATATATTCCTCCAATACTCTCTAAAACTTATTCCACTCTGAATAATTTCACTTCTAAATTACAAATGAAATGTTAATTATTCTGATATTAATGTTCATAAAAATAAATTATTTAATTTATTTTACCTTTTACCGTTATAGGAAAATTTGGAGGTTGAGAAATTTTGAATATCCTAATGGATAGTAGTGACGCATGATGAATTATCTTGAAATCATATTTAACAAATTTGATTCTAACAATAATATTTCGGTCCTTTTAAATTAGAATCGGAATCAAATAAGACGGATTTCTTTTGTCAACAAATGCATGTGAATATGATCACTCAAAGATCTTATTAACCTGTATTTCAAGATTTTCTTTCATTCTAAGTGACTAGTGCACCGACAAGAAGGGATAGAGGGAGTGAATGCCCCGGAAACTAGTCTCAGAGAGCACCAAGTATATCGACAACGAACGATTACAAGAGTTATATATATATATATATATATCAGTGACAAGGCGTGAAATTTTATCTTAGGGAAGCAACCTAATAAATCATTTTGGAAAAAAAAATTCACAGACCAAGTTACTGAAAATGTAGAACCTAGGAGTTGAAAATAATATTTAAAGTTTTTTTAAACAAATGAAATTTTATTGCATTTTTTTAGTTAATAACTAGTACTTATATTTAAAAAAAATTCTTCTGTCCTTTTGGGAAAATATATTAATTACGGCATCATAAAAATTTTCTGTGGATTTAAGTGTCTTAAGTAGTTCCTTTTCTATTGAAATTAAGGCCAATGAACTTAATCTTTCCGATCCCCTTTTGTTGCGAGCGTAATTTTTAATTCTTTTCATACTTGAGAAAACGCGTTCTGCTGTTGCTGTTGTTGGTGGAATTGTTAACACGAGCTTACAAAGTTTTGTATATTCAATAAAACAATTGTCTAAGTCACAATTCGACATAAAGCTAAGAATTTCATCAGCATATTATTTGTTCTTAATGTCTGAATCCCAAAATATAACTTTGATTTCAGTTTCAAGCTTTTGAATATCAAAATATCGCATACAATTAATTTTTAAGTTGTTTATAAGGTCCACAGGAAATTGTTTTTGAAAATTTTCATATTGGCTGGTATCAGTTAATTCAATGAATTTAATTTGTTTCAATGAATCAAAGCGATTTTCCATTTCTGAAATCATTTTTTGCCCAATTTTATTAATTAATACTTTATAATGCTGTGAAATATTTTTCCCAGAAAGTTCTCTTTTATGCGATGCTAGTTGCAGAATATTGAGCTCCAAGTTAATTATCTCAAAATGTTCTTCGAATTTCTGAATCATTAACTCATCTATCATATTTTTAAACTCTGTAATTTTTCGAATACAGTAGGATATGTCATAGATCTTTTTTTGTAATATATTGTATAAAACTTCAGATTGTGCAAAAATTTCGTTGAAGAAGTATAGTAGCACTAAAAAATCTGGATCTTTTAAGAACTGCAAGAACCCAGTAGCTAAAATAAGACTATCTTTATCCCAATCAAAATCGGATGTTTGATTTTTAATAGACGAGAAATATAATTTGAGATTTTGTAAGTGAGTGGAAACGGTTTTGACAAGCTTCCATTGTACTCCCACTCGCAGGAGAAACTTTTGGTAGTCGCTGAGAAGAATATTGATCAAATGCAGCTGCACGTTTTGATGATTTGCTGAAAATCTTGCAAGACCAGATAAAGTGGTAAAAAAAACTTTGCATTGATTTTCCTTTTCGCATGATTTCTGCAATACCAAACTTAGCCTGTGAGCTAGGTAGTGAACGAAATTGGCTAATTTGATAACATTTTTTAATAACGCTTGAAGCCCTCCTGATTCACCTGACATTACTGCTGCGCCATCGTAACTCTGAGCTACTAATTTGTGATTTAATGTTTCATTCTCCAAAAAGGTCAAAATAATATCCGATAAAGCTTTAGCATCTCGAGTTAATGACACATCTATAAATTTAATGAATCGTTCTAAAATGGCACCGTCATTTGAAACATATCTTAAAACAATTGCTAACTGAATGAATATGTTGTTTCGTCCAGTATTATCGACACAAAATCGGTTTCTTTAATCTCACTCAATATTTTTTCAGTCACTACGTTAGAAATAGCATTGATTAGATCATTCTGAACATTACTTGATAATCCGGAAACAACAGTGGCATTATCTAAATGTTCTTTTAAAAGCGGATTATGTTCAGAAAGTAAATTTATGATTTCAATGTAATTTCCTCTGTTAATTGAAGCTGCTGATTCATCATTTCCACGAAAGGCCAATTCCTGTTGTCCTAGAAAGCACACGACATCAATTAACCAACTAAGGATCTGTCTATTTTTTAAACTTTTTCATTAAACTGCTGCACAGAAATTTTTCTCATTGCATCCATTTGATTCTCAATTCTCTGTCGTGTGCCAAATTTTTTCAAAGCAATCATACACAGTAGATGTGAGGCTGAAGCTGCGTGCCTTTTTCCGCCTTTTCAAAATTATTTAAATCAGAAAACCCAACTTTGCCATTCCATACATTTTTCTCATGTTTATATAACAAACATGACCAACAATATATGGCACAAAATGATTTGCACCCTGTTAACCATTCAATTTTTTGATACTTATCTGTTGAAAAATGTCGGACACATTTTTTTGTTCTGGTTCTTAAATTTTCCAAAAATGGTGTTGACTTGCCATTCTTAATTATTTCCATTTTATCATCAAACAATCTTGAACTAAATGATTGCTCAAAAAACTTTTCTATTATGCAGTTGCAGTTATCAGCCTCCATATTACTTTTATTCAATAAAGTTCTGTTAAATAAGGGATGATATTTAGTTTATAATATTATTTGCAGAATATTCAAAATGCTTACCAAAATCAATTTAACTTTTAAAATATGAATAACAATAAATAACAATTAAAACATAAACCGACATGAATCACGATTGCTACAAAAAATTAAAATAAAACTACCTTGCGAAATTTATTTTTCCTATTAACTCAAAACTGGAAGTAATTTTAAAATTGATTCCTTGCATATGAGAAAACCAAAATATACTTATTAGAATAAATTGTATCACTTTAGCGGTGACCACAATAGCCTTAAACAAAATTAACAACTAACGTTTTTTTTGTTTTTTTTCCGTTCATTTCATTTAATTTTGATTAATTACTGTCAAAACTCATGCAAATTGAACACAACCATAATGGAATTAATCATATCGTATGAAAAAAAGGTAATTTTGTACGGTTTAAACCGTACAAAATTAAGGTGCCTAAGTTTAACGAAAACTTGACAAAATTTTGTAAAAGTTCATTGTGGTCAATTATATGAGAAAACGTGTAACGTACCAAAATTAATGAAAAATTAAGCTTTTCATTATAGCATAAATTTGTATCATTAAATATGCATCACCTACTATAAAAATTTTGTTCTAAGTATTAACAAAATTGATAGAAGTAATTTCAAAATTGATTCCCTTGCTTGCATTTTGCATTGCATATGAGAAACAAAAATGTACAGTTATTAGAATTATATTACTTTTACTTATGTATCATTGAAATTGAATACACAGAGCCTACTTACAATATTTTTTCTGCGTATTAATTAAAAAACTAGAAGTAATTTTAAAATTAATTCTCTTGTTTGCATATCAGAAACAAAAATATAACGCTATATTATAATTTATATATAATTGAATTTGCAGCGCCTACTATACGATTTTTTTTCTGCGTATTAACAAAATTAGTAGAAGTAATTTTAAAATTGATTCCCTTGCTTGCATATGAGAAACAAAGTATACAGCTATATTATAATTATTTATAATTAAATATGTACCGACCTACTATAAGAAATTTGTTCTACGTATTAACTGACAAATCAGTAAAAGTAATTATAAAATTGATTCTTTTTTTTTCTTTCTGTGAAAATATCATTTGATCTATAACATTTTAAAGGAAATTAGGGGAAAAAAAGTTGGAAACTGTAAAGGAAGCATTGCTTCCGTTGCTTCCATGGACGCTTCGTCACTGATATATATATATATATATATATATATATATATACTTTGACTTAGTGATTTAGCGCTACTTATTTTAGTTAAACAATTCATTGTATTTATCTTCTTTTATCTAGATCAGGGGTTCTCAAAGTGGTAACTGAAGGTTTTTTTTAAAGGAGAGGAACCTATGTTCTAGATAAATCCTTTGATTGAAACCACTGAAATAAACAGAGAAAATGTTATTGGTTGATCTTTCCCATTATTATCAATGCCTAGAAGAATGATAAACTTTAAAAAGGAAAGATTTTGTCTTGGATAAAACTAGCAAAACAAAAATACGCCGAATATTAAAATTTTCAAAATATTACTTTTGTTCATTTTCACTGTCACTATCGACGTTAATTGAATCTACTGATCCCCTATAAAAAAATAAGACAAACTTAAATATCATAAATTATAATATAATTATAATTAATAATAATAATGATAAACTCATTATTTCTACAGTTTTAAATAAAATCGTCAAAACTGTGAAAAGTACAATATTATACCTTAATAATAAGTTTTCAGCAGAATTTCATATACTATACAAGATGAAAAGGGTGACAGAGTCACGATTTTCTAGTTTGAAATAGCAAGATACCAAACTAGGAGCTTTGTTGGACTTATATAATTTTTAGAGTATTAGAAATCTGCAATCTCTTGAGAAAAAATACATACATCATAGCAAATCTTATGGCCGATTTTGATGGCACCAAGCTCTATTATGAGATATGAAATCGTGAGACGTTAATACTAAATTTATGGCGTCAAATCAAGGATATATTTTACTAAAGACCTGACGCCGTTCATCATTTTGTCCTGTGAGATTTTTCTGAAATTAAAACTCAATTTCAATTTCAATAACAAGTTGAAAAAGCTTTCTTTTGACAAATTAAAAAATGTTTTTTATACATTTATGCACCATGATTGCCCAGGTGACTTTGCTCTTCTGAACAAGGAAAAGAATACTAAATTAAAATCTTATTTCAGTGAAATAATTGAAAGATTTTCAGCACGCAATGCTTGCAGAACGAATACATGAAGTAGTATGACATGCATAGAAAATAGTTTTAGTAATAAATCTATTTTTGACTGAAATATTTTGTCTGCCGTTTTTAGGCACTGGAAATAGTGTTCCTAATAATAACTGATTTTTAGAAATTTAAGTTTTTGGAAAACAATAAATTATATATATATATATATATATATTATATATATATATATATATATATAGTTATTAGTTGTCTGTGGAATGTGAAATTAATAATTATTGATCTGACTCCAAAGTGTATTAATAATAACAATGAATTCCCGATAAAATAAACTTTTATAAATCAATACAGTTGATGACCAAATCACAACGGGACAAATATTTCAATATCAAATTAATACATATTACGTGCATATTACGACCCTTCTGGAAGAATAGCCCATTGAAATACACCTTAAAACTCGCCACCACTTGACTGCAGCTTTTGGTTTCAACACTCGGTAAAATTTTCTCTTTTATTTTCGCCTTCTTCTCCATGTCTATTTTTAATAATATCGTTTTATCAGATATTTGACATTTCTAGTATCATCTAACACAGTGTCAGGCAACCCGTGTGCCACGAGAAGTTATGAAAAATATTTAGAATTTCTAGGGTTTTTCAAAAATTTCAAAATGATTTAAAATTGCTAAATTTATAATATAAACTTTATATTATAAAGTGTTTTTGTTTTAAATATTATTTAGAATCTAAAATGGACAGATTTGTTATTCGAAAAGACGCAAGTGAGAAGAAGGATAAGCCAGATGAGAAAAACGATGACAAGGCAATTGTATCATCAAAAGTAAAAAAGCCAAAGTATCAGGATGAATGTCTCACTATGGATTTATTGGATTAGAAAACGATCCATCGCTGCCGTTTTGTCTCATTTGTGCAAAAAATTTCATCAATGAATCGATGAATCCAAGCACACTTATTCGACATCTCGAAGCAAACCATCATGAACAAAAGAACAATTCAATCAGTTATTTCGAGAACTTAAGATCGAATCTTCAAAGTCAAGCAAATAAATTCAAAAAACATAACAACATCCTATCAAGCACAAATCTCAACCTATCTATTGCTCAACTCCTTGGTAAGAAAAAAAGCCCCACGCTGAAGCAGAGGAAATAATTTTTCCAGCTTTAAAAATTTCTGCTGAATGCATGTTAACGAATGATGCTGTTGAAAAATTTAAGAATAACCCACTGTCGCCAAAGAAGATTGCGAGACGAATTGAAGATTTGTCGGATGACATTGAGTTACAGTTGAATGAATGTTTCAATGATTCATCAAGAAAATGGGCGATTCAGCTTGACGAAAGCACTGATATCAGCAATAAAGCTCAGTTACTGTCATCTTTGAGATTTGTTCGAGGAGGAATGATTGTGAGTGATTATTTATTTTGTCAAGAATTGAAACAAACAACAACTGGCGAGGAGATTTTTGAAATAGTCAATGCAAATGTGAAAAAACCCCATTTGAAATGAGTGTATGCACAGATGGAGTTCCTGCCATGCAAGGCAGCAAAAAAGGATTCGTTTCTCACGTTGCCAAGAAAAATCAAAGCGTCAAAATTGTTCATTGCATGATCCACAGAGAAGTTCTGGTTTCAAAAGCTCTTCCTTCAATTCTCAAAGATACTCTTAATGAAGTCGCCAGAGTGGTCAATTATATAAAATCGAATGCTTTTCGATCAAGAATTTTTACAGCTTTATGCGAAGCAATGGATTTGGTTGGTTGTCAAAAGGAAAAGTTTTGAATAGATTTCCATTTATGAAAGTTGAAATTGTTTCATTCATTCGTTCCATATTTTCGACAAACTACTTAATGATTTAAATTTGAAATTGCAAGGAGCACAAGGAAACTTCATCACTATCTCCGGAAAGTTAAAAGGATATGAGGAAAAACTGAGATTGTGGAATCTAAAAGTCAGCAAATCAATCTTTGGATCATTTCCGATTGTTGACTCGATTCCTTCAAAGATTCAAATCAAGCAAGAAATCGGAGATTTTTTGAAATCTTTGTCAAAATCATTTCTTAAGTACTTTCCCAATCTCAACGTTACTGAAATGGAATGCGTTGTCAACCAATTTACGGAGTGTGAAGCCATCAATCTTGAAGAGGAGCTCGAGTAAAACCTGATTGATTTGAGAAATGATTTGGTTTTAAAACGAATCTTTGCAGAAAAAGAGCTGTCTGAGTTCTGTATATCTTTAAACAGCAAATTTCCACGATTAAGCAGCAAAGCAATACAATTATTGTTGCCATTTGGAAGCTCTTATATTTGAGAGCAGGGCTTTTCGGCACTCACAGAAATGAAGTCAACTGTTGATCTTTTATATAGGGACGCCTCGAGAATAAAAAATTGTCTTAGGATGCCGCAATTATCATTATGATTGCTATAGCCACTTTGCCCGTCAACGTGTTAATTAATTACAGATTAATAAGATTATAGATCATATTTAAAAATATAAATATTATTCTTCCATAAATAATTAAATTAAATATAACCTTAATAACAAAATTGAAAAGGCCACCAAAGTATACGCCAATAAAGTTCCAATAGACATCATATCTACTAATGATTTCAAATCAAATAGGGCTGACATTGTTGCTATAATAATAATAATAATAATAATAATAATAATAATAATAATAATAATAATAATAATAATAATAATAATAATAATAATAATAATAATAATAATAATAATAATAATAATAATAATAATAATAATAATAATAATAATAATAATAAAAATAAAAAAATAATAATAATAATAATAATAATAATAATAATAATAATAATAATAATAATAATAATAATAATAATAATAATAATAATAATAATAATAATAATAATAATAATAATAATAATAATAATAAACCTGCTAATAGACCGGCAGCAGCAGTAGCCACTAAAGGGGTTTTAAACTTTCATTTATTTTCGAAAGAAACGCAAACAATAAACCATCCGAAGACATGGCATAAATAATTCTCGGTAAAGGGAATAATGCACCTAATAAACTTGAAACAAGAATTAAAATTTTTTATAACGTAAAATCAACCTCGTTGAAAGCCCGAAAAGAGCACCAATGCCCACTATATATTTTGATACATACCAGCCGGCTTTATCAAATATAAATGGGAGTGGAGCATCTTCATTAATAATATAGAACGGACACATTAGCGTTATTATAGTCGAAATACTGGCATACGCCACAAAGCATAACGATAAACAAAAGATAATAGCAAATGGAATCGCTTTTTGGGGGTTTATAACCTCCTCTCCTTGAAAAATCAAATAAATACACTAAAATAATAAGAAATAAAATCATTCTACCTGTCGTAGCAATCGAATCAAATCCTACAAATGCATAGAAACATGTTCCAGCTCCACTGAGCATTCCGGATATTCCAAATGGGAAAAAATAGCCACTGCCAATATGAGGGTTATAAATAATGGTCCCATTAGACATGGTCTGAATGTGCGATGAACATTATATTATCCACAACTTTAACAACTATTACTTTTGGGGGAATTTTCCAATTTTTGATGTCGACGTTCCAAAATCCACATATAATAACGTACAGAATTACACTGACGTTAAGGACTGTAAAAATATTATTGAATCTGGAAGACTCTTTAACACCAATACAGAGAATAGCTGTGAAGATTGAAATTAAAACAATTTCTTCAAAATACACATTGCAGACTAATATTAAACATATTCTCCTCAAAGATATATACTTCATGTTCTTTCAATTAAATACAAAATTAAGAATTACACAAATGAGGGCAGAGCTTCCAAACCTGAAGCGCTTACACTCCCAGAGGTAGATATTAATGGATTAATGGATCAAATTAGAAAAAGTTTAATAAAATTAAAATGTTTTTAAATAGTTTAAGTATGTTAAATCATGTTTATGTATTGTTTTTTTTTAAAAAAACCGTTTTTTAATATTATTAAAATAATTGAATTTTTAAATTACATTATTTAAAAAAAATTATAATATAAATAAAAATTATAATATTTACATAAATAACATTTTAAATTAGTTAAAAGTATTTGAATATATTTTTTAAATGTTTATTTATTACAAATTTAAATTAATATAAAAAATAATTTGTTTAAATTAAAAGTTAATTCATAATATTTTTAGTTGGTTTTGTGTACCTGAAGATGACAGTTATGCTGTCGAAATATATCGTACGAAAAGTTTTTTATTGGCGTTATCTTTTAATTAAATCGTTGCCAAATTTATTTAATTATTTATCTATATGAACAAGCTTTAATCTTCCAATGTTTATTATTTTTCGACTGTCTTTGGTGTATTGGACTTTTTATTATTTAGAAAAAAGTAAAATTATTGTAAATGAGTAAAACAAAAAAATATAAATCAACAACAATTAAACATGATGTCTTTTCATCAATGGATATATTTCAAAGTAATCTCATTTAGAAAGACGCACTTTCTACGTGAAAGAATTCATGGATACGCGCCACACATTCCAAAAGAACTGTATAAACCGAAACAATTATCTCGTGCAGGGTTTTACGCATAACAAGTATTGAAACATAACTTGTTTAGGTTATTCAAACAATCGCACAAATATTTATATAAGCTTCATCAAACAATTATTTAACAACATCCATAAAAGTTGCCTTTGGATTCGTTTTTCTAGTTTTATTATCTCTTTCTGATGGCTCATTAGCATTAATCTGGTTGTTTTCAAAATAAGTGATCAGCTAAGAAGATTTCTCTTCGTCTACTTTCCAAGAGTTACACCTTGTTCTTTCCGTTCCGTATCCTCAGCACGCATATATAATCTACTTTTATACTAACTTAATTTCCTTATTGTCCTATGATATTTCCAACTCACCATTTAGCTGTTCATTTAATGTCTTTAAATTTTAGGTAAATCATTTGGCCAACACCAAAGATTTTCTTCGTCATTCGATTATCTTCTTTTTTTACCACATTTAATTATCTACAAGTATATTTAAGAACATCAGGATTTGATGCTAGGGTTTAGTTCAAATTATGTACAGAAAGATCATCTTAGAGACCGTTCCTTCCGTCCTAGTAATCCTCAATTTTAAAGTTCTTTGATTCTTTTCCATAACGCCATTGAAACTGGGTCAATATACTTTCACTTGGTACATGGTTGTTTCAATTAATTTAAATGATAACTTGTTGGGTTGTCAAACATATCCTCATTTTTCTCAAAGATTTTCTCAAATATTTTGGTAACTTCTTCACCACTTCCAATGAGACATCAATTTGCAAATCAACTTATTACACAGTCTATTAACGTAAAATATTTTCCAGCGTACCTCACTCCCATTGTAAAATGGTTGACTTGATCGAGTTCCATGCTTGCGGGACCTTACGATCTTTTGCACGTCTTCCTTCATTACGCTACTGTTGATTTGCGACTATGTCTATAATTTAATAATTACTCCATTGACTTCAATGCCAGAATCTGGAGTCAAACAATTCTCATCAATCAAAATCCTCAAATTCTGAACATACCAAAATGTATTTTTTTTATGCAAAATTACAGATATTAACGTAATCATAAAAAATAAAATGGCATAGATTTCTATAATAATAAAAAGTAATGAAATCCATTAAAACAAAACAAATAAAAATAACTTACAAGTTAAAACAACTGTTATTAAAAATGCAAAAAGATCTGGATATGGAGCTAATCCTATGAGATTCATAGGCATAGTAGAATTAAAAAAATCTTTTATATGGCCACCTGTGATTTCATCGAAATTAGAGCTCCATGCTCGGGCAACACTGGCGGTACCTATGACATATTCGAGAATAAGATTCCAACCGATAATGAATGCCATCAATTCTCCCACAGAGACATAACTATAAATATATGCTGATCCTGTACGTGGAACCCTAGCTCCGAATTCAGCATAACATAGGCCTAGAAATATATAAATCAAATAAGAAATATGATATTCAAAAATAAATAAAAAAGACAATGAAACACAGGGCCCAATGAAGCAGAGTTGAGATAGCTAGCCTAGGGTATCCAAAATATATCTATTTAAAATTTTTGACTTTTTCAATTGTTGTAAGAAAAAATAGTTTATACAAGAATTTCAATTAATTTCATACATATTAACCGTATTATGTATAAATTATTTAAGGATTTAATAACTTTTAACATATCCGGCTCCAAGCATGAGCGATATTGGCAACCTCCGAGGGCACAAAAGTTGAGGATCTACTAATCCATGCCCAAATAAAACAAAATTATGTAATTTATTAAACATTATATCTGATTCATTAGTTAAATTCGAAATCATTTTTTCTTTGGTTATTTGTTTGTTTTAAACGTTCAACATTTTTGTTTTCAATTAATAGTTTTCTCTCGATTTACAATGAATTTTAGATCAATCCAATGCCTTTAACCTTTTCATACTAGAACTTTACACAGTCAGTATTCTTCATCATTACAAACACGTTGATTCCCAATGGCTGACCTTAGGATAAGAATGCCCATTTCAGTTTTTACTTCGATTCGGTTTCCGTTTGTTCTCATGCTCAACACCACATTGTCTTTGTTACCATAACGATTCTCCAGTAATTTTGTGCATTAATCCCCGGGGCAACTCCTAACCCGCTAATTGAATAATTTAAAATAACAACAATAAAATTTAATGCCACAATCTGGAATAATACTTATTAGTTGTAATGTTGTAGACAATCACAAATTAAGAGAAGTCTTGGAAGGACGTCTACAGTTATCATAACGAGGGGTTGAAACTATCACAAAAGGCTAAAGCAGTGAGACATCGATATCGACGTCTAGAAGAAACTTGGACCATCCAAAACGTCCACAAACAATCCCTGAAGCAATTAGGAAGGAACAACCCCCCCATCAATTATAAGCTGATGATAGCTCAGAACTGAAAAGAAAACGTGGACTACAGAGTGAACAAACCCAATGAGTTAGCCTTAATGTTGTGCTCATCAAAATACAACCAAACCCCGATCAGGAAAACATAAGCTAAACCATATTCGAAATGTAAAAGGCATTTAATTGTTGGGTCATTTGAAAAAGGCCACTGAACTTAAAATAAAATGTTTATTAAAATTAAAATTGTTTTGTAATTAATCTTCGAATATTCTAGATAATGTTTTTTTGATATTGTTTTTTGGATATTATAACGAAGAAGACTTAAAAAACTCGAAAATATTTTAAGATATTGGAAAACGAGAAATAAAAATATACATAGGAATAATTGCAGTGCTATACTATAGCAAGTGCCCTCCCCCAAATATTAAATACATTAGAAAAACTTCTTCAATCACAAAAAATAAGACGAATTGAAAAAAATAAACAAAGATGAAAATTCAAAATTCGTTTAACTTTCAAACAAATATAGTTGGTTACGATTTAATTTGAAACAAATATACCTAATAATTCAGTTGTTTATTGACCAATCAGCAAAATATATCTAACTAGCTCACCCGTCGCGCGTTGCTGTGATCTCAAAAGAATGGAAATTCAAAGACAAAAAAATGAAAACAACACGTTGAAATTTATTTATATTAATACAATTTATATATTTATTCGAGTGCTTTCGGATATACAATATTTTTTTGTTTTTTCTTCCGTTGTGTATACGAATAAATCCGAAGGTTTTCCCACGCGGAAGTGGCCACATACAGTTATCCATATGAGAAGCACAGATTCTCCAAATCTATTTTACAAGGTTGCAGCGATTGTGTTTTGTCATAACTTCCCAAAATCCGAATTCCACCAAAAGCTAAATTCAAAAATTCCACAATTAAAAAAACTCACCAAAAAACCCTAATTTGAAAAGAATAAACAAAATCAATCTTGTCCATAATTAATTTCCAAAAAATCTAAAAGGAAATACGCACACAGACGCGAATAACATGAAGAAGCCAATGCGCACACGGACGCGAAAATTGAAATTAAATCAAAATTTAACAACTTAATTATAATCACCAAACTAACCCTATTACACTCACGACAATCGAATAATCTTTTGGACTCAGATTCTGTAATTTCCGTGTTAGCCGTTAGCAACTAATAACGAACCTAACAAAACTGTAAAAACACTAAATTCTATATTTAGGCAATACATCTTGCACTTCTATTATTGCCAGAAACTAGAAAGCAATTCAGAAATGACTTTGAAATATATGATTGGTAGAGAGTAACTTGTTGTCCTGAAAATGTTAAATCAGTTTTCATCTATATTAATCGGCAAGTGTGCTCAAATTCGGCATTTTGTTACCAACAATAACATTTTGCTACGATAAACGCTTTAGGGAGTCTTAATTTAGGAAAGAAGTCAACAGTAATACAAAAACAGATGGATGTCAGCCTTTTTGTCCACTCTGTACATAAATGTCTTTATCAGAGATTACAGTTCCTAAGAGTGTTATTTTGAACCAGAAATATTTTACAATCGAACTTTGATAGAAGAAATGCTGTAAAATACTTCTAGAAAAGCTTCATTTAAGACCCTAAGTCACAAGATTGAATCAAGCCACCTAAAAAAACCAGTTAATACAAACACATGAGTTCTCATTATCACAACATGGAGTGAAATCGCACATTAAGAGTCACATTTTATCAATTACCCAAACAATTTCAAGTGGATAAATAAATTTTGATCACTCGAATCAATAATTTGAACCAATCACAAATTTATAATTAAAATTTAATTAAAAAAATATTGCTACTATTCAGCATCGAACAATCATTCCATTTAAACAAAAATAAACAGTATATAATTGACAAAACCTACACAATGAAAAAGAGATATTTTACTAAAAATGTAGTTTATTGAACAATGAAATATATTCAATGTCCAACGCAAAATTTGTCAGTTTTGTCATTACAAAGTAATTTTGAGTAATTGAAAAAAAAACTATTTTTAAAAATTGACTTTGAAAGTTTTGTGACATACGCCTTTACGGTATTGACTCATCCATAGAAGCTATTACGTAAATGTAACAATCAGTTGAGGTTTTCAAACTCCTACCCTTCGACTGACACATCAATTAAATAAAGTTTCAAAAAAGAATGCACATTTTACTGATAATTATTATGAAATTTTAAAAAACAATAAAATTCGGAATAAGCAATTATATGTACCGTGTTTTCCCGCATATAACATAAGGTAAGTTAAATCAAGTAGAAAAATTTGAAATATATGGCTTATAGATGATAGACGAGAAGATATACGGGTATAGCTTGCGGGTTATATGCGGGAAAATACGGTATATTGAAAAATATGCAAATAGAAGAACTCATACAGAATTTTGTCTTGGGAAGGGGCTCATACTTAAGTGCCGTATTTTCCCGCAATTATACACCGCAAGCTTTATCCGCACATCTTCCCGTCTATGACATATATATTCAAATTTTCTACCTGATTTTACTTAGCTGAAGTCGAAATTATAATTTTATTAATTATTTTATTATTAGTTTTTACATTGCACTCATCTGGTTCGTATACATAAAAAAGAAAGAATAAAACTAATTAGTATTGATTAAAAAATAATAATTTATAAAAGTAATTACATAAACAAATTATAAATTAAAATTCAATCTTTTTTCTCTTTTGTCAGCTCATCAATTACATTATTTATGCCAATTTCAATAATTCGATAACCAAGAAAAACCACTTAGACGTTCTTAGCCAGCGCCGTACTGTCGCAAATGCAACAAGTGCAACTGCACTTGGCCACCAATTTTGACGGGTCCCGAATATTAAATACATTAGAAAAACTTTTCCGATAGCAAAAAATACAACGAATTGAAAGAAAAAACAAAGATGAAAATTTAAAATTCGTTTAATTTTCAAACCAACCTAATTGATTACGCTTTAATTTGAAACAAATAAATCCAGTTGATTTTTGCTACAGCAATACTGTCGATTGAAAATGCAACAGCCAGAACAATTGATTACAATGATATAATTGATCAATTTTCCAGCGAGAATTAGAAAAATTGCTTTATAATTTTTATGTATTATTTTTTAAATTAAAATCAATAAAAAAAAATTCAATAAAATTAAAAAAAATTTTTTAGTGTCTGCACAGGACCACTAAATGTTACAGTACGGCGATGTCTTGCCAGAACATGTCTCTAATGTAGGTTTACAGCCGTAAATAGCGAAATCTTTTGATAAAGAAGAGTTTAACAAAGATTGAAAAATTTATAGATATTGTATTAGTATTTTATTAAGATGTAAAAAACAATTGGGTGTATAAAAATTAACTATTTAGAAAATAGGTTCTTTACTTTTTTATATTTTTAATTTTTGTTTAAAATGATTGTAATTACTCGATATTTTTTTCCTTTGAGTTGAAAACTAAAATAAAATTGAATTGACATAAAATTGGCCGATCAAATACCCATTGAAATTATTCCCATTTTGAAAGGCTCTCATAAACTTGTGGATCATATATTACACAAAAAAACCATGTAAAAATAAGTTGAGTGTATTATAATTTATAGAATTAATTCGAGTAAAACTAAAGTAAAAATATGTTTTACCTTTTTTGGACAGTATTATTTCAAAATCGTTTAAAAAACGTTTAAAAAGAGTTGAGTGTAATACTAAATTGACAATAAAGAGTTTTCAAAATATGGCTGTTTAAATATCTTCAATTTGGCAAATTTTTAAAAAAATATTTTAAATTTACAATGAAACTTTAATCGAAGTTTCTGGTGTAAAATGTTATAAAATTAACTTTATTAAAACTAATATAGGATTTAATAACTTCTATGCGATTATTATTCTCATCGAGAAAAAAAAATTCTAACTTTCCAGTGACACTAAAAAAAAATTTTTTGACAATCAATCAGTAAGGATATTGATGCTTTATTGATATCATTACTGATTCAAAGTCAAAAAAATTTAAATGCCATTGGAAAATGAAAATACATCAGAAATGAAAACCAAAAAAAGTTCCTATAATGATTAGTAATTTTAATGTTACACGCGTCTTCCACAACTTCCGCAATAGATTAAGGCAGTAAAAGCTTTAGTAAAACAATTTAAGAAGATATCTGATGCGATTGATTCATAGTACTTAAAAAATAAAAAATTCACAAAGCATAAATATCATCGAATATTAGAATTTTTCCTCGGATTTGAAAAAAAAGTGAAAAGTTTGTATTTATTTCCTCTTTTCGACAAAATACCTCTAATGAGTGTTTATTAGAATAAAATAAAATAATTATTTTATTCAATGTGTAAATGTAATGTTGAGGAATACCTTAAATTTAAACTCAGTATTTGTTATATTTATAGAGATATTAAAATTATTAAAAGTAATGTGTACTAATTAAACATCATAGGCAAGAGAAATTTAACGTATTCCTTATGATAAAGTATTAGATATAAAACTCGGAATGATATTTATGAGAAAAAGATTGCAGTATCTTTAAGTCTGCCTCTAATTTATCACGGTGATGACCTTGATGTGGCCATTAATATTGCAAGTAAATCTCGTCATTATGTTATTAAAAGCACTTCTATAAATGCTGAGCAAACTAAAAGTCATAACATAATTACATAAAATTTATCTTGAATTATAAAAATAACTTAAGCTTTTATTATTATTATTATTTTTATTATTATTATTATTATTATTATTATTATTATTATTATTATTATTATTATTATTATTATTATTATTATTATTATTATTATTATTATTATTATTATTATTATAACGAATCGGTAGTGGCATTATTTAAAAAACCATAATTAAAATAAATAGATAAGCCATTTCATTATCAAATAAACAATCAGAAAAGGAAAAGAAAGATCATTTAAATTCCATATTGATGTAAAAGGCACTTATTTTAGGTCAACAATCTTTCAATTACTGAACTCTGTGGAAATGGATTACCTGTTAATTTGTATTGTTAATGATTATTATTATTATTAGTTTTTTATTTATAAGATAATCCTTATCAATCTCTGAGAATTTCCGATCTTTAAATGCTTGAAGATTTTCCTTATATTTATTTTCTGCATTTTCATTGTTTTTAAACTAATTGAATCTAATTTAAAATTACTGAAAAATTTCAAATTATTTTCTTTTTAAAAAAGATAATGACTCTTTAAAAATAATTCCAGATATTATTCTAATTTGTATTCCTAAAGCTCCTAAACTTTTAATTTACTTAAATTAATTTGATTATAACTCATTTATAATTTTTCTTTATTGTTATTATTATAAATTGTTATTATCATTATTATAAAGTTTATTATTACTATTATTAAAGTAAATAATTTCTAAAACTACCTGCGAAGATGGAAGCGATAGCAGCGACTAAAAAAGAAACTACTACCGAAGGTCCGGCCGACTCTTTTGCAACTTTTCCAGCTACAACATAGACTCCTGCTCCGAGAGTAGCCCCAATACCTTAATTTAGATAATACATTTATTTTGTGCCACAGGAAAAGATCGCAAATCTACCCAAAGCTGTCAAATCTAAAGTTGTCAAACAACGAGCTAAAAGGCTTTTGTTGAGATCAACACCGATGTAGGTTTTTTTTCGAAAAAACCCCATAAAAAATCGTTTAATTTTCATTTTTATAATTTCTTTTAAAAAATTAGAATTTTTCAGATTGTATATCTTAATTACTTAACCTTGAAATCATCCATTAAAACAATACAAAATATAGATAAAATAATTTATGAATTTTTTTGTGTTTTCTTAATGTGATTAAGATTTAAATATTATTCAGATTTAATTAATTTATTAATAAATTTCTAGTTTTATAATAAGTTTAAAATTGAAAAGTAGGAACTGTTTCTCTGACTCCACATGTTCTTTAGATACCACTGCAGTCACTTAACACTGAAATTTTTATTGATACAAAATTTTCACAACAGTTCACCTTATTTTACATAGGCAGGGATCCCTAAGGAATGCAAATTTAAATCCACAATACATACTAGAAACTCTCAAAATATTTTATCCAAAGTGCGATTGATTTCTAAGTGATCTCTCTGTTATTTTTTCTTAAATTTGTGGCAAAATTTCAGCAAGTTTGTGGCAAATTTATTTTGCAAAATTTGTGTGAACGTTGCTGATTTGAGATTTCTTTATATAGGAATCTCTCCTCAACAACTAATTGAATCTAATCAGGTTTTGATTGGGCTCCCAAGGAACTAATGGACTAATTTTTTTCACTTCCGAAACAAATTGAGTTTGGGGATAATTAGTTCCCACATAATTAAATTCATTTTTGGCGAATTTCTCCCTATTTCTCAGTTAAATTAGCCCAAAAATTGTAAACTCAGAAGAGTTGCAAATTTAGTAGTTGATATTTCAATATAATTTCGACCATACAAAAACTATATAGCTAAGCTCAGGCAACGGCAAATAAAGTTAGCATAGGAAACACAGTTAAAAGATATACAGGATCATTATTAAAAGTTGGTAAAGGTAAACATTATTTAGTTGTATAAGTGTTATATTTAAATAAAAATATACGATACAGTGTTATTGCTCTTATTTATATAAGACATCAAGTTGAGATTCTGGGAACCTCAACAAACATTTTTTACAAGTTTTAAAATTTAAAATTTATATCTGGAAAATTTTAAATTTCAAAATCAAATCAACATCCAATAAAAAAGCAGATAATTCAAAAATAAAAAGGTCAAAATCTTCAAATTCAAATCTTTATATTTAAACTCTTTTCTTAGGGAGATTGTATAGAATTATTCAAAATCGAAATTTCTCATTTTTGGTTTTAAATAAAATTAAAACTTGTAGAAAAGGCTTATCATATCATTTACTAATTAATTTATTGTGAATTGATGCTGCTATCGGGAAACTCTCATTTTATATTATTGGCTATTTATAATTGTTTAATAAAATATCATTTATAGAATTCAAAACTCTTAAATGATGAATTTGATTTAACTGACGATCACAATGAAAATCAAAATAACAATACAGACTAAAAGCCAACTAAATCCTTGATGGTATGTTTACCAAAGTCATGTGGAAATATATAAATATTAAAAATTCGACGATGTGAGGAATGAGAATCAAGGGGACAGAGGAGTGGTTGAGAGACATCAAAGAATAGTTATTAGCAAATTCACATATTTCATTTCATCAAGTTTTAATTAATGAGATTTTAGAATTTTAATTTTCGCTTAAATTAATTTTTCTTTTTATGATATTTAGCAACATTTCGCTATTCAACCAACATTGTTCTTAATATTTTAGTTGGAAGGAAAGGAAACTAATGAAATTCTTGCATAATGTCGTATAAATACAACAAGTATGATTAAAAGTTTGTAAAATATTTGTTTCACTGAACTGCCACGACAAATTATACACTTTTACTCAGTGATTTAAAACCTATATGCTACCTAGCCTTACAAAAAGAATTAGAAAGAATCATATCAAAAACAATAAAAGATAATATTAAAACAAAATTAACTAAAATTAACATTCATTCACAAAACTTTTACTGTTACGTTACGAAATGAAATTTTATTTATTTGTAAATATTATGGTATGAAAATTAATTTTGTATTAAAATTTTTTGGAAATAGTCTGCGTCTGGTTACCAAATGTCAAGAATTTTACAAAGATACTCACATCTATTTTGGGTTTCCGGATTTGGGAAAAAATTTGTATTTAAACTTCATTATTAATTATATGGACTTGCCATAAATATCTCACGTTGACTCGACTACCAAGTAAAACTCTTTGCTGGAAGAGGTAAGAATTTCAATAAAATGGATAAAATAATCTCTAATCATTTCTGGAAAAACTCAATTATCATATCACAAAATGTATTTTAATATAATGACGGAACTTCTTCCATTTGTCATTTCGCTCCTAGCATAATATGCGATTTTTCATATTTATTAATAGATAGAACATCCTTATATCACCAACTTTACTATCATAAATAAGTAATAATAAAAAATTGTTGGGTTGATAATAAAAACGTCTGTGAAAAGTTTTGTTGATTCATACTATATCTCCAATCGTGCTCTTTGGTATCAAATCACTAAACTCCTCACACTATATAGATTTATTGATACCACAGGTATCAACACAAAATGTGCCACTGAACTCCAAAATTTATAAACAAATTGTAAATAACCACAGTATTGTACAGTGCATGCCAACAAAAATACAACGGCTATGAGATTCTGCGAGGAACAATATTTTCCTTTCGTTAACTGTTAAATAAACCTCCCTTCGTTATCCCTTAATATCAATTTTCATGGAAATTTTCCTTTCGGTATTTTGTAGCTACTAACCTTTTGTTGCGCTCTTTGTTATACTTCCCAATTAAATATTAATTCAACAATTGTTTCCCCCATGTTAGTCCTCGGCGTTGGCATACAGAAAATGATGAAGTAATCAAATTTATATTTTAAAATATTTTTTAAACTTTATTTAAAAAAAAATTAATTAGGGATATTCTTAAATTATTTCGGCCTTTTTTTGTTTGTTTTGTTTGCAGGTTCATATGCACAGAGGTTATATTCCTTTTTTATTACTTTATTATTTATTCAGATAAATTTCCTTTCTTCGGATGACCACACTCAAAAAACAACAAAATTTATTTATTTTATAATTTATTTAAAACGTCAACAAAATTATAAATTTTAAGACCAACTTTCAGGAGAGGATCCGGCACATTAGGCACCAACATACCTAAATTCAAATGTAAATGAATGAAAAACAAAATTGAAAAGAAACTTGTTTTTTATACATAAAAGAACAAAATACACAATGGGCATCATGCCAGTTCACGTCTAGAAATTTACGGATCGCTGGTAATTCCTATGATGTAGTTAAACAAAAAATTTCGTATTTAATTTCAAATTTTCATGCTTGCTTAATTTAGTTCATTTTTTTGGGGGTAAAAATTTACACTTTTATAATAATAATTGATAGAACAAAATTTTGCTTTTCTGGATTTAGTTGACCAGTTCGGTTATTATTGGCCCCAATACTCTAACTTATGTTACTTCGCGGTCTAAGCATCCTGACCCTCTTTCAATCGTTGCATAACAAGACTTAATGATTATTCAAAATATTTTAAATACAGTAGAAATATATCATGCGATTTTGATTAAATTTATAAAAATAATATTGTTTAAATTCAAACTAGCCAGTAACATGTTAGAAACTTGAAACAAATATATAATATATGAGTTTAACTTCAATTGAATTTCCGAGAAAGAAATTTGTAAAAAAAATACATTCAACATTTATAATTTTTTTGAATATATAATGTGCCATATTTTCTAAAATCTTTTCCATTAAAATTCTCAAAGAATTTCTTTTTAATTACATTATAACAAATTTATAATTTTAAAAATTCAAATAAATCAAAACATTGTTTAATTATATTTGAAAAAACATTTGCAATTATTATTTTTGTTTTAATATTTAACAATATTTTATAAATGCAACAAAATAATCATGTTATGAATTATCAAGTTTGTTTATTCAAATCAATTAATTAATGTTAATTTTGGGTTTTGAATTAAGAATAAATTAGTAAAAATTGAAAAGACGGAAAATGTTGAAATTGACGGCAATTTGATGGGGGTTTGTTGATTTTGAATTGGTTAAAATTTTGTAATTTCTTTTTATTAAAGATAAACGAAGAAGATGAATTGAGGCCTTTTTTAAATCAAGTGGTCATGGTATTTTTATTAATTGTTTTTATTATAGGTTTTTATTCATAAACTTAATTAAACAGATCTCCGAGCAGTATTATAATGTAAAGGAAATAGATGGGAAAATTTGTCTAGAAGGCCTGGAAGGGATTGAGGAAAATCTCGAATATGTAAATCAAGAAGTAGTTTAAATATTGAAAATAAGAAAACAAAAAATTTATTAAAAATTTAATAGCAAATTTCGTTGACATTAGAAGAAATCCAAAATAATCCTCATTTATATGAAAATAAAACTGTGATGGTATAATATATATATATATCTTTAATACAAATGAAAAACTAATATTTGAACTCCGTAGATAGACGACAAGTTGTATTCAGTGAAACTGACGAAAAACGGAGACATCCTGATTGAAGAGAGCAACGGCGTTTGCAACCAATATTTATGCCAGAACTGCAAAAAGATCTTTAATAATGCAAACGCATTAACGAAGCATTACAAAGAACAATACGACGAAAAGGTCTACGTTTGTCGACAATGTCCAAGGATCTTCTCGGCATTAAGCGATCTGTTTCTGCATGCTCGCCGCGACCATGTCGACCCTAAAAAACCCCCGAGAGACCCGTCTCAATACCGTTATCATTGTACATTTCCCAACTGCGATTACATGACAAACAACGGCGGGACCTTTGAGTACCACTGCCGAGCACATACAAAAGAGAAACCATTCGCATGCGCCTACTGCGACAAGCGATTCACCCAAAAAACTAATCGAAACACTCACCAGAGCCGTCACGACTCGGAAAAGAAATTCAACTGCCAGATCTGTAAAAAGAAATTTAAAACCTACGACATCTATTTGTCACATCTGAGAACCCGAGAACACGAACTGCGAGAACACGTCGAAGAATCGAACGATTCAACTTTGAAAATCGTCTGCCTCGGTTGCAATGAGAACTTCCAGAAGCTATTTGATATGAAAAACCACTCGAAGTTCTGCAACATGGAGCTGGAGAACAGTTTCCAATGTATCGATTGCAACGTGTTTGTGAAAGATTTCGATGATTTGCGTCGACACGTGAAGAACCACAAAGAAACGCAATTGATTTCCTGTCCGATCTGCTTTACGAGCGGATTCGATCACATGACCAAACTGAATCATCATATCACTCGGGCTCACAAGCGGAAAGTCCGTCGTAAAGAAGTCTGTCGATATTGCGAGAAACGATTCGACTGCGTCGAGGAGCTGCATCTCCATGTGCAGGAGTACCACAAGGACGAAGTAAACTCCCGAAAGTCTAGAGGAGCAATCGGAAAGATTCTCTGTCCATTTGAGAACTGCAGTTTCACTGCCAATACGATTATGCACATGAATAACCATCTGGAGAAACACGAGAAAGGAACTGTCGATATCGTTAAATCGGAACCGAAGAAACGCGGGAGAAAAAGGAAAATGCCGGATGCGTCGGTTTTGTTTGAGGAATTATTCGAGGCCGATCAAATCAAATTGAAAGCAGAAGGAGGAACTGTAGCGGGAAATAATAGCTTTGATGTTCCATTTTCTCTTGAGTCGTCAGTGAAAAGGAAGCGTGGGAGACCTCGGAAATCTTTAACCGTAGAAAAGAAAGATGAAATCGCTCAAGTAAACAAAGTGGATAAATTTCCAGCTTTTGTTTTAAGTTCGTCACATGTTAAAGCGGAACCAGAAGATTTTGTGCAAAATTTAATGTTTTGATTTTCATTATATTTGGGTGTCATTTTTTTATAATATATCAAAATTTGTTACAAAATTCGCTTTGATTTGATCTGTTTATAATTTTTTATTTATAATTCATAACTCAAAAATTTGGATTTTTCCAGGTTTTATATAAACTAATTTCTCCAGTTATTATGTAGCTCAACTCAAATTTATTGATTTTTAAAATCTACTTTAAAACTACGGATTCTATACCTTACATACAACCCCCCAAAAATTATGTAGGTCAACTCAAAAATGATTTAGGTCACAGGTTATATAATTTTAATAAATCTACTTTACAAGTAGAAGGCTCAAACTATTTAAAACATGTATCGGGGTAGAAAAAATAATCAAAAAATTAAAATCAATAATACTATGTACCTGCCACTGGTTATCCATCACTAAGCAACGTTGGTACTGTGCTCGTCTTGCTTATTTAGGTCCTTTACTTTCACATTTTATTCAACACATAGATTCATTTGGTCAAGAACAACCGCTTCACTCGGGACGGTTCTATCCAAGTGGCCTTAATCCGCTGGAGTTCGCGGCTAAGTTGGGTGCACTGCTGATGCAAGCTACTGTTCTCTTGACGGAGCTTCTTCAATTCCGACCCGATCCCTTGGATAGCCTCCAAAGCTGTAATATATTAATGACATTAAAGAATATATTGTGAAATACAATATTTCCGATCGTCCCATGATCCTTAAATGAATGAATGTTGCCCCATATATCCTCCTTACCGATTACAATTTAATACCCCTCGTGAATTTATATAAGGTTATCGTTTACTTATTCGAAATGAAGTATAAAAATCAACTCAACGCTTGGAAAATCATTTATTTTATTCAAATCACAATAGCCGTTCCTCCTCAACTTTCTTTCGTGACAGACGCCTTTGAGAGTAGGCGTGTTCTTCTTTTCCTCGGTCTTCTAGGATATCCCTTATATCCGGCTGCAGCAGCCGCTTAGGGACTACCAGATGAACTGGTGCATCCTTTTTCAAAAGTGCCGGATCCTTTGGATCGTTAGCGATGTGGTAACTCGGTAAATGCCCATCCGAACTGGGTATACGACCGCTGGTTTTGTGTTCGTTGATCATGATTAGCTGTTGCCGTTGTTGATTGGCAAGACATCGGTACTTTCGTTCCAGTTGTTCGTACCAGTAGAGCACCCTTTCTACTTTATGCCAAATCTCCCGAGCCGGGTTCCTTCCTGGCTCCCGCTTAATCACTAAACTCGGCAATTCGATATCGTCGTCGCGGTGATTTGAAGATCGGTTCAACCACTCAGGAGTACCATATGTAGATATCGGCGTGGTTCTCTGGGGTCCCTCGAGTCATCGTGCTCTTGTCGGGGAACTTCCCGTTCTTCCTGGATTACTGGTCGTCTTGTACTTTAGTATACCTTTTCTTCGCTGTTGGATGCATTTTTTCGTTTCACGATTTTACTGACGCTTCAAGCGAGAAGCCGCGCATTTATATGACCGTTCACTCGTCTCCCACGCAATCGGAGAGAGTGAAAACTCGGTGGCTTCTTCTGATTGGCTGAAATAAGAAATTTTGTGTCATTGATTTTTTGATGTCTGGATTTTTCATGGTAGTGTTATGAATATTTTTCAGGACAGGAGAAATTTCTCTATCCCTCTCTGTATGGATCGATTTGTGTTTCGCCATTTATTTAAAATGGATTGGCGTTTTTTATTTTCATTATCTTGGGACTTTTTCGTTATGCCATATTCATTTCGTTTTACGGATTTGTGACTATTATATTCGATGACCAAAGTCCACACTTCAGTGTCAAAGGTCCGAGGCAAAGATTATTTCGGGTTCGTCGTATTGGCAGGTGGGTATTATTTCTGTATAATCTAATCATTTAATTGTTAAATTTCCTATCAAATTAATGTTTCTCCTGTACGTTTATTGATGTTATTCTTTTGCTTTTCATAGAACTACTTGGTCCAGCCGATGGGTGCTATGTAAATGGGGCGAATGCCTCGTGATACGCCAGACCTTGTGCTTGGGTTTGTGTCGATATGTGGCGGCAAGTCTGCTCATCATCGGCTGTTCTTCAGACCGTGGGCATTTCCACCTCCGGATGGCGTGTACCCGAAGTGTGTCATGAATACAAATTTCATATAGTTGGTTTTCACTTCCATTCGTTAATTTCATATTATATGTGTTTATTTATTGTCTAATTGTCGGCTAATTGTGGAGTGGTTAGGTGATCATCAGTATTAGCTGGACTCACTCTCTAGAGTAAATACATATCTAAGCGGAACCTGTATCCAATCTTATATCTATGGGTGTCCCGTTGTGTGTTATCGGCGAGCAAATTAATTGAAATTGTCTCGTGAGTCATAATTTATTGATATTTTAAGGGTGGTTTTGGCCACTAATTTATGTGTTTGCTATTGGATTTACACTTCGTTTTTATTATGCCGTTAGGTGTCATTGCATCATTATTTGGTTCTATGTTGATGGGTATCATTTTTGATGTCTAATAATTTTTTGCCTGCTGTTCGTGACTCATGAAAACAGGATTTAGTTTTAAACTGATGAGGGATTACTTTAACTAGGTTCGATTATTGACTTTAGGTGGTTGTCCTCTTTTTACGGGGTTGATTTGAACTGAAATTTTTCAGGGTAATTACTACTGTTGAGACAGAACACAAACGGCCTTGAAAAATGTTTAAATGGATCGGTAACACACACGCAAACATAACAAGCAAATTTAAAATAAACCTATTAAACACCAATTAAACCCTACCAAATATGAGAAAAAAGAGAATTAAATATAAAATAATAAACATAAAAATAAATTAAAATAAAAACAAAATGCAACAAGATTCGCACGATACAAACACAAATATAACACGAAAACCCAAAAAATTCGACCGAGAATTAACAAATTAATAAAAGTTCATGAAAATGAAACTTAAATCAAAAAATTTGAATTAGTAATAATTCACTAAAAATTCTAAATAAAAATTATAAAAATAAATCAAAAATAATGAAATTAAAGATTAGAATACACTAGAAAATAACAAGGTCGAATTTTGTTTTACTACATCAAATTTAACACGCAAGGTTAGGGACAGAAAATAGGTATAAATACCGATTCATTTTCACATTAAATTTAACCGTTTTTCAAACGAAAACCATTTTTCAAACCATTTTGAATCAAAGTTTGATTTTGAATTATTGATTAAAAATCTATCACGAAGCCTTACTTTTAGGTGAGAAATGTTTTATTTTGGAGCTCTCTCTCCACGCCCCATCCTCGCAACCTCGGTAGAGCTCTGCTTGGATGTCAGCGTGGGGAGAGATGCAATTTTATGTTTTGATAAATTTATTTGTTGGACAAGTAATTTTGTATTTTGTCGTTAATATGATAATAAACATTTATATTATTCATAACTTGTTTTATATATTTAATAAATTAATTAATCTGTCGAAATTTTTCCGGCCCACAGCCAACACAAATCGCAAGTTAGTAAAATATACACAGTACAGACTCGTGTAAGTGCGTGGAAAATCGCCAATGATATGTACCCGTGAAGACCCAGCGTGCGGAACGCAGGGGTCGTAACGTCAATATTACTCCATATAGAAGAAAAGAGAAATAAGGAAGAGGTCTTTTGGCTGCTTCCTCGTTTCTCATTTCTGTAAAATCGACCTAAATTATATTACACACGGCTCAAAATCATCACACCGAGTAGTCCAGTGGGCACTCATTAAATATAACATAAACACAATATGCGCCTAAGGCCTATTAAAGGGAAAGGGTACGGGCATAAATTAACTTGAAATCGTTGATATAACTAAATTGAATTGATCTTTTGAAATAAATTAATTCAAGATCACTGATTAAAAATAAAGTAATCCTTTGATTAAAAATAAAGTAATTTATTGCTTAAAATTAAAGTAACTATTGATTAAAAATAAAGTAACCCTTTGATTAAAAATAAAGTAACTCATTGCTTAAAATTAGTGTAACCATTGATTAAAAATAAGTAATTCATGGATTAAAAAATTAAAATAATTCATTAAAAAAAAAAAAAAAAATTTAAAGTAATGTTTGATTAAAGTCATTGGTTAAAAACAAAGTAATTGTTGATTAAAAATGGGTAATTTATTGATTAAAATTTAAAGATAGAAATAAATAAACTAATCTGTAAATGGAAAGTAAATATCCGTTGCTTAAAAAGAAAAGGACAATTTATTAACACAAGATTACTGTTATAGAAGTTAAAATTAACATCATTGTTAAAAGGAGAAATCAAATCGATATTGATAGGAATCAGGGATGTGAGTAGATTAATTCGTTGTGAAACAAAATAAAATTAACTTGACGATAACGTTTAACTAAAGAAAAGGTTTGCTTAACTACTGATAAGAACCCCAAACCAGTTTGAGAACCAAGAATCTTCACGACTATTTCCCTGTAAAACTAAAACAAACGACCATAAATTTATTATATAAACCAACTAAAAATCATAAGAAATCGGCTTACTACTAGTGTAGAATCTGAACCAGTTCATCTTCATAAAATAAATGTATTTCAAATGTTAACGTCGAAGTAATAATTCAATTATTATAAGAAACCCAATAGCAGGAATAGAAGGACTACGAGCATTTCGAGGAAATTAGACTCCAATAAGCCGGTATTAGAAGTGGTAAACATTTCCAAATTTCGAAATAAATCAGGCGATATGATCAAAATTCCAACCCGCTAAAAATGAATTCCATGACATAGAGATGCATCGAATTGTCCAGTCAGCGTAATATACCGGATATTGAATCATGGATTCCGTCGAAAATTTCACAACGAGATCATGCCAACCCAATCTACTAAAATAAACTCGAATAATACCGACCAGTAAAATAGAATCATGACTAAATTAGAAATATTAATTACCACCAAATATAAAGTTAAACCTAACCGACAATCAATCAAAGTTCCATTTAACCGGAAATCCGGTTAATCGTAGACGACGACTTCTGAATACACAAATGCGTCTAACGGAAACGCACCCACTGTCACGATAGACCATCATCAATTTTTACCGCATCGAATTATGGATTTACAAGATCCCTTTTATGTAAATAATTTATTTCGAGTTTAAAACTACAAATCGTTAATAAATAATAATCTCCCATAACCTAGTTATAAACAAGATTTAATCATTTAATTAACTATAATCACCCATATTAGCATAGTACCCAAATCGGATATTAACTTCCCAAAGAATTACGCCAAATTACCAATTCATTCTGCCCTCTCCGAATCTTCTAAATAAGAATACTCGTGAATATTTAAATTCGAGAATTATGTTATCCCTTCGCACTTCTAGATTCTATTTTCATGAGCTAGAATAATGGTTTGAACGCATTTACATTGAATGATCCCTAAATACACCGTCATATTTCGTCCCTTAAACACTGTACTGATCACCAATTAATTAGGTACAAAATAAATTCGATATCTTAAGTATGAGATGTGTTATTTAGTCTATGAACCAAAATGTTAGCCTGAAATATCGCATAGATTTCCAGCGTATTGATTGTCATAAGAAAAATTTTCAAGGTTGCTTGATGAAGAGTTTAATCTGCGATTGTTAACAATTTCGGAACGACCAACAACAATTGCGAATTCCGATAGGTGCTTTTCTTCCACCAACCCTCCATTACGAATTATTTCACCATGACGCTTCCGAAAATAACTAACGTTGCCCACATAACAAGTCGACCCCCATTTTACGAACATCAAACCGCGCAGTCGGTTTGGATAAATTTCATTTCTAATTTTTCGTACTTAATGGTTCATTCACAATATCATTTCAGAAGAAATCATGCCGCTCGATTGGAACTCCACTCAAGTAACTGATGAACACTGTCAGAAGAAGGCACAGTCAACCACAGAGATTTTCAATGAACTTCGACCACAGTGGTCATATCCCACCACTTGGCGACTGTTAGGCTTCGAAAAGGACCCTTTTGGACTCACCGGACAGCAGTATCCTGCTGAAGAAACATACGAGCACGCCCGAAACCTTCTCACCCAATGGGAAAAGGTGCAGGAACAAGTGGACTTAAATGTGGTTAAGGCAAGGATGTACCTCGCGAACGTGGAAGAGGACATCCGCGTCGGACGTATTGCGGAGGCTTACCCACCTCGACCGGCCCGCGATACCCGACGGCCATATCCGGTAGCTACTCTGAGGAAAAGCCGAAAACGACATTTTACTGAAGAGTCCTGATTCCTCGGGCAAGGGATAAGACATTAGTTTGTAGTATTAATGTCATAAAAATTTGAAAATTCCAATGTCATTTGCCTTGTTTCTCTTTGTAATCAGATTCATTTTGTAACTATGTTTATAATGATTAAATTTTGATGTAATTAAGCCCATAAAGAAATTTGAAAGTTTTCTTTTATTATAGCGATGTCGACCCGCAGTTAATACAAGCCGAATTGGATCACGCTAGGCGACGAATGCGGATCTACTCACCCAAATAATCCAAATGACCCGGGAAGTACAACAAATAAAGGCAACCTGGTCGGATCCGACAAAAACGAGAGCTATTTACCACAGAGTCACGGCGGCACAAAAAGGTTGGGCGGAAGAGCGACAGCTTAATCAGAGCTTGCGTACCCAAATCAGAGGATTGGAAGTCGCCCTAGCAGTCTGTCGGGAGGGGGAAGCAGTAACATACCCGCTCGTCTTCGCCCCATCCCAGATGTCGCATAAAAGTCCTCAATCTACGAACCAGTCCGTCGCTCCATCCAATTATCGTCGGCCGGGACGCAAGGAGCGTGCCCGACGTCGAGCAACACAACCCCCAAGCCCATCCCATTAATTCACAAATGCTATGTGTTTTTGTTGATTTGAATAGAATAGTTGCACTTATAGTAATTTATCTCCTGGATACACTTGTATACAAGCATCATCATGAATACTCGTATCACGTCATCGAATCTTCGTCCCATCTCCCACAGTCAATAAAAATCTGATCTTGAACTCTTTACACAAGGGACAGAGCAAAGCGAGCAAAGGTCTTCTATCGACAGCTCGTGGACCCGAGGGTTGTCCGAGCAATTACAGTATTAGTGATAATGCTCACTTTTTGCGGACAATCCACCCACTTGAACACATTTCCAACGTTGCCTAGCAACGGGTGCCAAGTGGCAGCTAGAATCATTTTGTATGGCGTTACTGGGGCAACAATAAAGATAAGCAAATTTCGAAACCCTGTAACCCACCACTACTACTGCTAGTTTATTTTATGACAATCATTACATCGATTTCCGCAGCCCCTTTCCTTTGACCACAAATTGGCCGTAAGGTATTTCATGTGTTTTTATTAGATTTTAAGAGTGCCCACTGGACTACTCTGGGTGGTAACTTTAGCCGATAGGTACAATATGTTTAGGTCGAATTTTCAGGAGCGAGTTGAAAGGGAGTCAGCCAAAAGACTGATCCCAGATCTCCCCACTGCCCCTATAAACGCGATGAATTTATCGTTCGAGCCCGACGTATTTTATTTTAAATCAACATTTTCATTAATTCATAAATTTGAAATTTTCGGTGATTTTATGTCATTTCGTGCGGATCTTGATGCACTTGTTTTTATTTTAATTTACTTTTGTTTTTCGATTTTATATTTTAATTATGTCTTTTCTCGCATTTTACGGTGGTTATTTGGTGTTTATGGGTCTGATTTTAAATCTGCATGTTATGTTTGCGTGTTATTTCCAATTCATTCAAACAAATCTTAGTTCTGGCCCAACAATTTTTAGGGGGGAAATGGTTATGTGTCGATGCCAATTGACGAGACGAGTGTTGGGCCAGCACACCAATAGCCTTGAGAATTGTTTAAATGCATCAGTAATACAGCACGAAAACCCAGCACCAAGATAACTTAAAATACAATATACAACATCAACTAAACACTTTAAAATCTGAGAGAATATAAATAAATATAAAATCAAAAACATAAAAGTAAAATAAAATAAATACAAAATGCATCAAGAACCGCACGAAATTTACATAAAAAATAACATAATAACAAGAAAATCCGACCGTAAAATGACCATTTATATAAAATTAAAAAATTAATGAATTAAATGAATAAAAATAAAATATTTTTGGATGAATAAATTTAAGTAAAAATGTTAAAAATAAATTACCAATTTAAATTAAGAAATAAATAAAAATTTAATTTAGATAACACATATAATTTCAAAGTCGAATTTTGTTTAATCGCAATAAAACTAACACGCAAGGTTAAGGCCCAATTATAGGTATAAATACCGATGTGTTTTCACAAATTTTCAGTCTTATTTTTCGGAGAAAAAATTTCATTACAGAACTGTATAACTGGTTGTATAACTGGTTGAGAGCCGTGCATTCAGGCAATTAACACGGGTAAGTGTTTTTCCTGAACACGATCACTCTCAACTGGTGCAATATTATTAATTGATTTTTTCGAAGGGAATTGATGGGTAATTTTTCAATTGAATTTATGTATGACTTTTCAGATCGAATTGATGAATGATTTTTGTTTTTCAAATTGAAGTTATGGATAATTTTGTTTTTCCAATTGAATTTATGGATGATTTTCTGAATCAAATTTGTGGGTAATTTTTCAATTGAATTTATGGATGATTGTTCAGATTAAATTTATGGATAATTTTGTTTTTCTAATTGAAATTATAGATGATTTATCGAATTAAATTTATGGGATGTTCGAAGTAAATTTTATGGAATGGATACAATGAATTTCAAATGTATGTAGCCGATGTAATATGCTGAATAAATATTTTATATCTACAGCCTTAGTGCATCGAAACTTTTATTCCAAATGCTATGGTAAAATATTATTTGTTATTTTCCGGCCCACAGCCAACACATAACGCAAGAAAGCAAAATCTACATAGTACAGATTTGTGTAAGAGCGTGGAAAATCGCCAATGATATGTACCCGTGAAGGCTCAGCGTGCGGAACGCAGGAGTTGGAACGTCAATATTATCCGTATATAGGGGAAATTGGAGGGTAAATGAGTAGTTTATTGGCTGCTCCTTCACCATCCGTTTTCTGTAAAATTTACATAAATTTTTAACAACAATCGGCTCAAAATTTCTAACACCGAGTAGTTCAGTGGGCACTCATTAACTATGAAATGAACATATATAGATCTTAAGGACAAAAAGAGGGAATGGGTAGCGGGGAAAATTGCGAAATCGTTGCAACAGTTAAAATGAATAGCCATCGGAAAAGGATTAATCCGAACGACCAAAATCATGAAAAATAATGTTTTTAAATAAAAATTAAAATAAATTAATTTGCGTTGAGGCGGAAAATATGGGCGGGACGCTGCTCAAATTTTCCGAACTAATTCAAATACTTAACAAAAATAGTAACGTAAAAATGGAATGCGTAAAATAAGGGCGGAACGCTGCTCAAATTTTCCGAGTCAATGAAAATACTTTGTCGAAAACGGTAGAATAGGGATGAACCGTAAAATAAGGGCGGAACGCTGCTAAAATTTTCGAATTTACAAAAATACTTTATCAAAAACCGAAAGATACGGAAGGATTACAACAAAAATTTTTATATAAGAAAAATATTTTTTTTTTAACGCTGAGGAATAAGGACGTATCCCTACACAAAATTTTGTTAATAATATTGATAATAATTATAATAATTGTAATAATAATAATAATATTAATAATAATAATAATAATGGTAATAATAATAATAATCATGGTATTTGTAGTAATGATTGATAATAATTATGATAACAATAATAATAATAGGGATACTCATAGTAACAATAACATTAAATATAATGGTAGTTATAGTAATAAAAACAATAATAAAGGTAACAGTAGCAACAATTAATAAAGGTAATACATATAATAGCAACAATGATAATGCTAGTAATAATAATGGGAACATTGTAGTTATAATAGGGATAAGGATGAAAGATATAATGTGGGTGTATTTAACACAACAAAGGGTGTACAGGCCAAAGAAAAATCTTCGACATGGACAACAAGAAGAAGGACTATGGGAATAGACATAACAATGAATGATATGAGAGTATAGGTTAACATTTGAAGGAGATAGGAGAATAAGGGGACCTAAGAATCAAAAGCGAGCACAGGTCTTCTATCGACAGCTCGTGAACCCGAGGGTTGTCCGAGCAATTACAGTACTAGCGATAATACTCAATTTTTGCGGACAATCCACCACTTGAACACATTACCAACGTTGCCTAGCAACGGGTGCCAAGTGGCGGTTAGTATCATTTTGTATGGCGTTACGAGGGCAACTAGAAGGATAAGCAAGATTTGGAACCCTGTAACCCACCACGAGTACGAAAATAATAATATAAAATTATTTTGCGACCTCTAGATAAAGTTATTAAGAAAATACAAATTAATTAAAATGATGAAAACAAATAAATCAAATTAGGGTGAAATTCTCCGATTTGGATTAATTCATTTCAAATTTCCGTCAATCGAATTAGTTGTTGAAGAGATTCCTTATATAAGGGTGTCTTGAATCAACGACGAAGACACAAAAATAGTTTCAAAAAATTGCGAGCAACAGAAAAGTTTAAAAAAATTCATGAGGTTGAAAAAGAACTAGTCAGACTTTTCAAGGATATTTTACTAGTTAATTGAAAAGGCGGCTTCCCGTGGGGATTCCTGCCAATATTGTAAAAGTATTATTTGAATCGTTGTGAAATTGTTGGTATCGAATAAAAGTTTTCCTGTGTTGAGTTATTCCAGTATCATTAAGTCATTCCGTTATCAAAAAACCTATTACCTACAAATGAAAATTTCGAAAATACGTATAAGGATCAATTTCCAAACTAAATTCAAAACTTTAATAAAAGGAAAAGATCGAAATTAGATAAGGAAACTAGTCAAATTTGGAAAAAACGCGCAATCGGTTTGTTTTATTGCATCAAAATTCTACGTACCAAACTGTCAAATATAAGTGGATACCAAATCGACAAGAATTAATCATAAACATATTTTATTTATAATGCGAATACTAAGTTTTCTTGACAGTTAAACCTTCAACAATAACCTATTTTATTCAATTAATTGATTCCGTTATCAGACAGTAAGCTCTATTTTTTAATTTATATCATTATATTTATATAGACCATTATATTGACAATTTTTTAATGTTGTTTTATTATTATTAATTTTGTTGCCATTTATAATCATCTCTAGGAAAAATAAATACTTCAGTGTAAATCCGGGGTTCAATTTATTTCTATCTATTTACATATCATATATGAATTGTTAAATCGGATCAAGGGAAGATATAAAGAAATGACTAAATAATTATACATACATACACTTGAATGTTTATTATTTTTTAATGTTATTAATAGTTCTAAATTAGTTGTAAAGTGATTTAACTTTCATTCTTATTAAAATGCATTTATTTTATTTAATAATATTATTTTATTTATTTGCATGATTATATTAATTTTTATCGATACGTATATGTACATAAGAAAATGAAATTATGTATTTACCAATTTTACCTAATTTACTTAATTTTTTAATCGTAGCGAAATTTATTTTTTTTCTTTTCAGCTATAAAAATGTTAGAGGGAACGTTGCTTAGAAGCACTTTTTTAGTTTTAGAAATTATTTTTGAGATTTGAAAATCAACTATTCACATCTGGGTTAAAGTTAATTAATTTTTATTTTGGGGCGGGGTAAAGTTATTTATTATAGCATGTTCCTATAATTCAAATTTTTGCCCACGATAAACATATTCGTTCAATTCTTATCCCCATGATGTGTAAGATTATCAAAACAAATATATACATTAAACTTAAAACTTTAAAATTACCATTAATATATAATCTACTACCGTCAAAAATAAAATAATATAATCACTTGCCAATTACATTGTCAATAATTATATGGCCAACATTGTAAAATGATAGATTGTTAAAAATCACATTTGATTACTATGGTCACATGTTGTTATTTTTTATGGATTTAAATAATCAATTATATAATTACACCAAAATAAAATAGTATAATCATATCAAATTGTTGAGTTATAATTTTATTTGGTTCGGTAGAACTGTTTGCTCTGACTCCACGTGCTCTTTAAATGATACTGGAATAACTCAACACAGGAAAACTTTTATTCGAAACTAACAATTTCACAACGATTCGAATATTACTTTTACAATAATGGCAGGAATCCCCACGGGAAGCCGCCTTTTCAATTAACTAGTAAAATATCCTTGACAAGTCTGACTAGTTCTTTTTCAATCTCACGAATTTTTTTAACTTTTCTGTTACTCGCAATTTTTCAAAATTGTTTGTGTCTGTTGTTGATTTGAGACTCACTTATATAGGGAATCTCTCCTCAAACAACTAATCTGATTTACGGTAATTTACATTGGATTCCCTGGGAACTAGTTAAACAAATTATTTCATCTTTTGGCCGCTTCAGCCGTTCCCCAGGAGAAGACTGCGAAATAAATCACATTAGGGAATAATCAGTTCCCTTCGTAATTAAATTTATCCAATTCAGAGAATTTCTCCCTAATTTAATTTATTTGTTCGTCATTTTTATTAATTAATTTGTATTTTTTAAATAATTTTTTCTAGGTCCCCAAATTAATTTTAAATTATTATTTTCGTAATCGCCTCGTCAACTTGCATCGGCACATACACATTTCCCCCGGAAAATATTAATTTTAATTTTTTGATTATTTTTTTCCCAAATTTTTTTATTTATTATAATAATTTATGAAAATCACCTAACCCCAACAAAATTGTCATTATCCTTGTCTGTCAGCATCAATTAATTCTGTTTCTTTTTCATTTTCTATACTTTTTTCCTATTTTGTAGTATTTATTTAACACAAATATTTCAATTATTTTGTTATCTATATTCAATAACCATGAGAGAATATGAATGAAATCATTCTTGGGTTCGTGAATTTGAGAATTGAACGAATTTTGAGGTACATGTGCCAAATCCAGATATGAAAACGTCATAAACAAATTTTGCGAAAATAGAAATTTATGCCTGAAAACAATTTTTGACATTGTTGATCGTGAGTTATTGTTACACCTTGTTACATTACGATCGTTGCCGGACAATGGTTAACAAGTGGGTGTTTTGTAAATTGTAGCTAGGGTTACTCAAGGTCACACTATTCCAATAAATCCGAAACCATGATAAACAGATCAGCGTTATCTTACAATATCAGAAAGCATATATAATTATGGGAGTTTGAACAATTCAATGTCTATTACAAATATGGTGCAATAACAACTATAGCACAAATGCATACGGAAAAGTAAATTCATAAAATAAAAGAATTTTTATTTTTCCAAATACAAATATGATATCATTGCTTTAAAATTACTTTTCACTGACTTTACAGTTCCTTGAAATGGAGTTTTGAGCCTAAATTATCCAAACTAATATTATACAGTTATTACAGCTTCTCCAGTTCAAAGTCATCGAAAAAATGAAGAGCTATTTCTTTCTTAAACGTCTCGCATACAGCTTCAAAAATCTCAATTAAAGATTCAATTGATTGGTACAGTTGACAGTCAAGACTTTTACGGTAATTAATACAATTGCTGAAATTTGATCTCAAACCAAATATGCCCTGAATCCTGATGGTCAACTTCTGTTTATCACAAATGCCACAATTGGATCCATCCAATATATACCACGAATAATCAGAGAGACAATCCAAAAGCTGTTCAATAAATTCTATAATGGAGCTGATCTCTGGATTAATTTTTTTACATGTTAGCGAATTAAAGTGACGAAGACGCACAAGAAAAGCTTGAAAGAATTCGAAATCCAAATCAAGCAACTCGAGATCCTTTGCATGATTAGAAAAAACATTCAACATTTCAAAATTAAACGAAATTGAATCAGATTTAATGTTATTGAATGCGAGAATTTGACTGTTAATAAAAGCAAAAAGAAAATTTTTGTTCTTGGATATTTTTCTGATTAATAACGTCAAATCCTTCAACAAAGCCTTTAAATTTTCCATTAATATTTTATGTTGTTTTGATAAAATATATTCACTTATATGAGTAAATTTAAGATTAGTTGTTTGAGTTTCTGATAACACCAAATCAGATCGTTTGTGAGAATTGCATGGGCAACTCGCTTGGAAAAGGAGAAATTTTTCGATGCATTTAAAACAAATTTTGTGATTACACGTTAAAAATGTCGCAAAAATTTCCTCCTTAACCCTAGTAAAACAAATTAAACATTTTTCGATATTAATTGAATTCCAATCTGCGTGAAGGGCTTTATAAATGGATTCATTATTGTTGATGTATGATAAAGCCAAAACGCTTAAAAATCTTTTTCCTTTTTTCATTAAACAATATTTCTCCATAATAGTTTTTGAAATTTCTGTTTGCTTATTATTGAAATGTAAAATTTTATTGTCAGCCAAGCTCACAAAGTCGCTCAAATTTTGGAGAAGTCTATAAAATGTCTCCCGATTAGATAAATTAAATAAGAAATCGTCGTTTCTAAAAATGTCTAAGAGGCTTCTTAAAAGATTTTCGCATTTCAGAGGAATATCAAATGCTTTCAAGTTGTGTTCTTCATAAGTTTGAGAAATTTTCAAAAGGGAACTTTTTAAAGATTTTAATTTGATTTTATCAACAAGTCCGCTGTCAAAGTATTCGTGATATTCTTTCAGGAATAGCAACGAATCGTTGAAATTATCTACTATTAATAAGATAAATTGAGACCAAATCATTTCAGTTTCCAACTGAAAAGCGTCACGACATTTCTCCCACCTATCGCATTGGAAATTAAAAATACTTTTCAAACCTGTTATATTGTCATGCTGTAATTCCTTTATTAAATTTACCGGTCTCGAATCTAAAGGGCATTTGATTTCATCAAAGAATACAAAAGTATCAACACAATCAATGCAAATTGAGTGACCACATTCACTGAATAAAATATAATCTCCAAATATCAATTCTGAGTAACAAATCAAACAATCCTCGTGCATTTCACATAAATATGATATTTGAACAAATTTTACTATTCTCAATTTTTTTTCTCATTCATTATATAATTAAAGGAAATGATAATAAAATAATTTTTTACGGAACTAAAATGATTCCGGAATTTTATTATGGAAATGTTAACAAAACACACATTTTTACACTCCTGTATAATGTTTATAGATTTAAATTTTATCGTTATTGAAATTGTCACTATTTTTGAAATTATTATTATGATTTTGCCAACTACGAAATGCATTGATAATCACTCGCCAAAGAAAAATCACTATTTTTTTAAAAATGTGAATCGTTTTAATTTTGAAATTTTAAAAACAGATTAATATTAATCCATTTCAATTGATATTATTTATCTAAATTTAATCGTATCATTTGTCAATATTTAATATTAGTTGATATTATCTGTCAATATTCAATATTAATTGATATTATTTGTCAATATAAATCTAGTTTTAATTAAAAAATTTTAATCAATATTTAATTTTCAAGGTTTTACTAAAATATTTAAGATGACCATTATAAAAACGAAGCCCAGCCAAAAATCATTGACACATATTGATATATATATATTCTAAATAAACTCTACACATATAAACAATCTTGATCAACGTTATCAGTTACGGTTTCTGTTTTTATATACGGGGTAAATTGCTCATCTACCTTAATAGCAGGGATATTTCCTTGAGTAGCGTTCGATTGAATAGCGACAACAGATTTCTTTGGTCTCCCTCTTTTCTTAACGGAATCATTTTGTGTCTCACTTTTAACTATTTTACAAGGGTAATAGAGTAAAATTCGATAAACTATCCTTACAAAACGTTTCAGCCAGATTCTCATAATCCAAATCATTTCTACAGAATTCCTCTAAATCCACCGGGTGTTCTCGACAGACAATTTCTTCTTTATTTTCAATTGCGCATAATTCCACTACTTTCCTCGGTCTTCCTCTAGGTTTCTTCACAAAATCATGAGACGATATTGGCTCATTCTTAATGGCTAAAATTTTACTTAACACCAAACAATTCCCGATAAATTACTCCTACTTGGCATTTCTAAGTTAAAACCACCGTTTAAATTCCCATCGATTAACTTTCGTTTCCTGCCGCGCTTTTTCGGTGAGCTTTTCTCTGCTTCTAGTTTACCGTTCTCGTGACGTTCAATGTGACTTGTGATAAGCAATTCAGTATTTGAGGTGAATTTACAGCCTTCATAGGGGCACGAAAACCTGCCGATTATCCCATGGGATTTCCGGGAGTTTATTTCATTAGCGTGGTATTCTTTCACGTGGTCAGTCATTTCGGTTTCGGTTTGGAAGATCAATTCACAATATCTACAGACGCTTTTTCGGGAAACTTTAATACTGTGACAACGGGTGATGTGATGATTGAGTTGGTTATAATGAACGAAACCGGGCTCATTACAAATCGGGCAAGCAATTAACATGCTTTCTTTATGATTTTTAATGTGCTTTTTTAATTCTTCAAAATCTCCGAACAATATATCACAAATCGAACATTTAAACATGCTTTCTAGTTTCTGATCACAGACTTTCATATGATTACGGATATCGAATAATTTACAAAATTGCTCATTGCAACCGAGGCAAATTACTTTTACCTGGAAAAATCTCAGTTAAGCATTGTTATAAAATTATTGAAACTTAAAACACGATAAAAAAACCCGTCAAAATTTCAATATAAACACACATTGCATCTTTATCCAATGAGTAAATGTTACTAAAAATAGAATAATAAATAACCCACGTGCAAAGTAATTTTTAAAAAATAAAGATCCAAAAAAATTGTTTTTTACAAATCTTATATTTAAAAATAAAAAAAAAAAAAAAAAAAAAAAAAAAAAAAAAAAAATACAAACATTAATCTTAGTATTTAAAGAATATACAATATCTCAAATAACTAGAATAACGCTTTTTAAAATGATATTAACGAATATAATAAAATTATGAATTAACTTAAATATTGAATTCTAAAAAGTAATTAACCAATGCACATTTACATCCAATTATAAATTTTAAATATTCTTACCGAAAAATTGACTTTCTCAACAAAATATTCCCGTAATTCGTGCTCTCTGGTTCGCAAATGAGCCAAATATATGTCATGGGTTTTGAAACTTTTCTTGCAAATATCACAATTGAATAATTTTTCTGATACATGTCGACTTCGGTGAGTTTTCATGTTGGCATTCTGGGTGAATCGTTTATGACAAATATCACATTCAAACGGTTTATCACCAGAATGAGCACGAATGTGATGTTCAAATGTCCCACCGTTATTTGTCATGTAATTACAATCCGGCGAATAGGTACAATGGTAGCGGTATTTGCTGGGATCTTTTGGTGGCTTTCTTGGATCAACGTGTTCTCTGCGAGCGTGAAGAAATAGTTCTGATAATTCATGAAATATTCCCGGGCACTGACGACATACGAAAATCTTGACATCGTGACAATCTTTGTAATGCTTTGTAAGAGAATTTGCATGGTTAAATTGCTTATAACAATTTTGTATATGGCAAATATATTTGACTTTACCAGATACCTCTTCTAGAGAAAAACCACCATCTTTTTCGACAAATGCATATTCTTTATCATTCCTCTTCAAATATAGGATTAATTTAATTAAATATTTTACATTAATTACTAAAATAGGTTGGTGTAATGACTCGTCTGAATTAAATTTAATATTCACGTTTCCATTTATAATCTAATAGTTACATGAATATTTTTAATAAGTATTGATATATGTATGTATATATATATATACAATTTCAAATATAAAATTACATCTACCAACATCGTTAGAATCTTCAGCTAAAACTTCTAAATACACTTCATTGTTATCATCGACATTTATTTGATAATGCTTTCCATTTATCTAATATGAAAATAAGCGATTGCTTAGACAAAATATAATTCAAAATACTTCAATTATTTGATTTAAATATTGTTCTAAGTCCAATGCGTCATTGACATTATACTAATAACAAATTTACATAATTAAATTTTTTAAATTATAAAAACCTCTGATGTTTCAAGAAAATCAGTTTCAAAATTTTCTAAATTTTCACCCTAAACAAAATTTAGTGAATTCTAAGTAAAAGTTCTTAAAGAATATTTTAAATTCATAATAAGTAAAAACATACTTTGATTTGGATTTCGTGTGAATTTTGATACATATCGCGTGCTTTAAATTTAAAATTACTAAAAAACGATTAAAACAAAGTTTAACCATTATTTTAAAATTTCATATATCTATATAAAATATATAAGTAATTATTAATTTTAAATTAATTATTACAATTTTAATTGAAGTGATTTATTAAAATTTTCGTATTAATGCTATTTATGAAATCGCGTTCTTTTATTCATATTCCTTTATTAATTTATTTCGATTACTATTAAATTTCGTTTTTCTAAGTAAAACTTAATTGCTTTTATTTATCACGATATATAAATTTCACTTAAAATTTAACTTGTTAAAAACAAATTTTCTAAGATATCGAAATTAATTTTTCAGAATTATTCACATATTTAAAATAATTTCAATAAAAATAATACTATTAGCACATTAAATTTTAGAAATAGATTTTAGACTGACTATATGTTAAATTTATTATTATAAAAAACAATTTTCCAAATTTTCTTAAATTTGTATTCATTAGAATTTCAAGAAATAATGAATAAATTTAATTAAAAAATAATAAAATTAGGAATGAATTTAAAAATACATTGTTACTCACCGATACTCAAATCAATGTAGACCAGATTATGACTTTATTGTCCTACTGTACGTTTAAGGAGGCCATACTATTACATAAAAAGAGATGAATATAAGCTAAAACGTACTAAATCCAATCGAGTTTACATAATATCAGTCAATGATTTATCGACCATAATTAAATTACGGGGCCCTTCATTATACGAAACTCATGCTGACTAATGGTGGGTTACAGGGTTTCATTGTTTGGTTGAACTAATCGGTGGTTGCCCTCGTAACGCCATACAAAATGATACTGATCGCCACTTGGCACCCGTTGCTAGGCAACGTTGGTAATGTGTTCAAGTGGTGGATTGCCCGCAAAAATTGAGTACCATGTGCTAGTACTGTAGTTGCTCGGACAATCCTCGGGTTCACGAGCTGTCGATAGAAGACCTGTGCTCGCTTAGCTCTGTCCCTCATACTATTCAGGATTCATTCTTAATTGACTGTAGAAAACTGAGACGTAATAAGGTTACTTGTGACAATACTGACATGCCATTCCAAAGAAACGACTCAACTAAGACTAAAACTACTCTATTCGAATCAATCACATGTGGACTATCTACTGTTTGACGTTTTGGAGTTGCGTCGCTCGACGTCGGGCACGTTCCTTACGTCCCGGTCGACGATTATTGATGGGTTGTTCTGGTGGCTTGGTGATTGTCTGCGGCATTTGGGTTGGGGCGAAGATGAGCGGATAAGTTACCGCTTCACCTTCTCGGCATACCGCTAGGGCGACTTCGAGTCCCCGAATTTGAGTGCGCAGACTCTGATTGAGCTGCCGTTCTTCCTCCCAGCCTTTCTGAGCCGCTGTGAGTCGGTGGTATACAGCTCTCATTTTTGTTGGATCAACCCAGGTTGCTTTCAACTGTTGAGCCTCTCGAGTTAATTGAAGGATTTGGGCGAGTAACTCTGCGTTCGATTGTCTTGCTCGTTCCAGTTCCGCTTGTAGAAGTTGTAGGGATGACATCACTATAATAGGAGAGCAGTTAAATTCTTTATGGTCTTCCTTAAATCAAAGTCTTATTATCTAATTAAACAAATGGTATGAAGCTAGCTTATCTATGAGATATAATAACGAATAACAATAACACTTAATATTTCAATCAATTTCTACAACACTTCGTCATTACTACAGTTCTTCTTCAGGGGATTCTCTCTCTAAACTCCTCTTCAGAGCCGCCACTGTATAGGGCCGTCGGGTGTCGCGGACTGGGTGAGGTGGGTATGCCTCCGCGATGAGCCCGACGCGGATGTCCTCCTCCACGTTCGTGAGGTACATCCGGGCTTTGACCACATTGAGGTCCACTTGCTCTTGTACTTGTTCCCAGAAGGTGAGGAGATTTCTGGCGTGATCATGTATTTCTTCGGCCGGGTACTGTTGTCCGGCGAGTCCACAAGGATCGGATTCGAGACCCAACAATCGCCAAATAGTCGGGTGTGGCCACCGGGGTGGAAGTTGTTCGGTAGTCGCGGCAACTGTTGGTACCTCTCCTAGGTGTGGTTCCTCAGCTACTTGCATGGTGATTTGGTCGATAGGCATATCTAAATTGTTATCGTTATCAAATTCGATTTAGTCGTCGGCTTATAATGATACTAGGCTAAACGTTGATTATATCATTGCTCTTAGACCGATTAAACTCTACTAGTTGATTGTTGTTGCAACTCGAAACGACTAAGGTTATTTATCTGTGTTTTCCTGGCGTGATGTATTCCGTTTATTAACTCCTCACGACACTCCCATATAACTCTTGTTAATGATGGTAATAATTAGAGCATGTTAGATAATATTTTAATGTTGGGCAGATGGGTGAGTCGAAAATCCGCTATCTATCAGGCATTAATGTTTGTTAAGTGGATGGAACTACTACTAATTAAGATTCATTAAAATTTACTCAGTATTTAGTGCTACTATCTGTTAAAAATCAGTTTCAAAACTCAAAGGATCCGCTATGGTATCAGATATTGAGGTTGATTTAAGGTTTACCAACTACCTACTGCTGGTTGAGATTAATTCTGAAATTTGTTAAATATATAAAGGTTATATTAACTAACATGAAGTTACAATTTACTAATACACAACATCGATATTGATTAAACTAATTCTAAAATCCGCTATTCCAGGATGTTAATGTCTGTTCGAAACAGAGTTAAAGTTTACCTGTTGTACGTAAATTGACGAAATTCAATTTAGTCACATCCTGTCAGGACGATGTTGGCGGAAACGTCAATCCCTTCGATCAAGCGGATGTTAGATTCATTCAAGGTAGGTTTCCGGTTTCCGGTTGATTCTCTCAAGTTAATTTAGTTATCGATCGGCTACTTCTATTATCGACTTAGTGCAAATTTCGGTTGTGGAGTGCGCGTAGACTTTCTAATGATGGGACTCCTTATCAAGCATCACTTCGATATTCATCATTTGATATATTTATTCGTCTAGGTTGGACTATATCGGACTTTAAGCACGTCGTAAGTTAATTTCTTGTGATTTTGTGGGTGTATTTATTAACTTTATAGTCATTCGTTTGGTTTCTACGAGAAAATTATGGGATTACTCTCGGGTCTAAAACGGTGTCAGGATATTCGTCCGATATCAAGAAAATTTTTCTAAGCTAAAGGGCTATCATCAAGTTAAATCTAATATTATTAATCGGCTCGCGTTCTAATTCGGATCAGTTTCGATTTTATCCCTGCCTTTACCATAGTGTTAACTTGGGTTTTTGTCAATTTGATTCAATAACGGATTGGTATTCATTTGTTGATTCATTCATTTTGGTTCTTTTAATCACGATTTCTTTATGTTAATCAGACTTTATTTTATTTTGGTCAGTGAATAATATTTTATACCCCATTTTATTCTGAATTGCTAAGTTTTTAAGTGAGGAATTTATATATTTTAATCCATCTACTTAAATCAAAGGAAAAGCTCCGTTTATTACGCAATGAGTCTGTACTATTAATCAACGAATTATTTTATTATTATCGATCGTTTTCGAAATTTAACCAAATGAGTGCTTTATTTTTAATTCGTAATTTTCCCTTTATTTAATCAGTGAATAATTTTTAGCAATTAACCAAACGATTACTTTATAATAAATCTCTAATTCCTAACGTTTCTCCTTTTATTTAATCGATGAAGTTGGGATTATTAATCAACAGATTATTTTATTTTTATTAATAGTTTTCAACATTTAACTAAATGATTACTTTGTTTTAAGACTTTTCCTTTGCTTTAATCAATGAAAATTTGGATCTTTAATCAACAATTTAATTAAGGGATTTCATACTGTTATTCGAAAATCGATTCACCTTTAATTGATACGTTTCTTTATTTGAAATCAATGAATTCGATTCTTAGTTGCTTTCATTTTTATCGGGGGTTGATTTTGTTTAGATCAATACATTACTCGTTCTTACTCCAAGATCAGACTACTTTTATTGAAATGAATTATATTAATTTAATTGATGAAATCTTTTGCCATTACCCCATATTTACTTTAATTTTTAGCCATAAAATACTTTACTTTTACAATCAATGGTCATTTTTAATAATTTCGATTTAGTCGAATTCAATGATTCCCAATAAATTTTATTTATTTCAAAATGTTAATCAAATAAAATACTTTACTTTTACAATTAATGGTTATTTTTAATAATTTCAATTTAGTCGAATTCAATGATCCCCAATAAATTTTATTTATTTCAAAATGTTAATCAAATAAAATACTTTACTTTTACAATTAATGGTTATTTTTAATAATTTCAATTTAGTCGAATTCAATGATTCCCAATAAATTTTATTTATTTCAAAATGTTAATCAAAAAAAAAAATACTTTACTTTTACAATTAATGGTTATTTTTAATAATTTCAATTTAATCGAATTCAATGATTCCCAATAAATTTTATTTATTTCAAAATGTTAATCAAAATAGTTATAACAACGATTTCAGTTAATTTAACCCGAGTACCCTTTCCCTTTAATAGGCCTTAGACGCATATTGTGTTCATATTATATTTATTGAGTGCCCACTGGACTACTCGGTGTGATAATTTTAAGCCGTATGTAACATAATTTTAGGTCGATTTTACAGAATTGAGAAACGAGGAAGCAGCCATAGACTTCTTCCTTATTTCTCGCTTCAGCTATAGGGATAATATTGACGTTACGACCGCTGCGTTGCGCACGCTGAATCTTCACGGGTACATATCATTGGCGATTTTCCACGCACTTACATGCATCTGTACTATGTAGATTTTAATTACTTGCGTGATGTGTCGGCTGTGGGCCGGAAAAATTTCGACATTAAAATTTATAAAAGCATATAAAATAAGTTAGGTATATGTAGAATAATTTAAATATATTAATAATATTTATTAATTAGGACAAAATAACAGAAATTACCCTCCATGACCATTCCAAAATTTTCATACAAAACATAAAATGTCATAATAGAAAACATAAATGCCTCTCTCCCCACACCGCCGTCAAGCAGAGCTCTACAGAGATGCTATGAACGTGGTGTGGAAAGATGGCTCCAACATAAATATTTCTCACCTAGAATAATAAAACAAATTCTCGAAATGGTTCTAAACTGATCTGAAAAATGGTTTACAAATAGTTTTAACAACGATTCACAATTTTCAAAAATGGTTAAAGTTCAAAATTGGAATCTGAAAATGGTAGATTTTCAAAATGGTTTTCAAAATGGTTAAAGTTCAAACTTGGTTTGAAAAAATGGTTAGTTAAATGTGAAAATGGATCAGTATATATACCTATTTGTGTGACGTGTGAAATTTGATGCAGTAAAACAAAATTCGACCTTGTTGTTTTCTAGCAAATTCTATTATTTATTTTTATTATTTTTCGATTTATTTTTATAATTTTTTATTTAAAATTTTTATTGAATTATTACTAATTCAATTTTTCGATTTAAATTTCACTTTAATGAACTTTAATTGATTTTTTCAATTTCGTCGAATTTGTTGTGTTTTCTTGTTATATTTGTATAGGTATCGTGCGAATCTTGGTGCATTTGTTAATATTTTAATTTATTTTTATGTTTATTATTTTATATTTAATTCTTTTATTTTCTCAGATTTTATCGGGTTTACTTGATGTTTCAGTGGGGTTTATTTAAATTGCGTGTTATTTTTGCGTGTGTGTTTCTGATCCATTTAAACATTTTCCAAGGCCGTTTACGTTCTGGCCCAACACTAATTAATTTCTTAGCTTGCTGATCAGAATCTGCTAGAAGTAATGTTGATATCAATAGTTAATATTATTGTGGGGTTGGTGGTGTTTACGACCTTGATCCCATCATATACGATATTTTTCGACCGCCAATTGTTACCCGTTGTTTGGCAACGTTGGAACTGCAACCATTGGTCACGAGACCGCCAAAGGTGATCTCCGATTTCAGAACTGCTAAGGACCGGCCCCATGTCGGGTTCAGCGGGCTGCTGTTAGAAGGCTTCTGCCCGTCTTATTATATTAGGTCCCTTAAATGCTTCTTCATTGATTTGGTTACTTGATAGTCCCGTATACTAACTATTGTAAAGAAAAGAAAATCAAGAGTAAAAGATTTATTATATTAATACCACACAAATTCCTATGTTAAAACACAAATTATTAATTTATTTATTTCCGCCTTGAGCGCGCCGTCGTAATCTTTCGGTCCTACCTAACCGGGCATGAAGTTGAGAGCGTTTGATGGAATGTTTTGATGGATTCTGATCGCGGTAGGCCAACTGTGCGAGGGCGAAAACTAGGGGATATGTCACCGCACTCCCCTCCTGGAACGTTGATAGGGCGACCTCTAAGCTTTTAATTTGAGTCCGTTGGGCTTGGTTAAGTGCTTTTTCGTCTTTCCACCCTTGTTGGACCGCGGTAAGACGCTGGTAAACCTCTTTCATTTTTGTCGGTTCTGACCAGGTAGCTTTGAGTTGTTGAATTTCTCTATTTAACTGTAGAAGTTGACGATATAGGTTTATGTTTTCCCGTCATACGCCCCTCAATTTCCGACTGAGAAACTTTGTCGATTCCATCTCTTAATCGAAAATATCTGATTAATTGCGTTGTTAAATTAGCGTTAACATTATTTATAATTCGACTCCTTAATTAATTTCAATCGCCAGTGACTTATATATTTTGTACAAATGACCTCAATCCTCAAAAATTCTTTTATACGTGTCTTATGGTTAGTTAGTTCCTTAGGTCAATTCGTCTTAGTCAAAGCTCCCTACCGACTCTCCCAAACTTCTATAACTCTCTCTACTTTCTTATTTATGAATTACAGAATAAGATCGTGGTTCTTAGATGAAAACAACTTGAACTAATTTCGCAATTCATTATCATAATAAGTTTATTTTATTCAGTAGAACAAATCAAAACAACAAAACTATTTAACCCTTGAAACTTTTATTAGTTATTACAACGTCGGTCGTTGTTCTGGGTTCATCGATGACCCTCGGGCTGATTATTTCGACGAAAACGATCCATGGGTTTCCATTGAGGATGTTGTCTAGCAACTGCCGCGGTCCGAGCCGGTTTCAAAGTGTCGGTTGTATTAGCTGTTCAGACAGAATCAACTTGGTCGGTGCCATCATATCCGTCAGTCTGGGATCGTCCAGCTCGAACGAAACTCCGTACTCTGGAGCGAATCGCCGGTGCTCGGGATCAGGCCATTTGCGATGTCATCGTTTACACGGGCTAAGCGTCGTCTAGCCATGTTTGCCTTCCAATGATATTTTATCTCGAGGTTCTCCATGTGCATCAGGTTGAACTCGGCTCTTGTCGAGCCTCTCGCGCCGGGTTCCTACCGGTTCCCGCTTAATTGATACGCTAGGTAGCTCGACTTTATCTCCGCGATTGTTTGGTCGTCGGAGCCAACTGGTTTCGCCATACGTGGCCAATGTGTAGCCATGGTCCCATAAGGCTTGTCGATACTTTGCTGCTGAATGAGCCGGTACTTGTAGAGTAAGCCGCGTGTCATCGATCCATCCACCGTGCGGATCTCTGCGATCTAATTAAAAAATTCATTTATTATTAAAGTGCAAATAGTATTTTATGAATTTATAGCAAAATCCTGAGTGGTCACTAAAGTAAGGGTTATCACAGTTGGTCATTAGGCGTGAAAATCATAATTAATGAAATTTATCGTTGCATACTGGACTATTTACCTTGTTCCGTTCGGTGAGGTTTTTCTCGATTCCGGCGTCATTTGGCGATTGTCGATTTCGAAACCAATCTTCCAACCGTTCATTCTTGCTACGTCTATTGTCTGAGTGCGGTTGATGTTGGTTAGACATGCTCAATTTTGTTATTTAACTGGATTTATAGTTCTATATTTTTAGATGCAAGGTATTGACTCATCGCCGCTTGAATAGTTTATTCCCCATTATTTATAGTTCATTTATTTATTCAGATCCAAGGTAATCCATTTTACCGATTGCTTATTTATATTTTGTTAATATTGTGGCAATTATTTTCTAACATAGGTAATTTATTATTCATTGGTTCCGCTTGAACCATTTTATTCCATTTATTTCATTTGGGTTTTATGCCGATTTTCCAGTTGGGTTGATGTTCATATCAGGGATATTAGGTACATGATTAAGAAATTTTCCTTACGCTTTATCAATGAAATGTAACGCTTCTCGTTTTATAAAAACTTTTTGAGCGAATTTAGTCTAGATTTTCTCCGGTGTCAACAATTTCTAGTTATTTATTTCTGGATTCGTTATGTCTCTCTTAGTGGTATACCAGCAGAATGAAAATTGTGCTCATTGTTCTCTTATCCCTGAGTTTGTCCGAACTAGGTACATTTTGTCTCCCTCATCTCAGTTGATTCCTGAATACTGGATCCCATTCCATTCCCATCCTCCAGTTGGTAATTCATTCCTCACAAATCAATGCTCAAACCTCTACTACTCTGAGTTTACAGGATTCACAATTTCCTACTGGGTTTTACTGTTGTGCGGAAGTTCACTATCAATTCTCGCTCACAAGCCGATCAATAAGTTCTATGATTCGCCCCTGATGACGTTTGCTATGTATGTTTATAGATTTTGCACGTATTTGTCCTTATTGCTTAATAAATCCTTTGTGGTTAATTTATTAATTGTTCTTTTCACTTTCTATTTTAGTCAATGGCCTTTTCCTCCTTGAAAGGGTGATCGTATTTATTTATTTTGTTCATCCAGAATTCTTTATGATTATGCCTTAATTAGTTATTTCACTTATTGTCGTTATATCCTATGTCTGCGGAGGATATTGTGGCGGATTTACTTGCTATGTATTAGATAGTTTCTCTGATTACTTTTTAGTCGTCTGTTTTACATAATAAATTTGGTATTAAGGAGTTTATTTCTCGTTACGCAAGGGTTATCATGACTTTATTAGGAGCGTTTCAATTCGAATTACTCTATTATAGTTTGTTGTTATTTAAATTTTATTTTTGCGAGAATATTATATCTACTTTGCTATTCTACTGTTACGATTTTTATTTTACACTATTTAGGGATATTCTCAAGTCGGTATTAATTTTATTCTGTCCTTAATTATTATTTCAATATTTCCGTTCATCATGACGCTATAGTACATAATTACTGATGGTCATTCATTGCTACCTTGAGAACTACATTGTTTATCAATTTTTAGATTAACCTTTTGATCATAGCGTAGAGCGTTATTCATAAGTTTATTGTGGGGTTTATGGTTTCGATAACCTTGACCCCAGATGTAAATATTTTCTTGCCCCCAATGGTTACCCGTTGCCAAGCAACGTTGGTAATGCAACCACTGGTTATGGGATCGCCAAAGGTGAGTACCATATATGAACTGCTAAGGCCCGACCCCATGGTGGGTTCAACGCACTACCGATAGAAGGTATGTGTGCGATTTCTCATTCTGGTTTCTTTCACGTTAATGTTCCTCACATTCGATCAGTTATCTTTCTTTCAAACCTCTATAAAATCCTTACTGCCTCGCGTGATTTATCCTAGGTCACTATCAATTAATTTAACAATACGAGTCAAGTAAATACGATCAAGTAAAGTATTTATTAAATATGACATCGCTCGTCGTTTTACTCTCTCTATCTTTCCTGGACGACGTTGAGATGGCTTTATTGCGGGTTTGGTGATATCTGTTGTGGCTCGATACGCCAATTGTGCGGTGCAAAGACCAGGGGGTAGGTGACCACTTGGCCTTCCTGGCAGGCCGATATCGCCACCTCCAGGCCGCGAATCTGGGTTTTCATGGCCTGCCCCAGTCGTTTTTCTTCGGCCCATCCGCATTGGGCGGCCGTCACTCGCTGGTACAGGTTTTTCACTCTGGTCGGCTCTTTCCAGGTTGATTTTATCTGGTGGATTTCCTTTGTGAGTTGTAGTAATTGCCTATGGAGATCAGTATTCTCTTTGCGTGCGCTTTTGAGACCCGTGTTTATCATCGTGCAGGGGTCCATCTCTAAAATAAAAACGAGTCCTTAAAAGGTTAATTCGACTAGTGTACAATAAATATTATTATCGGTACGATATTTTAAGATGTATTCTGTCTAATTTAATGTTATGTGATGGTTTTTTTTGTTGTTAAATTTTTTATAATAAATGCATGTGTGAGAATAAACAACATAACTAGATCTTTGGGTCTTGCTTCGATGTCCTGCGCGCGTAGGAGTGATCCCACTCAGACCTCCGATTTTCAGTCTCTCTTCTCATTCCTCTTGGGAGTATTCTCCTCGGTATGGACACGTTCATGGCTTGGGTTGGCCGATTCAATCTGGGATCGTCGAGCTCGAATGAGATGCCATAGGAAGGGGCATACCCATCCATGCTCGGGAACAGGCCAGCTGCGATGTCCTCGTTCATCTGGGCTAATTGGCGGCGAGCTCGTTCCACTTGCTTGTTGGTTCTTCTTTGATGGGCTTCCAAACGTGCTAAGATATCTTCAGCTCGGCCTCGGAGTTCTCGAGAAGGATTCCGTCCTGGCTCACGTTTGATCGCTACGTAAGGAAACTCGATATCTTCTGTTCCTCCTTGCCGCCGAACCTCGATTCCCTTACCGGAGAAATCGAAAATCCCGCATTCTTCGCTCCATCGTTATTCCTTCTGGGGCAGTTGTGTGAGAGGAACGGCCTACGATCTGGTAGTCTCCTCGTCTTTTCGAATTCATTTAGTAAAATAAAAAAAAATACTAAACTTTAGTCGATGATCTGACTATTTATATCTTGCTCGCACTTAGTGTTGGTGTGCATGCACCGTATAATTCTCTCTCGTTGTGCCATTCTTTCTATCCAGTCAATTTATATAATTTTTTTCTTGTACGAATTTCTGACCAGTATGTATGATATTTTATGAAAGGTCGGCGTCAAATGTTTTCTCATGACGTGGCAATTCCCTGCCTTACTTACTGGTTTGGATTGAGTGAATCGTTTATTTCCACGTTTACAATTCATTCATAAATATTGTTGATTTGAATTGCTGATCGTCATTTATTTAATTTGGAATTTCCATGATCGTTTCTAGGGCATTTCGTGACGTCTTTTCACTTGGGGTTATGTGTTGTTTCATTACTAGACTCCGAGGTTAGACAAATTTTATGTAATTTAGGTAAATGAATTTTTATTATAGCTTCACTTATAATTTGGAACGAAATAACAATTTTATTTATGATTCTTATGGAGTTGCAGATTTCAACTACTTCGAAGGATCCTTAACTCAATTATTTCTTATTTGATTTGTCGTCGATCGTTGTTGAAGATGTATTACCGCCTGATGTGCTTATTATGATTAATATGCTATATAAATCGAATATTCTGTTGTTCTTATTTAATTACTATTTTGGTCGGTTAGAATGAGTCTCTTCTGGGTGATAGTCTACAAAATTAATTGGAACATAGTACATTTTTCCACATGGTTGTGTTTGTATTTCATTTTCTAACACTAAATTAATTCTAATCTTCAATGGTAAATTTGATTAATTTACGTTACTCGCATGTTCATAATTTTTGCCGTTATGTCAAAGAAGTTTATGTTTTATATATGTATAAATTAAATATCTTATAGAAAATCTTAATATGATGATAATTTATAAAAGATGGTATATTATAAATTGTAAGATATTTGAAGGTAATGTAACGCGTATAATTCCTGCTTCTTATTTAAACTGATAATGTTTTCTTAGTTAATTTTTAGTTAGCTGTCCGGTGTTCGGATTTCTTTTCGAAGGAGACGTTTTGAATGACGATTTATCTTTAATTTTTGGCAATTTTGAAAACGATGATAGAATATCAGGATAAATAATCAAAAGGTAAAACAGCTATAAACAAAATATTATCAAATAAAAAATTAACACAATTTTTATTAAAAATTCAATTTGGAAATTTATTTAGCATGACTAAATTTTATGCGGTAACATTTTTAGGGTTGTATTATTATTCGGAGTCAAGTTAATCTATGCCGTTCACGTCGATATTCGTAGCATCGGCCCTTCGTCGTCCTTTAAACATTTTTTACCTACGGTTTTGAGTTATCCTAATTAGTTATTTTTGATATAGTTAATTTCTCGGGCTTTCTCGTATTATATCGTTAGTTTAATTTAAGATTTAGTTAGAGCAGTTTAGACATAGCAATTATTTCGGAATTCTTTCCCCACTTCCTTCCCTTTGATTTGACCTTAGGATAGTTATGTTAATATTATGATTTTAAGAGTGCCCACCGAGCTACTCAATGTTTATGATTTTTAGCCGTTATGTGCAATGATTTTAATTTGGTCGAAATTTTGGTAAATTGTCAAATTTCGGTCAAATTTTCATGTTCTCAGGTTATTTTTATGTTTATTTCGTGCGGATCTTGTTGCACTTTGTTATTATTTTAATTTAGTTTTGTGTTTCTTGATTTTATATTTAATTGTTTTCTTTCTCACATTTTAGCATGGTTAGTTGGTGTTTTATGGGTCCGATTTTAAATCTGCATGTTGTATTTGCGTGTGTATTACCGATTTATTTAAACAAAACAGTGTCTTGGCCCAACATTATTTATTTAAATTTAGTTACATCGATTCCGAGTTTCCACATCCCGAGCCATTAAATTTGATCCTAAGGAATATATGTTTACATTAGATTTTACGAGTGCCCACTAGACCACTCGGTGTGATGAATTTAGCCGATTTGTATTATAGATTTTAGATCGAGTTTTCGGGAGATGAGTGAAAGAGAGCCAGCCAAAAGACTAATTCTCGATCTTCCCACTGCCCCTATAAACGGATATGATTTTACGTTCGAGCCTGTCGTTACGCACGACAGAACTCTCACGGGCACAAGCTATAGGCGGAGAAACCGCACTTACACAGCTTGATAGTTGTGTTATATTTTAATGTCTTGCATAGTGTGTGGCTGTGGGCCAGAAAAATTTTGACAGGTTCAACTCTCTCATTCAAATATATATTTTAAATCACTACATCATCATCATGTTTCTCTTTAACGCACATATATACATACGACGCATACTTCCCACACATACGCTCAAGTGGGCTTACATAGAAGGTTGCCTGATTACGTATTGTGGAAATTATTGTCGATAGTTGATCCTTGGAATTAACAATGATTCTCGAATTCTCTGAAGAATAGTGACTTTGCTTACTAAGTGAATGCATTGAAATTTTGAGAAAATGGATTGGTATAAATACCTATTCTGTGACCCTAACCTTGCGTGTTAAATTTGATGCGGTAACACAAAATTTGACCTTGGTATTATTTGCCTAATCTAATTCTAATTCTTATTATTTTCTCAATTTTATTTGACAATTTATTCATTAGCTTTTTATTTGAATTATTTCTAACTAGAATTATTTTATTTTTATTCAATTTATTCAATAACTCTTTTCTTTTACGTAAATTGTCAGTTTTTAGTCAAATCTTTTGTTATTATGTTATTTTTATGTCATTTCGTGTGGATCTTGATGCATTTGTTATTATTTTAATTTTCTTTTATGTTTTTCAATTTTATATTTTTAATTATGTCTTTCTCGCATTTTGAGGTGGTTATTTGATGTTTATTTGTCCGATTTTAAATTTGCATGTTGTGTTTGCGTGCTATTTCCAATCCATTCAAACAAAACTTAGTGCTAGCCCAACATTATGAACAATTACTTTTGAAATATTTTCTATTTCATTTTTGTTCTCCATTAGGCAGTACAAAGTTATTACAGTTGCTGGGTACCTAAATTGTAAGAAAATTATAAATACAACCACTTTCAAGAAGATCCCAATAGATACATCCATAAGAAAATATTACCATTAAATGTCCATCACGAATGACGTAGTAAATGAATTCCAATGGGCGGTTTCCTGTAAAAGGTGAACCATTTCATCATGACTGCCAATACCCTGGAAAACTTCTGGGTTCAATACCTACCATAGCAAGTTTCATGCTCATTTTATATTAGTGTTCCTTTATTAAATATTTTTTGAAACAATATATAAATTTAAGAATAACTCATGTAATTAACAACAAAAGGAAATTAAAATAATAAATTAGTTTATCAGATATTTAAGAATGTGAAGGTCATTTTCATCATCTGCCATAGTAGGCTGGCTGTTTTTAGTCTCCTTTTCTTTGCCTTTTCAACTTCTCAGTGTGGGGTATATTATACTGTATACTAGATTTTTCAATCGGGTCATTGGATCTGGTTTCCTTATTATTTGCATACTTTCATCCCACTGGAATTTTTATTCTGTTCTCAATATCGTCCTTGGAGAATTAGAATACGGCTTTATGTACTCTTAGGTGCCTTCCTTCAGGTTCAACTCACGGATATCCTTTTCTAGAAACCGGAATTTTCCACTTTTTCTCCTTATTGTTTCTTTAGGAGCTCGTTCCATTCGACGGCAGCGCCAGATCATGGATTCCTCACGTTATGATTGTGTCAGAGCGCTTGATAATAGCGAGCCATGCCTTAGTGGGAATTTTCTAACTCTGAATTACTGTTGCTCACTAAATGAATTAAATAGATTATATTTTACAAATTAATGTTAGTTCATCTTTGTTTGCTACATTGCAACATCTTTTAATTATAAACCATTTATCGGTTATTTTCTCTTTGATTTGTTCATCTGTTAAAAGTTTCGTTTTTTTCGTTTTTTTATCGACCAAGCATCATGAAAACTTTGTCTCTATGATACTTGGCCAATACTAGATGCCTCTTGACCGATTTTCCATCATTTAAATAAAGTTAAAAATGAAATATTGATAATAGTCAAAGTATTGCATTTGATATTATTATAATTTCTAGGATTAAATATTGTCATAAATTTCAGAAATTACCAACTCTATTATTTTTTCTTAAAAGTCAAACGATGTAAATTTTTTGTCGTTAAAAAAATAAAGAAATAAATAAATAATGTAAATATGTTTTTCGACAAATGCGTTATAATTTAATTTACTGCACAAGATTTTAATAAAAACAAATAAAAAAGAAATTAAACGATTTAACAAATATTTATTTAGATAAAATCCAAAAAATCTCTCAAAATTACTGAGGAGGAAAGGTATTAAAGTCAACAAATACCGATAAAAAATTTGAAAATTCTGAAAACTCTAAAAAGAAAAAATCGATTTAATCTTATAGAGAAAACTAATTTAACTAGCTCACCCGAGTCGATATACGGAATAATGAAATTCCGTTCTAAAAATAGAACCGAATTTCTTGTTAAAAATGAAAATTTTTAAAATTTGAAATCGAGGCTTTTCAGGGGGAAGGGAAACGAATCTCAAAGTTTCAATCATATATTCGATTAGAAACCTATTATTAGGATCCCATACATATGTTACTTGACTGCTCTTCTCCTGAAATAACTAAATTAAACTAAAAAACTCATCGAAAGAGATGGAATTCTTCATAAAGCCTACATCGGTTCATAACCCATTATATTTTGTCTAAACATGCACGTTTACCTTAAGTAGATTTTCATCATCTTTATGGCCGTAAAATTATTTCAAACTCGAACTTCAACCCAATCTAAAATTTGCTCCATTATTTTAGTGCAATCCAACCAAACCAAAACAGTAGACGCAGAAAGATTCCGACAAGACGTGGCTCAATACCACAACGAGGTCCTAAAACAGAGCCAAAGAGCTGAGTCTATGATCCGAAGATGTCGTCGAACGGAGAAGACCTGGACTCGCCCGGAGTAGGCAACCAAATTAAAATAACAGAACGAATTGTTGAAGAATCAGTACATTGAGATAATGGCCGAATTAGACCAATTAAAAAGGGAGAACTACCAACTCAAGTTAAAGGAAACGATCAGAGCAGAGATAGGGAATCACTCCAGTAAAGTTTCGATATATGGATCCAAACATCACCTGGCCACTCCAAGCTCCCCCACCCTAACTCAGGCCCAAAAAAACCTCAACAAAAACCAAACCACAAAAAATGTCACCCCAGCAAAGCGGGAAAAGAAAGAAGTCGCAGATTAAAGACCGCTCGTCTACTTGGGCAGATAAAGAAATTTGGGCCTTCATCTTCTGACATTAACTAAAAAAATGTAGTAAAAACCAATAAAATGTTTTTGGGAGTTGAGTCGATGTTCGCTTTGTAATTTTCTAAAATATTCAATAAACCGTACCTTTAAAACAAAATAAAGTGATCAAAGGCTCAATATTATTTCGATTAAACTAGTGACAGAAGCACCCATAATTAAAATGAGCGTCAATACCTTCTATGGTAGCTCGTGAACCAAAAGGTTTTCTAAGGTATTAGTAGCCATGATAATATGACTCACCTTTTACTAGAAACCCATTGGGATACATTTCCAATGTCATTTTGACAGGTATCCAATGGTTTTATCTCTTGTGCGCGCATCTGGTGGGAATCTTTGCACGTGACCGTAAAAATCTTATATCTGTACGCATCAGGTGCTCAGCAGGACTATCAACCCTCCACCACAGTACTAACGCAGTCTTGCAACTGATGACAGGCGGGGAGTTTTTTATTTCTAGGTTATCAAAGTCAAGATGACTCTGGGAAATGTCAAGGTATCCTACTAATAAGCCACCAGTATTTTACGATGTTTGATGTTCAAGGTTGAGCATTCTTCTTGTTGGGAGTTCAAATAAACTTTCGATTTTTAACCCTTTTTAAATATTTTCATGAACACATTTTTTTTAATTTGAATTTTAAACTAACAGAGAAATTTATTATTATGATTTTCTACTTCAATTTAATATTCATTTACTTCAAAAATTTAGTATTCAAACGTTCTTTGTTTAAATTAACGTTGCCACAGACTTTCAAAGCTGAATTGTAAACTATAAGTTTTAAAATCTTAATCACACCGTTAGTATTGTTAAATAATTTTAAAAATTAAACTAATTTTAATAATTTGTTATTTATTTTTCTATTGCTCCATAATTTAATTTTAAAATTTATATATCGCTAACATTTATAGCATAAATAATTATAATTTCGTTCAAAAATTATTTTTTAATTCGTGAATTCATTGTTTAATTTTAAAATATATTCAAAGTTAAATTATTTATAACCAATTTTTCTGTGCCAAGTTAAAATGTATAAGACTGATGACGTAAGCAATAAATTAAAGTGTTTAACTACTGCTCTTCGAGACACTTCGGAAAATCTTAAATCATTAGACTATCTGGTTATCAATCCTGCTAATGAGAATCGACAACAACAGAATTTTCGACCATTAAATGTTGAAAGATCAAGCTCATTATATAAAATTGAACAAAGTCTTGATAATATCTCCACTAAACAAAATCAAATGGAAGATGAAATAAAAAGATTATCGAACTCACGAAACGAAAGTTATGAAATTCCGAAATTTCTAAATCATTCAAAGCCTATGAAATCAGCATCTACGAATTTTCTCGATTCTATCGAACCATATGCCGAAGCCACTTTTAGTGTCAATAAAAAACTGCAAGAAGCCCAAAACCAATTGGCAAATGAAAGAATATCATTAGAAAATCGCAATTCGTCATTCAACAAAACGATAGACATTTCATCTGATTTAAAATCAGCTCTAACTCAGCAAGCCAGCTCGGAAAAGAATTCGATCCAAACTGACCAAAACCAAGTCGAATCATTGACAAAGCGCATAATAAAATCCGAGGCAGACAATTCTTCACTGAAATTTGAATATGATTCATTGAAAAGACAATTATTAAATGAAGTCGGCAGCAAAACCTCCCTAATGAACAACATAGAGAATTCTAAATCGAAAATTTATGAATTAGAGGAACAAAGCTCCATTCTGAAAAAAGAACTGGATCGTATGTCGCTTGAGAATGATGTCAATAAAAAGAAGGCCGGTTAGAATAATTAATAAATAATGAAAATAAAATATGACAAAAATAATGATAATATAATTTAAATAAATAATCATGTAAGCCAATTCCGCAATATTTATTCATAAAATATGAAATATTTCGACCTAAAATAGGTCCTAATCACTCACAAACAAAATTTAACAACACTTTCTCTTTCTGCTTCTTCACTAATTGATCTTTTTTCACTCAACTGTTTTCAAAATACATATTTTTTAACAAAGTTGTCAAATTCACAAATATTAAAACCTGAATTGATCCGAATAAAAATAATTTTTAAATTTTCTAATTTTTATTTTTTCTAATTTTTGATTTTTCTAATTTTTTAAGGGGCATTACATCATCTACTAATTTTAAAATTTTTTATTCAATTTCTACCCAAATAAAATATTTTTAATTTTTAAAATTTTTAATTTTTTATAATTTTTAATTTTTATAATTTGTATTCTGATCTATTCAGGTTTTAATATTAGTGAATTAAATTTGAAAACATATATATATATATATATATATATATATATATATATATATATATATATATATATATATTGAGTGAAAAAAGATCAATTGAAGAAGAAGCAGAAAGCAATAGTGTTGTTAAATTTTGTTTATGAGTGATCAGGACATATTTTAAGTTGAAATATTTCATATTTTATGAATAAACATTGCGGAAATTGTCTTCCTAGTTATTTATTTAAATAATCATAGAAAGAAGGCAATGCTTTAATAATTGAAAAACTCCAACTGTATATTCTATAAAATATATTTCGACCGTTTATCAGTCTTCCTCAAGTTAGAAATCATATTAACAAAATCTAAATGAAAATAGGAAAATTCAAAAAAAATTTAATTTTAAATATAAGTTGAATACGATTATTATTGATTAATTTGTTTGGATTTTGTTAATGTGATGTCTAGCCTGAGGAAGACTAATAAACGGTCGAAATATATAGCGAAACGTTATTTATTTAAATTATATTTATATAAATGAATCCACTATCGACAAAAAAGAATTTAAAGTGTAAATAATAATAATAACATTAATCTAAACTTTAAAATCTTTTTTTGTCGATAGTGAGTAGTGACATATAAGGACTAAAATAATTTTAGACTATGTAAATCAATTATTCAATTGTAACTATTGACAACATAATAATTTAAATTCAAAAATAGTAATAACATCAAAAAATGATTATTTTTTTTAAAAGTAAATGTACAACATTTAATAAAAAGCAATAATTAATATAAAACATACATCAATTTTCTAAATTTATTTCACATTACAAAAACTAAATGTTTCTTAAAATAATAATACCAAATTATTCATCTATTCAATGTATTGTTTACTACATTCCCTTATTTGTTGGACTTTCTACTACATTCTTCCTACTTGCTATATTGTATCAGATCCATCCATATTTATAGCAATATTACCCTTGTAAGTTTTTAATATATCAATTGATATTTCATCTATTTAGTAGATATCTTTAGCTATCACAATTTTTTCATAATCTACTCTCCCACCAATATTACTTCTTCATTGAAAATTTATTTTATAGAATATAATCTTTACTAATTAAAATTCCATTTATTGACTTGTTATTGACTTGTCATTTTCAATGAAAATTTAATTATCTTTGAATAAATGTAATTACACTCTTCAATAGATTAGGTTGTCCTCGACAAAAATAAAATAATTTTAGACTATGTAATCAATTAGAGCTTTTAAGGAAATTTTATGATAATTTTAATATTATCTGGTTTTACGAGGTATTTATTTTAGTAAATTTTAATCATTTTTGTGAATTTTATGGTTTTCTGTTGAATTTTAATGGATTTGGGGTTTGATTAGGTTTTTAATGAAATTATTGAAGAAATGAGGGTAAATCTATAATTTTAGAAACACTTAATTTCTTGATAATTTATTAGAATTGACTTGATTTTAGGATTATTTTATATAAGTTAAATTTACGAACAAAATGTTTATGAAACATATATTTATGATAATTATTTACCAATTTGACTGATAAATTTTGAATAGTAAATAATATTTTAATTATAATTTTATGTTCTATTTAAAAAGTTGATTAAATCATTTGATTTTTAAAAATATTTTAGTGAAATCTAAATTTTTAATTGATTTTTACAGTAAAAAAGGGTGGTCAATTAATTACTTTCATTTTCTATTTTAGTTATTTTGTGGATATCAATCACAAAAGTAGTATAATTTAGAGATTTTTAAGATGATGCTCAGTGTGGTTATCAGTATACATATGGAAATCGTTGAATTATATCTATGGGTTGACTGGTAATTTTTATTGAATTTATACTTCATTTACTGAATAATTTTAATTATTTGAGCAATATGATATATATTTTATGATTTTACAATAATTTAGTAAAATTTAATTTATGTGGGAAACATAGGTTTTTATTCAATTTTAGTCATTTTTGACGAATTTTTTATTTTGGTAGAATTTGTTGCCAGAATCAAATTGTTGTGATTTTCGATGGAAAATGTTGGGTATCGAAAACAATTTTGTAATACTTTAAAGAAAATTTATTTTTATTGGTAAAATTCAGATTTTTATGATAATTTTAAGGAAATTTGATTGGTTAAATACATACAGTAAATATGATCCAAATGATGAATTTTAAGGGTATTTTAAGGGATTTATTCGGTTGAATATAGATTTCCATAGGAATTTTACTTGATATGGTTTTATGAAAATAATAAATATAATTGATATAGTGGGGAAAAAGTCATTTGAAGGGAAATGATTGGTTAAGAGAGGAAATTTATTTTAGGGAGAAATGATTGGTTAAGAACAAATTTTTTGATATATTTAAGGTATTTAAGCGGTTGAATATTGTTATTTTATGGGTAAATATTATCTAAATGAGGATTTTTATGAAAAATACTGAATTGAAGAAATATTGACATTTAAAGAGAAATGATTGGTTAAGAGAGTATTTATGATATTTTTAGGGGGTTATATTTGGATGAATATCGATATGTGGGTGAAAAGATGGTAGAAATAATATCATTTGATGAGAAATGATTGGTTGATGGGGGTATTTATGATGTTTTAGCGAGGAAATGATTGGTTAAGAAGAGAATGTATGATCTTTTAAGGGGAAAGGATCGGTTAAGAACAGGTTTGTTGATATTTTTAAGGATTTGAGTGAGTTGAAGTTGGTTATTTTAGGAGGAAATGATTGGTCAAGTGATGAAATTATGATTGTTTAAGAGAATTTCAAAAAAATTGTTCGGTTGAATATCAAAATAAGTCGGTGATTTTTATGAAAATAATGAATATAGCTGAGAGTGGAAATATTGTCATTTAAAGAGAAATGATTGGTTGGGAGTAAATTTTATTATATTTTTGGGGGAAATGATTTGTTAAGAGAGGAACTTTTATTTTAATGGGATTTCAAGAAATTTATTCGGTTCCATATCGAAATAAGTCGGTGATTTTTATCAAAAATATAGCTTGGGTTATTGTTATTTAAAGAGAAATGATTGGTTGAGAGTAAATTTTATAATATTTTTGGGGGAAACGATAGGTTAAGAAGTGAATTTATGATATATTTAGGGGTATTTATTCGGTTGAATATCGATGTTAAAAGATGGATACTTAGTGAAATCGATACATTTTTATTTGTTTAAGTGTTATCAAAATATATCAATAAGATTTTGGTTAATTTTAATGAAATTATTGGAATCTGAATAAAAAATATGAATGTTCTAAGACAATGTTTGATTCATGTATTTATTTGTATTCAAGTATTTATTTGATTTTTTTTATTATATTTGTAATTTAATTTAATTAAAAACTAAAATTGACTAGTATTTAAAAAATTAAAAAAAAAATTATGTTACCGATTACTTATGTTGTTATTGACAATTTACTGTATAATTTAAATACTTATGATTATTTACATGAATGAAGAGAAATTGTACAATTAAATACTATGATCAGTCGATAACATATATTAATTTTCATTCAACAAGAACCTAGAACAATTACCTTACAATCTTATAAAATTTTTAAAAAATGATCTAACAAAATTTTTTCAATTATTTTACAACTTAGTTAATTAATTTTGTAATTGATAATTACTATTTTCTTTACAATTTGCTACTATGTTGAAATTTTTTTTTAAAGGTTTTATTTAAAGTACTAACAAATTTTATTAAAGATATATCAAAACTTGTCAAAAATTATAAAATTTTGGTCATTTTAATAAGTATTACTCAATAACTACTATTTTCTTGCCAATTAGTCTTATTTTAAAATTGCTTCGAAGCACTAACATTATTTACAAATTAATCATTTTTATTTAACATCTTAAAATATTTCTCACAACTTTAATTAAATTTTATTCACATGCTAATCATAATTTAATGATAAGTATTATTTTTACAAAAACAAATATTTTACAATTAAACATACATATTTGCCTTTTTAGTAGATTTTATCGGTATATATCAGTACCTGTTCCATGTAGTTTTTTAATCTTTGTTAGAAATTCAACTTATTTAGTTGTTGATCGATAATCATTTAATTTCTAGTAATGTGGTAGATGATAATTATTTTATCTATTAACTTTATTCAATGATGTTTAGAAACTTAAAAAATCTAATAATTTTCAATAAATATATGAAAATTTATTTCAAGTACTGTGAAAGTAATATATGTTTTGTGAAATTAAGAATATTTTTCTAATCAAGTTTCTTTTTACTATCAATTCCAAACACTTATACTTACTAATTAGTTTATCATTCAGTAAACAACAAGAGTTGGAGTGAAAAGAATAGAAAATGTGTAAAAAATAAATTTAAGTTATTAGTTGAGCTGTTAGCAATTAATTTATTTAGGGGCATGTGAAAATTAAATGAAAAGGTTGACATTCATATTTGAAAATAACTTTTAGTAAATGTTCATTGTTGGATGTAATTAAAAATATTACAAAAATAATATAAAAATTTCAAAGTTCGATAAAAGGATCGATAAAAGAGTGAAGAAGTTAATAAAATTTGTAATTGAAATTGTACTTCTTTTGATTGTTCAAATTTTTATGTGCTTTTATTTAAAGATTTCTTGGTCAGTAAACAATTTTTGATATTGATTTGTTCAGTAACTAGTTATTGATAACATATTGAGAGTGTGTATGTATAGTGAATAATCGAGTATTTTAAGGGGAATGATTGAGAGAAAATTTTTAATTGGGTTAAGTTGGTTGAATATCGATGTTCAAAGGGTAAATATTAGTTAAATAGTGAATTTTAATGAATAAGATACTCAATTATTCAATGCCTTGTATGTATATAGTGAGTTGTATAGTACTCAGTCATTTGTATACAATACCTAGTGATTTTTGTTCAGTTATTAATCAATTGATTGTTCAGTGTGTATGGGTTATCAGTATTCAGTAGTTGATACCAAGTAAGTTAACTTTTTCTTTGGTTGTTGATGAATTTATTATTATTATTATTATTATTATTATTAATATTATTATTATTATTATTATTTTGAAAATTTCATATTAATTTATTTTTTCACATCTTACTTTGAAAATTTTTTTTATCGTTATTAACATGTATAAAAGAAAATTCAGGAACTTTATCCAAGAAATAAAAATACGCACCAGAGTTTCTCGCAACAAAAATTTACCATTTCACAGGGATTAACTTCTCGAGATTCACTATGACAACGTTCAGGGATCTGGTGACCGATGTGTTGCAAATTGCATTGTTTGTAAAGATAGTATGAGAGTAACATGTTCAAATAGATGTCCATGTTGCCACGATTTCAAACGTGACCAAACAATCCATATATTGTTGTCCGAAATGCGTAAAGCATATTACTCGGATATTTTTGATTTGAAATAAAAATTAATCTTTTTTATTTAATCTTTATTGTCAATAAAAATGTTTGTTATTTTTGCATTGAAAAATTATTAATAGACTTACAATTAAATTAAAAAAATAAATAAATAAAAAAAAATGTTAATAATAATAAAATAATAATAATATAAAAATAATAATTAATTAAATAAAAATAATAATATTAAAATAATAATTAAATGAAAAAAAAAATTATTTAATTCACTTCATTAAAACAAACAATTTAATAATAATATAATTTAAAAATAAATAAAATAATTGACTTGATTAAAATTAATAATAATATAATTAAAATATAAATAAATAATATTATTGACTTAACAATTAAAGTAAAAAAAAATAAAAAAAAATTCATGATTTTTATTCGACAGGCGATTTAATCCAATTTTATTTTTATGGGTTTTTAAGCATGAAAAAATATTTATGCTTTTTATTCGATATTTTTATTCGAAAATACTCCTCAGTACGACCAATCATAGGCGATTTAAGCCAATTTTTATTTTTTAGGCTTTTTATTCGAGAAAAAATACTTAGACTTTTTTATCATGACTTAAAATTTTTTTTTTAAAATTTAAACAAATATTAAAAAAAAAGTTTTCGTTCATTAAAACAAAAAATTTTGAAAAAATATTTCATTCACTAAATCAAATAATTAAAAAAAAATTAAACCCTCCTCCCCCTTAAAAAGATTTTTTAGGGGGGTCTCGGTTTTTTTTTCAAGCCAAATATCCACGGGGCATAGTCCTCATATGTCACTACTATAGTGGAATCATTGGCCTTCGTACTGAATATCATCCTTGTGTCTGTTATGCTGTTCTTTGCGTACTAATACATTCTTATTCACCTAAAAAACACGAGCGACTTTCTTTGCAGCTTTATCTGAGTTATATGTCGCATCTTTCATCAATTCTCCTCTTGTATTTGCTTGATTCAGGTTTGAATGTAAATTAATACTTCACCCATAAATGATTTCAAATGGTGATAAACCCATTGCGCTTTGCCTGCTGCTACTTATGCTGAAATTTATTCTAGGTAAAAGTGCATGCCAGTTCGTCTCTCCACACCCACCTGCTAATGTCGCAGCAATAAAATCTGTTACCGTTCTCACGACACTTCCGGCTAATCAATTTCATTGATTCTGGTTCGGTGATCTGAATTCCTGTTTGATATCAAGTTTCTGTAGTCACTTTCTCTCTCGAAATTCCGGCCTCTGCCTGTAATATGCTCTTTAGTTTTGAAATTGTTGACTGATTGGCGTTTTGTTTGCATCAACACCAACGCTTTGTTATCAGTACGAATTATGAACTTTTATTGTAAAGAAATTCTCTAAAATGCATAATATCTTCATGTACAGCGAGAAGTAGTTTTATGATTATACAGTAGCCTTTTCTTGCGTTGTAATATGTCTCAAACTATAAGTTATAACAGATTCCTCTCATTTTCTTTAACTTGCTTCAAAAACGATCTAATAGCTCCACAGCTAGCGTCTGTGTTTAAGATAAATGTTCTACCTTCTCCTGGATAGTCGAGAATTATTTAGCTCAAATTATATCTTTGTGGCATATAATGGTTCCGTGAAACAATCTTAGTTGTTTCGAACATTTTGGTACTCCTACTTTCTTGATTTCTTCACTTTTCTTTATGTTTGTTTGAATATCCTTTCCGTTACCTGCATGCCCAAGAAGGCACAGTTCTTTTTTATTGAATTCAAATTTTTCTAGATTTATCTTCAAACCTGCCATTTGAATTCTTTCTAATATCTCTTTTAGTAGCTCATCATGATCTTTTTTGCTTTTCATATACATCAAAATATCATCTAAGTAAACTGCTACTCCTTTAAATCACATTCTTTAAAAAACTGTTTGCATTGGTTGCTAAAATACTACAGGAGCTGTTGTTCATCAAACGATAACTTATTGAAACACAATAGTCCTTCTATTGTACTAAATGCAATCATTTCTTGAATAGATAGAGTCAGTTCTTAGTAATGCGCTTGATCTAAATCAATTGATGAAGATATATTTGCATCCGTGAGACAGTACAATAAAAATTTGGTATCAGATATTGGAAAAGATTTCTTTTCCGTTATAACATTCAGTCCACGATAATATACACACATTCTGATGAATCCAAGTTTCTTTCCTACTATCCATACGGGGCATTCCATGGGCTCTTACGCTGAATTACATTTGCTTTTAATAATGCTTTTAGTCTTCAATTCTTTTCTCTATATGCCCTGGTTGACGCCGTGGATGTTGCATTATTGGACCAACCGCATCTCGTGCCGTACTTAACTGGTAAATCCCAGATCAATTTTTGACGCCTTAAAAATTCTGCTGCATTTCCTGATAATTCCTTCAATGTCTTTGTTCTTCTCACCTGCCAATCCCATCAGTGCTTTGTTTATTCTTTTTTCGCTAGTGTGAATTTTGTTTATAAATGAAGTTTCTATATTATTGATCCTCATCAACTTTACTCCGAACTATTCCATTGTATCAATAGCTTCTATGAATTCGGACTTAAACTATTTTACAACAACCACTGTAATAATTTCGGTCACCTGATTCCATATGGTTGATATAGTCATACATTCTTTTCTTCCAGTTGAAAATAATCCACATAATAGTATACCATTATGTTGAAGATTTACAAATTCTTGCTCATACTCTTACTGACGTTCCCGAATTCCATAAAATATCTACTTCTGTATTATCCAACTTTATTTTACTCCAACTTCTTCCATATTTCTTCTGACACATCTGTACTCCTGCTCTTTCTTCGACGCTCATTTTTTATTTCACAATTTATTGTCTTGACTCCGTCTTCTCTTATCATAGTATATTTGCCAGGAACATCGTATCTATTTTCTTTTTCGCTGTTAGCTATCCTGAAATCTTGACTGTTCTCGGTATAATCTTGTCTTTCAGACTTTGACTTTTCTTCTTCTATGCAAGCTATTCTTTGATATTCTCAGGGAACCTATTTTCGTAAGTAAACAGTCTCAAAACCATTTGTCCTCTTTGCCATACATTATACATTTATTCTCGGGTGGGTACCCACATCTTCTATATCTCCTTTCATCACAACAGAATTAATCACCAACTGCTACACATTAAAAACAAAACTGCCAACAACCAAAAACAATTAGAGAAAAGGATCTAAATTCAAACTTAATATCGAAGAACTTCGAAATCATTTTTTTATTTTAGTCAGTAAAACATTTTGAAAAATATTCATAAAATTAAAAAAAATTTAAAAGATTTCAAAATTTAATTAAAAATATCCCATATTATTTACTTAATGTTTAAAAGTAATCAGATAATTGATTTTCATTATTAATTTACAACGTTGACTTAAAATAAACTGCCGGTAAAACTATTTATATATATATATATATATATATAATATATACAGGAGCAGGTCGAGGGATGAATCGGCCCGGGTGCTTTAGATGATTAGGATAAGGCTCGTTGGTACAGTTCGACTCTCTTTGGTTCGGACCAAACCATATAGGCCACATCATGACTGGACCGAATAATGATTCCGCTATAATGATCACCTTTTATTGGCTCAGATTATGAATATAGATCATAGATCCGGCACACGACACACGACACGTTACGATTATGAACTTAATTTAGTATTCGGTATTGAATTGTTGTAATGTAGATAATAAGGGAAAAAATGTAGTGAACAGAAATTGTCACATTGTCACATAAAGCGCTACCAGCCCATCGGGCAATGCCCGATCGCCTTATAGGTCGATCCGCCCATATATTACATATATATATATATATATATTTATATATAGGAAGACTAATCTAAAAATTTTCCTTTTATTAGAAACTTTTCGAGCTTTAATTAAAATAATCCTAGTTTTTAGGAAATGATTATGAAAGAATTTTAAAAAAATATTATTAGGCGATTAAGCAAAAAAACTTAATTAATTATTTAGTTAATTAATTACTTAATTTAAAAATCGTCAATTTTACCATATAGAGACTAATACGAAATGGCAGGAAAAACTATCGGAGATACAATGGGAAAATGATCAATTGAAAAGAGATTCCAGACATTGCAACCATCCAGCAGAAATAGAAGAATTGCGCCGACAAAAGGAAAAAGCCGAAAGAAGTAAAGCTACAATGAAAGATCAGGTAGAAGCTAAAAATAATTTCTAACATACTTGCCTAATTGTTTTGCAATTGGAAATTTTTTTTAAAAATATTTCTTTCAAGATTTTCTCTCATCTTTATTTTTTTTGATATTCTTCCTGACTGCGAATATTTTCATATTAAAATCTATTGTGTTTAAGTTGGTGTAAAATTCAGAAGTGTCATTTCTGAACCGCTAAGAATCATTGAGCTCCTAAACCCCTTTCCTTAAATATTTTCAAATATTTTATGTGTAAACTTTTGTTACTATAACCGATTGCAATTATTATTTTCAAGCACGCTGATCGGTACGCCAGTTTGTGCTACCCCCACACCCGGGGGCCAAGATTTTTTTCACTGGAGCATAATCCTCAAAAATACTGTAACATGAAAACCATAGCGGCCCAATCCTGATTCTAGTTTTTCTTAGTCAGAGTCCAAAATCCATTAGTTTTTTAAACAAATAAATAACAATTTATTTAATCAAAATAGCTTCCATCAGCTTCATACACTTTGTTCCAAGGAGAAACTAGTAAATCTATGCTATGTTTATAAAGACTTTCTTCTTTTGAACCAAAGAATTCTTCAAATGCTTCAAAAATAAATTCTAAGTGGCGGAAAAGGTGTTAATCTGTTGCTGAAATATCAAGGAAGTAAGGGGATGAGGTAATATTTCGTACCCGAAACCAGTTATTATTTTCACAGTTGCTTTCGAAACATGGTGTTTGGCATTGCCATGCCATAATATTGGACCATGTCTGTTTATGAGTTCTGGGATTTTGTTGCACATATTATCAAGCATTATATCAATTTCTCGACAGTACGATTCTGTTGTTATTGTCGTTCCTTATTGTAGGAAAGAATAATGAATAATACCATTTATTCCCCACTAGACAGTAATCATTGTCTTTTTTGTGTGAAATGGTGGCTTCGGCATGTGCTTTGGACGTTTATATACATCTAACCACTGTCCAGACCATTTTCTGTTATCCTAAAACATCCATTTTTCATTACAAATAATGATTCGATTTTAAAAAGACTCCATCTTATTCCTAAAAAATTAATTAAGAGCAAATTTCCAAACACTTCATTTTTTGCTTTTCGTTCAATTCATCGGAAGCCATTTTTTTCGTTTATCTATTGATTCCATGTGCTTCCAAGTTATCGTAGGTAAACTTCCTAGTTCAATTGCAAAATCGCTGACGATTGTTGGAGGTTATTTTCAACAATGCGTCGTAAATTGTCATCACTACGGAAAAATCCTGGTTTCCCCTAGACAAATTATCCAGATCCATATTTCCTGAACGAAACCTTGCAAACCACCTCTGTAAGATTCTAACATTTATGATACCTTCTCTAAAAGCCGAATTTATATTGTTAGTAGCACCTGTTCCCGTAAGTCATAATTTAAATTAATATTGAAAAAGTAGTGTAAAATTCTTAGAATCCATCATAAATAGATATAAAAAGTAAAGATTGTTAAACAGCCATAAAATATAAAATATTATTCAAACTAAACACCTTGTTGAAAAATTATAATACTTAGATTTTAATTTAATTTTCTAATAAATAAACACTGAAAAAATATTCAATTACTTTTAACTAATTTTAAAATGTTATTTATATAAATATTATAATTTTTTATCTATATTAAAATTTTTTTTGAAAAAACAATACATAAGCATGATTTAACATATTTAAACTATTTAAAAACACTTAAAACATTCGTAGTCACATCACTTTGCACATTAATCTTTGGATCTAATGACCTTATCAGCAATGCTTCACATATCACTCGTTCCCAATATTATTAAAACTTTTCAACAAAATTCTAAAATCAGACATTCCTATTTCACTTTCATAGCCTCTATTGTGCTGACTAATATTGGTGAAACCCTTCAATCGACAATGCTCTAGAACTCGAGTACAGAAATGACGGGAAGTCTCTGCAATCTATGTGGCATTACACTCATTACATGTATATTGATAAACGAGATCAGAACACAATCCAACTGGAGTTTTTGATTTATTAATAAACATATTGCGAACCTTACACAAATTAAAGACGATATTATACTCTAAATTTCACATCTATTTACTTAACTTCCATTTATAATTTGTAAAACCTTCAGAGTACGGCAAAACTAACACAACTTTAGGCTCAATTTTTTTAATATCCATTTTTACTATTATTTAAATCACCACTCAATTCACACTCATATGTCAAATTACATTCAGACTTTCCAAAACATGGATCCTTAGGATTTTTAATCAATTTGCCAACAGTCCCTTTTATCATTAACAATGAAAATGATTTAGAATACCCATTCTTTATCAACAACTCAACCAATTTATAAACACTTTTTTCCGAAAAAAGTGTTTTTATATGAAACAGCCTAATATATATATATATATATATATATATATTACATAACCAGTTACCAATATAGAAACTTATAATTAACAATAACTTTACTGATCTGTGGTGGTCGTGGAAATTTGGTTTGATGAATTATAATTTGACATATTTTCAATTTGAAAAGAATCTATTTAATTCCAAACATTATATTTCACAAAATTTAATTTTTTTTAAACAAACTGATAAAAGTAAGATTTCCAACAAACCTAAACTTTTACAATTAAGCTTATTTTTTTACACCCAAAAACAAAAAAGGTTTTCATTCAAATAAAATATTACAATATTGAGTTGTGCAGCACTATGTACAATAACATACAAAGAAAAACCATATATCTGAATAGAAAGTACCATTATTCTGATTAGTGGCAAGATCTAAATACATATTAGCACTGATAACGTTCCCGAAATACGTGAAAATTTGAGCCAATGCTGAATCTGTGAAATCATAATGAGTGATCTTGTTTGTAAGTTTGAAATTGATATACGGTGTTGCTTGGCGAAATTAAGAATAAAATTTATGTTGTTGATTTGTCATTGTACGATCGCCTTGACTGATGTAGAAATTGGATAAGGAGATCAACAGTAGGATTACTAGAATATCATGATATTTGATCGGACGATTCATTATTTCCAAAATTGTTTTTCTTTAAATATAATATTTATATAGACAGAGGAAAAAGAAATATTTTTATAAAATCGACTGTAACACAAAATTTCAGCGTTGTCTTTATCAAATGGTATTAGTTCTATGACTAAAGAATCTAAAATTGTTGTCATTGTCTTGTTCTCCATAACATCTTTTAAATTACATAACTGTTTTACACCAATTCTTTATAATTATTAGCCTCAACATTAGTTTTCAAATTTGTATTACATCTCACATTGTTTTCGTAGAGTTTCCTTTTCTACCTCTAATCTAATTTAGATGTCTGACATGACAAAGCAAATGGATTCGAAGCAATCTCATATTTCTAAGTTAATGGATGAAATCCGAGATTTACAAGAAAAAATATCTATGTCAAATATGAAATATCAGGATCTAGATGAAAAATATCAAGAAAGCAAAAATGAATTACGACACCGACAAAAGCTTTATGAAGATGTTGTTAATAAACTTGACAGCCTTGAACATTCTATGATTGATGTCGAAGTGAGTAAAAACAAAGGATTTTCCATTAGAGATGACAGTATTGAAAGGTGAGTATTGGCGCTATTCTTTTGCATGGAAAAAACGCAGCTGTAATATTTTTAAAAAATCAATAATTTTATATTATAAAAACACAAACTTATTTGTGTGGAAATTTTTAATGTTCTATGGAATGAAAGAAGAATGTGATAAAAAAGAAATGGAACACACAAATATAATAAGATGCATATACACTAAGGGACATTTAATTGGACCTATTGGATAAATTAATTGCACTCTTGAATTATTAAATGCTTTTTAACGTTAAAATTTTGTTTATATAAAATTTTTATGAAAAATAATTTAAAGATAAATTTTATTAGCTTTAATGATTTTTTTAAATTAATTTTGAAAATTCTGGATTCATACAAAAACAAGGTAAGACATTTATTTAATTAAAAACTATCTATAATTCAGATAAATTTTTTTCTTTAATTAGACATTTTTTGAAAAATCTTTTGATATGGTGGTAATAATTTCTTAAATTATAATAATCGGGATTCTTGAGCTCTTCACTGACTTCTTGACACATAGCAGTATGCCAAATATTTAAAGATATTCAAGAGAGGAAACTTTATTTTTATCTCATTTTTGATTTTGGAAAAAAACATTTTCAATAGCTTCAATAATTAATGTTTCAATGGCAGTAGATATTTTGCAATTATCTATGCAAGTTAACTTAATTTCAAAGTCAAACTTACATATTTCACTGATTTTCTCTGTATGGAATAGTTGATACTGTGAAAGCATCAGAAATGGTTTTAAAAAATTCATAATTTATTTTTTAAATTTAAAATTAAGGGGAAATTTAATGTCTAATTATCAGTATTTTAACTATATAAATTTTGTGAACCTAGATTGTCTGCAGGTATTATATATTTTTATCCTCTTACAGTGTAAGGTTCTTTCTAATGACAGATACACATTTATTATATGTTAGTTTTTCGATTTTTTGTTTAAGGTGCAATCTAATTTAATTTAAGTTTAAAATTAATGTTCATTAGTGCAGTGGTTTTTAACCGGTGGTACGCCAGATGTAGCTAAGTGGTACGCGAAAAAATAAATATCAGTTATTTATAAATTGTATAACCTAAAATTTAATCATACTGATTTCAAAGATTTTAATCGTCCATCATGCGTCTTACGTAGGTAAGAATAAGTAATGTCCACTTACAGTGACTAACTGACTAACAATAGCTAATTCTAAGTTTAATATTCAAGTCAGTAATAATCAATAGTGGTTATTATAATTATAGTTTATGTTGTCTTTGATTTGACTTTTGCTGGTGGTACACTGACATTAAAATTTGTTACCTGGTGGTACAATGAAAATAAAGGTTGAAAACCACGGCCTTAGTGTAAACTTTTGATATATATGAAATTGTTGCATGAAATAAACACATTACAATTTTTATTTTTTGAAGAAAAAATGAGATAAAAATTAAAATTTAATTCCAAAAGCTTCACTGAATCTAATCTTATTACTTGATGAGTTGACGAGAAAATTAAGAGATAAAATAAAAATCATAAAGATGAATTTCATTTTGAGCTTTTATTATGAATATAAAAAAGTTCTTTTAGCTCTATAATTTCCAAATTTGGAGAGATAACCCCTCAAAAGTCAATATGAAAACATAAAATATTATTTTAGAAACATTCGATTTGTTTTTCTCAAAATGCCTAAATAAACGAAAAATATGTGAAAAATAATGTAACATTGAATCGTTTTTGATCTGAATGTCAATGTCTTCAGCCATATCTTTAATAAATCGCTGGACAGTTCTTGCTGACAACGGAATTTCTTTAATTCTGCCAAAGATTTCTCTTTTATTTTTAAAATTATTAAAAAGATGTTCGAAACATGGAATATATACCGTCTTTAAATATTCACCATCTGAAAATGGTTTTCCATTGCATCCAATCGCAAGAGCTGCTGCAAAACTAGTAGTTGTTGAGTGGTTATGTTGTGTTATGAACTTCTGTAAAACCCCTTTTTGATTTCCAAAATTCAATACGTGCTTCTTGAAGTTTTCCAATTTTTCATCATTTGGCATTTTACTTACAGCTTTATGTTTGGACGAAAAGTGCCTCTCAATATTATAGGTTCGACCAGTAATTATATTCCCACATAAGCAACACACCACACGGTTACCACTCTCAATACATCCATAGTTCTTTTTCCATATAGGTTGAAATAATCTCACTTTTTTTGCCTTTGGTTCGGTCATGGTTAAAAATCACAAAAAAGAAATATAATTCACCACTATATAATTATTATATTATAATATATTTATTTACCAAATAAGTTCAATAACAATGATTATTAGAATAATACTTCGCAAGCCTACTTCTACCTTGCGCTTGAAATGAAAATTTAAAATGAGACATTAAAACATTACTTGAATTTATTTTGAGCAAGCAACATAAAATTTATCAATTTTTCGAAATTCGTTACAAAAACAATTGCTGGGAAATGTTTTAATATTATAGAATTGTTGTAACCAAAATATATATTTGTTCTTTTGGAAACTACTTTAAAATTTCGAAGCGAGTAACATGAAATGATGCTTTGGGTCACTATTTTGCCGAGTGCTCTGTTTTGCGAGAATTATAAACCTTCATAAATATCTTGAATATTTGAACAGCAGATGCATGATTCTTAAATAAATAATTAAATAAACATGGCAATGATTTTGAATTTTGAGTATTTCTGTTACTTCTTTCGATAAAATAAATAATTGTTTTACCAGGCTAGAGAATCAGTGCTCAAGATACAAAATCGAAATTGATAAACAGAACAGCCACATGCAGGAAAACAGTATTTTAATGAATGATTTACACAAGGAAAATGAGTCTCTTCGAGCTCAGCTGACTAATGGCCATGTTCAGGTTATTTTTATTTTTACACGAAGGATTTAAATAAAACATCAACTTTTAAATTCCCTAAAATTTCGCATTTAGGCGCGGCTTATGTAAAAAAATTTTGATTTTTAAAGCACATTAAGGTGTGGCTTATACAAGACGCAGCTTATATGTGAGATTTTAGAGTATTGAAAATCTAAAATCTCGCAAATAACTTGCACTATATGTTTTTTGTCGGAAAATTAACTTTTATGCTTACATAAGCCACGGCTTATATGAGAGATTTTAAAGTAATTATATTTAATTTCCAATTACTCTTTGATAATCTTGTTATTTAAGTAAAACTGTTATGAATTTATGTTTGAAATTTATTGTGTCTTGATTGGTAAAGTTTCAAGTTTTATATTTCTCAATATTTTGGAAAAAAGAAAAAATTCAAAAATGTCAAAATGTTTTTTTATTTTTCTATTTTCTCTTTGAAAAATTAAAGTTTTTCGTCAGACGAATCTTGAAGAGACCCGAAAATGTCGTGGTCATTAAATATAAAGGCGACGTCATTCTCTATATTTTTGCCGAAACGAATTTTTGAAAATCTCCAATTCCGGCGCTATAGCGCAATAAAACAAAAAGTAAAATTTCACTTAAAACTCAATATTTGCAATTAAAAATCAGTAATTGCACTTTTAAATCAATACAAATAAAAATTTTAAAAATCAATAATCTTCGAGTTTTTGTTATGAGTAGGAAGATTTGAGCCTCTGGTGCCATCATTAGTTACCTCGAACTGGTTAGGAAACAACCCATTAGATTATTGATTTTCCTTATTATTGATTTTTATTGATTTAAGAGTCAATTATTGATTTTTTATGTGCAAATCTTTAAAAAAATAATTCAGTATTTATTTAAATTTGCAATAATTGATTTTTGAGTATAATTATTATAAAAAATCAGAATTTTCTCTAAATTTATTATCACAATTACTATTAAAATAAATAATTATTATAGATTGATGCTCTTAGAAGGGAAATGGAATTACTGATTAAAGCTAGAAGTATTCAAGATGAAATTTTGAAACGCAGAGAAGAAGAAAGTGAAAAATTTCAAAATTCCAACAAAGATTTAACAGCTGAATTAGAAAAGATCGAGAAAATTAGCGAAAAAGTAAATAATGATATTATTACTACACTATAAATAATTCCTTTTTCTATATTATTTTTTCTATATTAATTATTCACATAAAAAGATTAAAAAAGATTGTCTGAAAATAAAAATAATAATTTTTTAAAAGACAGTTGGTAATAAAATAATTTTAAAATATAATTCAAATAAATATTCTAGCTTTTCCGTTAGTTATTATTAAAATTGAAAATATTCGACTGTTCACTGAAATACGAAATTTCTCAGATATCTTTTGTATTGTGGCGTCACGCTTGAGACACAATTTACTAATTACTGACATACTAAAACTTTATTTTTCCCTACAAACAGAACAAGGAAATTAAGATTTAATATTAAATTTAGCTAGTAAAGGAGTGAAAACTGAAATCAACATTAGCCTAAGACATGGATTGAGATGAAAGAAGATGATCAAAATTAATCAAACTTAGAAAAGAATAACAAGACAAAATTGTTTAGACAAAGTGAAAAATTGATTGATCGTTTCTATTCAAGCGTAGTATCAATTTTATTCAATTTACACATTGGATTATTGCTTTAGTCGTTATTCATCGATTTATTGAAAACCATCTCGAGTCAGATATTTTATCAACCAATACGACAATTTCATTACACAAAAGTGTAGATTCCCCTAATAAATCACACAAGTAATATATTAAATCTACAACTTAGAGCGGAATAAAATTAATCAAAATAAATTTTGAGTTTTACATTTGAGCTAAACAAATTTCATTTCTCATCGTATCGAACGATAGTTGAATAGTAAATAAAGCGTTAAATCTCAAATTTCATGCAAAATTTTAACAAATAAAAACTTTTTTGACCTGCGGCCAGAAAATATTTTCTCAATGAAAATTTGTAGATTTCTTTGTATATTATTGAATAAATAAAACCTTTATTAATTTTGAAGATGATCATTTTATATTCAAATTGTTTAAATTCATAATAATTAAATTAATTTTTATCACTTTTAAAAAATGTATTTAATATATTATCATTTATTTAATAAAATCAAGCCAATATAAAATCTTATTTGAGTGATAGCAAAAATAAAAGGCAAAATAAGTTAAATATAACCAGTTGTTCAACAGATGAACCCTCCTTCCCAGGATATCTTGTGCCAACCTGCATTTAGTCTTGACTTTTAAATTTACTTTATATTCACTAATTATAAATAATAATTAATTATTTTTAAAAACACAAAATTTATAAAAACATCTTAAAATGGAACAAAAGCGCGATAAAAGCATCGGGCTTAAATGTGGAATATTGGAATTATGCGATAATTTATAAAACAAAATACGTACAGAAATATAAATATTTATGAAACGAACCAATTACAAACATTATATTTTCCACGTTTTGTATAAAATATTTTTATTTATTATTTAATCTTCTTTTTGTCTATGGGATTTTATAATATATTTAACCTTATTTTAGTAAATATTTACCAGCAAACTGCGGTGGATTTCTATAATATACGTTGACATTATGAGATTCGTAAAATTTTGCATTTACACTATTAATAATTTTTATTTTCATAATAATAATAATAATAATATTAATAATAATAATATAATATTAATATTAATAATAATACAAATAATAATAACATCAATAATAGTAGTAATAATAATGATAATAATAATTATAATAAATAATAGTTATGATAAAACGTTGTAACGATAATATTAATAATAATGGTAATAATAATAATTATATAATAACAATAATAATAATAATAATAACAATAATAATAATAATAATAATATTAATAATAATAATATTATTATTATTAATAATAATAATAATAATAATAATAATAATGTTCAAAATTGCTTCAGGTAGCCATTTTTTTGGGCTTAACTGCCCAAAAATTTGGAGTTTAATAAATTATAGAAATATTATGCCAAATTTTAAAAATTATTCTGTTAATTTTTTTTAATAATAATAATAATAATAATAATAATAATAATAATAATAATAATAATAATAATAATAATAAAAAATAATAAGTAAAATGAAAAAACAATGTATAAAATTAAATATGAAAATTTATTACATTCTTTGCGGCAAAGTTGAAAATACATTTAAAATATTCTCATTATTTTTTTCTGTGATCTGTGATAATATTTTAGTACAAATTTGACTCAGAAGTTTACAGTCAAGAACTCAATGAAGCTAGAGGAAAACTTGCTATTCAGGAAGATTATGTAGAAAACTTATCTTCCAATAATTCCAATCTCCAAGATCAACTAGCATTATACCGAAATGATATTTCCAATCTGACCCGTAAAACCATAAGCTTGGAGAGTCAAATAAATAATCTTAATCATCAATTAAATGATTACAGAAGTCGTGAAGAAAATGTCGACATTTTACGTAGACAATTAGAAGATTCCCAGGTCTTATTTTTATGTTATTCTAAAGGTTAAATGATAAAACTTTTAGAATTCCAAAGAAAAAATGACAGTCGATATCAAAAGTAAGTCGAAAAAATTTGAACTCGATAAAGAAAACCATTTGAAAAAATTGGAACAAATGCTTGATGCTGAAAGAGCTGCACTGAAAGTAGTTTTAACTAAATGTGACAGACAAGTTCTTGAAATCAACCGATTGCATCAAGAGTATTGGTCGCGTGAACAACTGGTTCAAAGGTTTCGCAAAAAGTATGTTAAAGTGAAGGAGGATCTAGATAATTTGGTAAGTGATTTTTTATTTGAAATTTCTTTTATCTTTAATATTTTACTTTTTTTAATTACTTTAAAAATATGAATAGGTAGATATAAGCACTCGAGCACAATGACTTATATTATACAAATACACGTTAACCATCTGTGGTGGCAATTAATTGAAATGCTTCCTTTCAAGCTCGTTCAAAGCAATTCACAGCGAGTTGGTATGATAACTTCTATATGTAAGTCGAGAGCTTAGAATATATAACTCGTTGGTATAATCGCCAACATATTATGTACAGAATTATCACAAAATAAGGTCAATTATGAGAAATAATTAATTTATACATAAAAAATAAACACAACTTCTTGAAATCACGACAAAAATTGCCTAAATTCAGTGAATTTACTATAGAAGAGCAGAAAAATATTTTAGATGAAAAAACAAAATACAAACACATATACAACAACTTCGGATTAAAAATATATATATATATATGGACAAAAGTTATGGGCAATAATCATTTATTAAGATTGTAAGGAGAGGATAATTAAGAAATATTGCATAATTCTAGAGAATTGTCAATTTAAGAATTTGACCAATAATTATGAACACAATAGAGACTGTCAAAGTAAAATAGGAATGTCTGAATTTATAAGTTTATTAAATGGTTATAATAATTACTGGGAATGTGTTATATGTGAAGCATTGTCGATAAAGTCATGGGATTCAAAGATTAATATAATTTTTATTATATTAAGTAAAATGATTTAAATTTAAACATTTTAATATTAATTTGAGATTTTTATTATAGTAATGCATTTATTTTATTTATATGAATTTTTAAAATTAGTGTAAAAATTGTTAAAACATATGTATATGATGAAAAATAATAATTTGTTTAAAATATATAATGTAATCTATAATATTTTCTTTAGTTTTTGTAACTGATTATGAAGAGTCTTTTATTGGCGTTTTCTTTTAATTAAGTCGTTGCCAAATTTATTTAATTATTGATTTATAAAAATAAATATAGAATTAAAAAATATAAAATTATATTTAACTTAAAAAAATGTCCTTAATTTAATTAAAAACATTAACTGCAAACTGCCCATAATATTTGTCGTTATTGTACATTATTTATGATAATTGGTGTAGCAAATATCTTACGACGTTTTATGTAAGTAATTTCGAAATTTGGTACATAATGTGCATAGCACATTATTCTAATACAAGTTCTTAAGCCCTCAAGTTCGTTTAAACGAAAGCAATGACATCATCCACAAAACTTACAGGGATATTGAAGTCTTATCATATGTGTTAGAAGTTGCTAAAACATCTTCTAAATTATCTTGAATAACGTTTGCATTAAGAGAACTCATATTTCAAAAAATTATTTCTAATTCAATAATGTTTAATATTTAAACAAAATTTCAAACATTGAACCAAATAATTTAAAACAATTTATCTGAGAGATTCAATATTAAAATTTTAATCAAAGCTATAAATGCCAATCTATTTTAAAAAAACATCAAAAAATTATAAATTATAAGTTTTACTAATAAAAACTGATTTTTTCTTTTTAAAATTATTTAAATTTATTTTAAATCTCCCGGCAAACAATCCGAAATATTCAATTTCCTGCTGAAAACACCTTAAAATATGTTTTAAGGGTTATTGTTATTAAAATTTCTTGATAAATACAAAGATTTAAAACTAACTGTGTTTCTTTTTCGTTGACATCCTTTTCATTAAAATTCGTTTTCACGACTTAGAATAAAAGGTGTTCAAGCAAAATCTAGATAAACTCTAAACTGCAATGCTAAGAAAACAAAATAAAAATTCCATAATCTGTTTGTAATGTAAAACAACCCAGTATTCAGACAATAAGAAATATGCGTCAAACAATAACAAAAGTCCATCACGGTTCAAAGACCGTAGGCGCTTGTTGATTATACGAAGACCTTCCCGCAACGATTACTGTTCCATGATTTTCAAAATTTTACTGATTCGCCTCTTTAGTTGTGGCTTTACAACTACCCTGATATACTTTGAAGTAAATAAACCCTAGAAATTCTCGATTGAAGGGCATTGAGGGATGTTTTGAGGATTGTACTCTTTTTCAATAAAAGGAATATTGAGATCTCGCAACGCTTGGAAAGAGTTGTTGACGTAATGTGTAGATACCAGGTCCTGTCAGAAGAGTACATCATCTTTACTGTGGTGCATATTAATAAATGGAACCAAACAACGTCTCAAGCAATGTTTCTGTTGAACCACTCAAAGAATACAGAATCGCCAATGTGATCTTCGGACACACCTGAGCCACACCATCAATTGCAAAGGAAACTTTCACTCAGTTCTAAGTTTGACCTGGGAGAAGCAGACTAGACACAAAATGTGAAGTTGTGATCATTACCCGGTAAATAAAGTTCATAATAATTTTTCTCTCCCAAAACTCGAAGTATTTTCCTGCTAGCTTCTTCGTTCGTTTTTCTTAGTTCTTCGTATAACGAGGAGCTTTCCTTCTCTTGCGACATGGATACAAACTCCATCCTTTCTCACCTCTTGTTCGAGGGATACATCAGGCCTGTTGTTAAGCCATCCACCAATACTCGTTCATTGTGCATTCGATAATTTCTTATTGTGCCCATAACTTTCAGGCTTGAGTGACACATCTTGACTCTTGAATATTTTTCCACTCATAGAATTATTCTTTCAGAATTATTCTCTCTCACGTGGTTCCTGTTCGGCCATGTCTGCTTTGATGAAATGAAAAAGTACAAAATTATTAAATGTCATGTAATAATCTGAAAAATGAGATTCACGCTGCAATTTGATTGGTTCTTAAAATTCATTTTTGTCTACTCATAGTACATATTTTATATTTGAATAGATCTTGCTTGAACACCAGTTAGTTTTAACATGTCTTTGAATGATCATATTAACGTACGTTTGTAAAGTTTTATAGAATTGTTGAGCAGTTGAACATTAAATTTATGCACTGTTATTATGAACATATTAAATATTAAATATATATTGGAGTGATTAAAAAATCTAAATTTCAAACACAATTAGATAAAGTTGAATATTTCTGAAATAATATTTCATTAAATAATTTCAAAAATCTAAATTTTATAACAATGTTAAAGATTATGGAGTATCGAATTTGCAAAATGTCACGTAAAGAAGCTGAAAAAGACATTTAACTCAATATTTTACTTATAATTTTTCAGTAAATATTTATGATTAAATAACTAAAATTTTTCCGAATTATAATGATGTTGTTATTTTTATGATAATTATTATAATAAATAATAAAATAAATGTCCAGTAAAATAAAATATTGTATTTTACTTTTTTAGATTTTATTTAATTCATTTAAAATTATAAATATTGTTTTGAATTATGAATTTTCGTTACAGTTTATTGCTGAAAGTATAATTTATTTTTATTAAATTCAGATCAAACAGAAAGAAGTAGATAAAAATCTCCAACAAAATTTGTTCAATGAAGAAATGGTTGAACAAGAACAGGAAGTGAAATGTATCAAAGAAAAGTTATCAGATCTTATTGAAGAAAGAGATCAAATGATAAGGTGGATTATTTTAGATATTGATAGTGTTGCTGAATTGTTGTCTCAAGTTGATGTGTTTTCTACTGAAAGTAATTTGTGTTTTGTTGTATTTTAATATCAATGTTGTATCGGTACATAATATATGTTGGTAATTTGTTTGTATGAACTAATATTTGTTTCTCCGACAGAATAAGATGACAGAAAAAGTTAGACAAGAATATTAATATATTCGATGTTTTCTATAATTTCTATTATAGTCTATTTTTAAAATTAAATAAATTAAATCTAAAATACAACTTTGTTTTAATAAAAACTTGCAAACGCCAAATATAAGAAATATATTTCGAGAAAACTATCCTCATGTTCAGTCTACCATCATAATCTTTGTTAAATGTTATATACGAAAACAATAATGATGTAATAGTTACGATTTAATGATTTAATTAAATAATTTCAATAAATTTGTTACTGATTGAACGTTTATTTTAGGGTATTGTGATTTATTCACCAAAGCCTCACAAAAATTCTTTCCCACGTATTATTGAAGTTTTTATGTAAATTTTAAAAATCCTTTAAATCAGATGTGTCTTTACACAACATTGAAATATATATAAAGCCAACAGATACAGGCCTATACAATACTTTGAATAGGTTTTGTGATTTTACATATAATAGAAATATGATTAAGGGTTTGATTTTTAAATTTTGGTCATTATCTTCGACTTTTGAAAAATCTAACAAAAGTATACAAAAGCTGGTTTCTCTTTTGAATAAAAAGGATATTCTAAGGCAGTTCTAGAAAGACTGACTAAGGAAACCATTGATCGCCCTTTGATTGCCCCTGATGAAAACAATGGCAATTATAGCCCACCTAATGATGGTAAACCCATAAAATTGCATGTTTGTAATTCCATAACCGGAAGGTTTAGAAATTTTAAATTGTCTGTCACAAAATCTGTCACAATTCAAATTTGTTTAAAATAGTTTCAAAATCGTTAAAATCAATAACTATGTTTAGTAATATATCTCAAACCCCAATAGGTTTAGTTTCTGATCTAGTGTATAAATTTTCATGTAATTGGTGCAATTGGAGAGACTTCCCGCCCTCTTCGCACAATAGTTCTGGAACATAGCTGATTAAGAGGCCTGAGCATAGAAAAATGTGCAAAGGCACAATTGATTTAAAAGATTTTAAAATTTTATATAAAAACTTCAGTAATAAGTGAGAAAGAATTTTATGTGAGTCGTTGATGATTAAATCACATTCCCCTAAAATAAACGTTCAATCAGCAACAAATTTATTGAGATTATTTAATTAAATTATTATATCGTAACTATTACATCATTATTGTTTCCGTATATAACATTTAACAAAGATTATGATGGCAGATTGAAGATGAGGATAGTTTCCTCGAAATATATTTCTTATATCTGGCGTTATTTTTTTGGATATTTGTTAAAATAATTTAATTTTTAAATAAAATTTGTATCTACACTTTACGGTATTAATTACAGTTTTATATCTTAAACTACGATGAAAAGTTTATTTTGTATATCCAGTTGACATTCCATATTAAGTTCATGCCAATCATCAATATTTACAAACTTTTATATCTTAAACTACGATGAAAAGTGTTTTTTATTTTGTATATCCAGTTGACATTCCCTATTAAGTTCATGCCAATCATCAATATTTACAAACTTTTAATCCTGAAGTCTGAAAAACAACGAGATCATTATGCCGTTTCACATTATTTTTAAAGATCATTAGAATGCCACACAAGAACTCATCATAATTGCAAAATGACAGCCATCATGTAAACAACATACAGTCAAAGAAAAACTTCGATTAAAAAAATGATGTTGAAAATACTATTTAAAGGAGTTTTAATTTTTTTAAGAATTAAAAATTGCGATAATAGCAACGAACTTTAATATATTTAAATTATGTAAGTTACTTAAATATAAGTTTTTATTTTATTATAATTATTTTCAACAATAAAACAGAAATAAAAACATATAATAGTCAAAGTTTTCCATAGGTAACAGATAAACTCAAAACCTGGGGAAATAATTTGGAAAATCTCGGAATTACTAAAATGACAGAAATGCCAAAAATTGGTTTTGTAAAGAATCACAAAAAAAATCGACCAATTTTTCTTTCAAAGTGATTTTTAATTAATTAAAGAAATAAAAATATCATATAAAATTCCAATTTTTATTTTTTATTCGAATTGATTGCTTTTTCGTACAAAAAAAATTTCATTTTTGATGAATTTGCTAAATTTATATTGAATATATTTATTACAGGAGGATTTGCTTTACTGAAACAAAATATGAAAAGAAAAAAATAATTGTTGACTATATCAGCATTATTAAGATAGAGTTCGTGTCCGTTAGGGTCGTAGCATAATTTTACGGGCTTTCTCAGATAAAATTTAAAATATCCTGTCAAAAGTTTATTGAATGAGATATTAATATTGTTCATATTCAATAGCTGTTGTTTATAATAGTTTTAAATTTGTTTTATTTAACCGAATTTTATTCAATATAAACAAGAAATTTATTAGAATATACTTATTATTTCTCAACAGGAACAATTAATGAAATAACAAAAAATAAAATAATTATAGCAATTACATTCTTGTAAATTTTCCGAAACTTAATCTTTATTTACATATAAGTTTTTCTATTAATGTAAAGTTTTTCATTCATAGATGTTGATTGGGTATAATTTTTTTAAATAACACTTTTTCCTTGTCAAATTCCTAGATAGACGAAAATAATTGTGTATTATTTAAAGAATAATTATATAAATATAAATATATAATACAGAAGTTTAAAATATTGAGTGCTAAGCAAAACTTGGCGTAATTTTAAATTTCGTTAAATTGAAGATGTATGAAAAATATATTAAGATTTATTGTAATTTTTCATATTTAATAAAAAAAACAATTAAAATTAAAACAAAATAAAGTTCTTTCAAATTCAATGTAAGTTTCATAATCGTTTTAATTACCCTCTAGTAACCAATATCATTTTGAAGCTAACTGTATATATTTTCTTAATCCATAAGAGACTTTCTCCACTACACGATTCAACATTTCATTGAATCCTTCATCACATATTAAAAGTCCTTATTCTCGTATAAATGATAATAATTACATATGATGAAACACAATCAATGTTATTCGAGAAAATAATTTTAATTCTGTCGTCAATTTTACCGCAGTCTCTTTTACTTCTTCACTAGTTAGAAAGCTAAAATCTTTCTAATTTTGATTTTAATTTCGTTTTATCTTTGGATTGTTTTTTGTCTTTATCTAACAAACAACCCTCTTTTACTATAATTACGTTAAAAGCCGAGAATAACGTAAAATATCTGAAGGTTTTGATGATTCTGATATATTCAATTCGTTATAAAATTTCATTTCAAAATGCAAAAAATAATGTATTTATCATAATTACTATTCTGAATATTTAAATAAATTTTTTTAAAACATTTCAGTTTTGTTTAAAATTACTAAATTAATCTTCTTGAAAAGCAAATCTTTAAATTTTTCGTTTATTAATATATTGGTTTTTATTAATATGATTTTACTCCGGTGATGATTGTTAATTCTTGAAAATTGGCTCAAATCCTGAATCGATTTTCAAAGCTACTAAATCACACGAAAACCACGGGCGTAAATTGATCAAATTTTCATCGAGAACATTTAAATTTGTCATATTTAATAACTTTTAATAATAGAGAAATATTGATATACCTGTTTCTATTAAGATAATATAAATTTATCCCATAGACCAGTAATTACCAAATTATGTTCCTTGGAATCCTGGGGTTCGATGGAAATTCTTAAGGGTTCCGCGGGATTAATAGATCTGACACTAAATATTATCATTTTTATTATTTTCTGCATTATGCGAGGCAATGGATTCAGATTACCAGAATTTATTATTACATACAGATATACACTGACTCTCAAAGAGAAAAGTGCTTCAACGCGTGTGTGATTGGAAAAGTGAAATAATATCATTCTTGGAAACTGAAGATTTGGGGTTGGTTTCGATATTCATAGTGAGTTGTGATGGCTCAAAGTAGCATTTCTGTTTGATTTATTTGATAAACTCAACGCACTCAATAAAAGCCTCCAAGGACCGAACGAGAATATTGTTACTGCTAAAGGAAAATTGAGTTCTTTTGAGAATAAACTTGGTTTGTGGAAAAACAAGTTGAGCAATAGCTTTGAATCATTTCCAATGACAAACAAAAACAATAACAAAAGTGTGATAGTTAAAAATATCAAACTAACGTTGAACAATCTACAAAAATCGATGAAGAAATATTTTCTGTCTCTGAATGTTTATTAATATGACTGGGTTTGAACCCGTTTGGAAATTGCGAGGCCAAGGAACTATCAACACTAGAAGAAGTGCAGCCGATTGATCTGAAGGAGGACACGGTACATACAATTAGTTTCTTACAATTCGAGGTTTCTACATTTTGGATCTCGCTGTAAAGTCAGTATCCGGAATTGAGCTTAAAAGCCGTGAAAACTTTGCTGCCATTTGCAACATCCTACTTGTGTGAGTTAAGATTTTCAGCACTGACTAAAATCAAGTCTAAAAAGCGTGAAAGATTATTGATGTTAGATCAAGAGATGAGAGTTTGTTTGTCGAAATTAAACCACAAGTAGAAAATATTGTCTATGAAAATCAATATCATTCCTCTAACTAGAATTTCAAGAATAAATTTATTTCCAATCTTTATTTTCCAACTTTTAATTTTTTCTCTTTATTTTAAGGTTCCGTAGACAAAAAAGTGTGGGAAACACTGCATTAGACTCTGAATTGAAAATAATTTCTAAAGTCATTTGATATTCTTTCACCAGGACAAATTTTGATAAACAACATTTCTTTGTCTTAGCTTCGTAAAACCTTCATTTTCCGTTATCTCGAAAGAGAATCACAGTATTCCACTTCACTTTCAATCAACTTCTTGATTTAGACAATTATAAAATTAAGAACTCTAATTTTCTGTAATAAATCATTTTTATTTTAAAATTCAATGAAATAAAACTCATTTTGAAACCAGTGAATATTTTGGTATCCATTTTTCATTTATTCAGTATTAGAAGAAGATTTAACTTTATTCATTAGTCGTGTTTTTCAAAATATATTATTTAAACAAAAACGATTTTCTAATATATATGAAGAATTTTCATAAGTATAAATAATATTCCGAATAATGCAATTATACAATTTCAACATACCACAAACATACTAATATATAATAATATTTTTAAATGCATCTTACATTCACTTTACATTTTTTATTTATATTAGTGATTTACATAATAAGTGTAAGCTATTTATAGTTTATTAGTCAAATATTTTATTTTTTCACCATTGATTTAGTTTTATTTTCAATTTTCTTAATAATTATTTCTTTTCAGATTAAATAAAATTATTGATCTAGTCTGAAAAAAATAGAAAATTCATATTTTATATTGTTTGAGTTATTATTTAAAAAATTCTCATAAGCAAAAATATTTTAAAAATATAGGAAATAAAATTTTTCGATATTCTGAATCCCCAAAGGTCATTTTTCTTTTTTTTACATTGATTTATTTATAAGCACAGTTAATTCTACTTAAATCCGTGAAATGTCTCTTTCAATTCCAAACAATTATAAAATAAAAATTTATATTTAAAAATAAAATTAAAAAAACAATTTTAAAATTAAAAATTGTCACAAATCAAAATGAAATATTATATATTTGTTTAGATTGCTCACTAAAAGCATCAAGTTATTTCCTAAAACATTATTCGATTGACCTAAAAAGTTGTCCCCCTACCTCATCGGCTTTATCAACTCTTGGTGGGCTAGACATGCGCAAATGCCTTATAGATATTAAATCTAAAATATCCTGGCTAAGAACGGAAATAAACAAAATTTCAAACCATTTGGGAAATTATAAAAATACCAACATGGAATTAGTAAGTTGTTTTTTGATTATAAAATTATAAATATTTTTCTTTGTCAAATTCAATTTAAATGTAAATTTGTAGAAAAACTTTAATCTATAGTCGAATTCTAAATGATGATAAATGAATTTTTAAATAGAATACCAATTCCAAGGTGAACGAAAAAATGAATTTTATTTTACTCGTAATTATGCTGTTTTTTACTTCACCTACAGCTTATAATTCCTTTTTGTTTTATTTTGTAATAAAAAATTTGTTTGGTCAGCTAGATAAAACTTTTTATTGAAATTATCATTCATTCTTCACATTATTTAAACAGATAATTTACATAAAACAGTTTTCATTTACATCTATCTCAATTTTGTAAAAAATAAAAGATGACCTTATTATACTTAGGCTGAAAGGTTAGTGAACCGTTTTATTTTTTTGTGTTAGGATTTTGTATAAAGGTATTTTAGTTAAATATTCATAAATGATGAGTTTTATTCAAAATACTCGCGCTGAAACTAGTATGAAACAAAGCAGAAATTTCCAAGATTGAATTTTGATTTGAAACATTGTCGATGAATGGTTGATGATATTCCAGGTTTGTTAGTATATTTTAAAAAGGAAAAATGCGACGATCATTTTAAAAGTTATAATATTCAAACAAAAATAAATAGGTTTTTTTTAATAACGCACCTGTAAATTAATTAAAATTTAATAAAATTATTTAAAAATTAAATGTTACAGGCACTACAATTGCATTTTTAAAAGTAAAGCCAACGTTGATAAAATTACAAGTGAAATTTTAAAAAAAGTAAATAACAAATCGTAAGTTCGATTCCATAAATTGAATTTTTTAAAAGTAAAGCCAGAGTCGACTAAATTACATAAGGCAATATTGTTACAAAGTATTCTTTTCAAATTCTATTCACAAGATAATCATTTAATCATTCACAATTGTCTTAAACATCCATGTTTCGATTTCCGGTACATGTTGTCAGAATCTAACTGTAACACCCATTCTGAGTTGGCTTTTGAAGCGTGGTAATAACTCAGATATTCATCTTATTTGATGGTTGGTCGAAATTTAGTTGATTTTTGGTTTGAAATTGAGTATTATGGTAGATCTTAACCCTTTCACTGCGCAATATGTTTTGAGAGTTCATGTTCGATGTCCGCAAATCTTTTGATTATTGTACGTACAGATGCACAATCTTCCGATTTTACTATACTAAAAGTGAAATATCATCATATCATTTTTGTACCTGATTTGTTTGAGTACTCTGTGTGAATAGTTGTGTTGAACCGGAATGAATTCGAAGTGTATTGGTCATACATATTGTGCAAGTATATACGGCTTGAGCAGTGAAAGGGTTAATAGTGTAAGGATTATTTTAATGTCAAATCTTTTCAAAATTTGGCTTTTTTATGTAGTTAATTTACAATTTACTAAATTACTTACAAAATAGCGTACTAAGATGCAAGAATTGGTTTGAAAATAAGACAAAACTTTATTCATCAGTATAATTATCAAAAACCTTTATCAATAAATTTATTTAATTTGATGGAAGTGATAACAATTGAATACATTTTTAAATAAATTTTTAACGATATTTAGTACAATTAATTTAGACTTAGAAACGTTATATATCTAGTGTAAATTTAACAAATAGGTTGAAGGGATAATTGTAAGTTTCAATGAAAATAGTTCAAAGTTATCAAAAATATTCAGACGCAATAATTACCTATAGAAATTACTGAGACCATTTTTAAAGATATTTTCACGTATTTTTAATCGAGACCATAAAATACTCCCAGACTTTATTGTCTTTTTTTCTGATATCCTAAATTCTTTGCTTTTTTACCGAAGATTTATTTTTAGGCTTTTTTTTATCGAGATTTGAAATCTTAGTGTTTTGAACGATGAGCAAAATCTCAGGCTTTTTTAATGGTAAACGATTTAATGCACTTTAATTCATGGCTTTTAAACGTGAACCAAATACCATCTACTATTTTTTGAGATATGCCAATAACCGCGGGGCATTCTGGAGTACATGGTTTTATTAATGAGAGCCAAAATACCCTCTGACTATAGTATGAAAACCAATTAAGTATTTTGTAACAGTTTATCTTTAATTGACATTAAATAATCCGGATTAAATGACAGCAACAGAAGCGTAGTTCTCGTGATCCACTATTGCTGTAAGATAATATTCGGTTACTAAAACATTATTTTATAATAATACCAATAAAAATCTTTTTTGAAACAATGATTTTAACAATTTTTTATACGACTATAAGGATATTTCTTATTAGTTTAATACAAAGTTTCATATGTACTCTGAAAATAAATGCGACTAAGATAATTAAAAAAATATATTAATAGTGAAAGGGATAATGAATTTTACTGACTTGCATATTGTTAAATAATATGAAAAACAATTGTTAAGAATGCACTCTATTATAAGATTGGGAAACTATTTTTGTACCAAGGGATTCCTGAAAATCAAATTTGTTTGGAGGGCTACATCATAATTTTCAAGAAATGTAGAAAAATTCTAAATTCAAACTGTCTAAAATAAGCAAATGATTAAAATAGCAAAATTTGAAATAATTATAATCATATAATGACCATAGTTATAGTAGCCTGTTTAATTTACTAGTTACATATCGTTAGTTGTTATATTTAGTCAATAATAATTTTTTTAACCTTCTAAACAGATTTTTATTAGTTTACACAATTCGAAGTAAATTTACTTATAGTATAGAACTCATTTGAATCAGTGAGCCTGTACCTAAATTTTGATTTATTGATGTTCATTTATGAGAAAGCTTATTCACAGATGTAAGATGATGCAAATAACACAACATGTTCATAACAATGTGTCTTTAATATATCATTTTTTAGTGATGCATAAAATTGTGCTTATTCCATGTCATTGAAATTATCGTTGAGATTATTGTCATTCTGCAAATCTATTAATTAAAGTTAAAGATCATTAGAATACAAATTTGCGGTGTTGAAAATTACTTGAACAAAATGGCGGAGTTGTAAACATTCGAAACATGAGTGAAAAGTAACCTTCGTTTTAAATTTGTGCATATTTTTAAAAATAAATATGCGGGATGTTCTCGCAAACCGCATTAAACATTAAAAGTTCCGTAAGTTGCCAATCTCTGCTTATTTGAGTACAATAAGTAATATAATTTATCTTCTCTTCTTAAATTTTGATTTGTCTTAAAAAGAAAACATTGATCTATAGTTGAAAACTAAATTGAATTCATGTTTTAAATTACTCTCAATTATTAACTATACAACATTAATTAATCTTTACAAATTTTTTTTCATTATTTTGAAGTTTATTAGTTTGATCCTATCACGCTCAAGGTCTACATCATGCATAGCCAAACGATGGCTCGAGATGCCGCATGCGACTGGCGATGATCTGTAATGCGGCTGCAGAGAAATATTGTTAAAATTAAATTTAAATTATTTTTTAGAAAATTTTTCATATAAAATAAATGCACATAAATGTTTTCTAGTAAATTAGATCAAAATTCTTCATACAATTGCAATATATTATACGAAATATTAAAATTGTGTGAAATTATATTTGTCTTGTGTGCAATTCCAACTATATTCAATTTTTGAAAAAATTTATAGCCTGTAGAAATAATTAACGTGTAAATACGTTCTAAAATTGTCGTGACAACTACTAGCTATCTAACGGAAAACCAAATTTCAAGTGAATTTTTTATGTTACGATAATAAAGTTTTATTTTAGTTTTTATAAGTATAAAGTTGTTATTTTTGTTTAATTTGAAGAAAAATTATACAAAACTGTTTGAAAAGGTTTCATACATGGTTTTACTTCGAAAGTAATTTGCTGGTATAAATTTCTAAGTACCGAATTGCGTAACCTTGTTTATTCACACTACAAACGAAGTACATTTACGTTAATTACCACTTCAATAGGTCCATAAGAAGCTGTTGCAACATGATTTTACAATATTTTAGTGAATATACTCCTATAAGCCACAAAACAAGCATTTACAAAAAAACCATCGCACAAAAAAATACGGCATTTAAAAAATCCGATGCGAAAGTTATTAACAAACTAAGAATTCCCATTGGCTATTTTGCTATCAAATAGAATTTTTTTAAAAACAATCGTTAGTTTCTTTATCGAATTTTTATATTATTATTTTATATTATCATTTATATTATAAATTCTAATTAATTGTAATCATTAAAAAATTATTCATATTTTCTTTTTTTAATATCACACAATATACTGATCACAATTTCTGTTACAATGTTTCAACTTTTAAATTCCGACTTCCATGAATAAAAACAATTAATTTTTAAAAATAGCAATTTATAATTGACCAATATCTTTGGTTTTTATTTGATTTTACACATATTATTGATTCTGAATTATACGAATTGAAAAAAAATAATAATTTTCGTTTTAAAGCAACAAGAAATTTCAATTGCTAATGAACGAATGAAAAATTTAACAGATGAAAAACAATGCTTGAAAAACACTGAAATTGAAGAAGCACGAAAATGCATCGCCAAATTGCAGGTCAAAGAGAAAAACGAAGCAAATCTACAATTGAAATGTGACCGGTAAATGAGAATTACTTTAAATATTTTTACGGTCATTTATTTGTCATTAAATCATTTTTTTCCCAAGAGAACTTTTTAAAATTTAATTATAATTATAATTTAAAAAATTATAATTCAAATAAATTAACATGTTAGCCATTTTCGTTGAGTTTATTAAAAAAATATTCTGACCTAAAATATGTTCTGTTCATTCCGGTACGAAATTTAAATCACCCTTCTATCTCTTTTATATACATAAATCTTTTTCCAAGGTTTTTTACAATAAATTCCGCTATCTTTAATTAAAAATAATAAATTTAATAAACATATCCGAAAAGTGTAACATGTATTAAAACAAAATATTTATTGACTTGTAGCATTTCCTTAATGTGAATTACTTATTATACAAAATAAATAACTTCAGTGAGATCTATAATGACTGATTTTGGTATTTATGACTTTGTGAATGCAAATTGGAAAGTATTGGGTTTTTTATTAGTTTGATAGTTGGTATATGTGAACCATCCAGCATATTTGATTCTGATTGACTAAAGAAAATTTCACTCGCCCAAGCAACAACTCATTCGACGTGCTATAATTTACCGATCACTTTGATGCGTCATAAATTGTATTATGACTCATGATATAACTCACACAACTGAAAACCACGAGTCATAATATCTTTTAACAGTTTGGTTATTTTGAAACAAAGACTTTTCATAAAATTGGCTGTTCATTGAATAAAGACGCTGAGTATATATTTCAAAATTAAATAATAATCGTAAATAATTATTTTATAAAATATTATTAAAATAGTGTTTTCATATTAACATAATATAAATGTTTTGTAAATTTTAAATAATAAATTTAGTATATTAATGTGAATTGAATGTATGAAGAATGAAATCTGTCCTTCTAAAAATATCAATAGTTTAGTTTTAGCTCACCAGCCGCGGTCGATTTTTAAATTTTTTTTGTATCAAATCGCGGGATATTTTTAATCGCTATTTATATTAGTTAAAGGATTATATTATTGGAATGTAAAAAAGAAAACAAAAAATTTTATTATAAATTTGCAAATTTATTGACATTTACAACGTGATAATAGCGTACCCCGTGGAATTGTATAGAATAAGTGAAACGTGATATTCATGTCTCCCGCTTCTCAAAAATATTGTATGTTTTAATAATATTGAAAAATAGTAGTTTTTTGAATTTTCGTGAAATAAATTATTTTCGCAGTGTTATTAATGGACATTATAAATACAAAAGCTACCGTAGCTAATAGTCATCATAGATATGTCTTAAGTCACCTTTTATCGTCAAATTTGTCTACGTATAGAGTTTTGTGTTATATTTATATTTCAACTTTCAAGGATTCAACCCTGGTGTGTTTAAACCTTCAAAAAGGTTCTAAATTTTTGAATTTTGTTAAAATCAAGATGTTGTAAATATTTTATGTGTATCTAGATAGAATCGTGTAAGCTTTATTTAATTGTTCTACTAAGCTTTTGAAACGTCGAACTATAGGGGTCAAAACCTTCAAAAAAGTTACAAAAACTTGCCTTTTATAATTTACTCAAATATGATAGATGACTCATATCAAATTACTTGTGACATTGACATTTAATATTTCTTATTTCTTATTTCTAATTTAACAGTATTTTGATTGCTAATTAAATATTATTATTATATTAATTGAATATTAAATATATATATATATATATATATATATATATATATATATATATATATTATTTACAGAAATAATGAATAAATTAATTTTTTTGTTATTGTTGAGGATAACGAAAATTATTTTATTGAATAATTTTTTTGAGTAATTTTATATTAAATAAAAAAACAATTTTGAGTCGCCAAATTTCGTTAATGCATTTCATTAAATTTAGAAAATGAAGTTTTACTTTTTAAAATTTACTAAAACTTTATTTCAAAAAAACTTTATTTCCAAAAAATATAAATAATAATTCATAATTAATGATAATTATAACTAAGAAAATTTCTTGGTTAATTTCTTTCAGTTAAAAATCATTTTGTTGAACTCATTTTACTAATGGTTCAAAATTGCTTCAGGTAGCCATTTTTTTGGGCTTAACTGCCCAAAAATTTGGAGTTTAATAAATTATAGAAATATTATGCCAAATTTTAAAAATTATTCTGTTAATTTTTTTTAACAATAATAATAATAATAATAATAATAATAATAATAATAATAATAATAAAAATATTAATAATAATAATATTTATAATAATAATAATAATAAAAATAATAATAATAATATAATAATAATAATAATAATAATAATAACATTAATAATAATAACAATAATATAAAACGGTGATTCCTTGGTAGCAGGATGAATTAATATAAATTTTTTGTAAATATTTTTTTGAGAAAAATGGATCTAGTATTCATTCCAGTTTAGCTAAACTGGAATTAATTTAATTAAAAGAAGTTGATAATTATATATTAAATTAAACTATCAATCAAATTTTGCTATTTTTGTTTTGTTGTTTTACAGAATTATTTTTCATTTTCTTCAGACTTCAGGAGGAGCTATCGGATGTTCGTCAATATTTGAACGAGAAGTTAGTCGATTCCGGCTCGTTCAATTGTCAAAAATGTGTTTATCACTGACAGATTTATCTAATTAATAATTTTGTGTTTTAATCCTTTTCAATGTTTATTTGAGAAGTAGAATAAATTCTGACAAATTCAAATAAGAATAACAACAAAAAATGTCATGAAAAATTGAAAACAATTTCTCGTTTAGTTTCGTTTTTCAAAAAAGTTTTGTATATGTTTATTACTTTTTGTCAATATTCTTTTACCGGGATTATGTTGATATTTATTATTGTTATTATTATTTTTATTATTATTATTACTATTTAAATAAATAACAGTGCAAGCCTATTTCCGCAATAATTATTCATAAATTGAAATATAAAATATACGACCTATAAAAGTTACTGATCACTCTTAAACAAAATTTAACAATTCTTTCACTTTTTGCTTTTTTTCTCTTATCGATCTTTTCTCTTACTTAACTGTTTTCAAAATATATATTTATTTAAACAAAATTTTCAAATTTAATTCACCAACATTAAAAATTGAATAGATCCAAATAAAAAAAATTATTTATAAAGATTTAGACAAAATCTTTTGAATATTTTAGAATCCAATTTGCATTTTATAATAATTTAAATAAATATTTAACAGCTTTAAAATTCTTTTGCTAAAGTTTGGTTTTTCAACATATTACCCAGCTGGGGGTTGTTTAGATAAAATTTTAAAATCTTTTCTTTTTCGATAGCGGAATCATTTATATAATGTGAGGGAGGGACAATTTCTTTTTTTCAATTATTTTACTTTCTGTAGCTATTATTTATAGTCAAAAGTAACTATTTAATTAGTAAGCAAAAAAGTAAAATTACGTGATACAGGATTCAATTAGAAAAAAAGCAGATAAAAAAATATCACTCATAATTTTCATTGAAGAGAACTGATATATTTTAGTTTGAAAAGTGTTCAATTAAAAATCACTAATAAAATGACTTACCTATTTTTGAAAATTGTTTTTTATAAAATTATTCATATTTATAATAATAATAATAATAATGGTTTTCAAAATAATCATAAAAATATTAATAATTATAATATCAAATATGTGAATAATAAAAAAATCCCTTGCTGCAAAGTAATAATTATATTGAACAAGTTTCGATTATTAATTAATCCTCTTCAGTTTCTTGCGGAATAGTACCATAAGTACCATAATACGATCTGATTTTCATTTAAAATTTATTATTTGTTTTTTATTGGTTTAAATTTTCTCCTTATTTTAAAAAAGATTTAATATTTTACATATGAAATTTTACTTTTTTTGTCGATTTTAAATTTTTAAAATAACTTTTCTTTTAAAATTGTTTTTCTTTCTTAAAATCTTTTTTTCTACATATTTTAATAAAAAAATAAAGAAATTTCAATCTAGAATTTCAGCAACAATAACAACAACAATAATAATAAATATAATAATAATGAATAAGATTCTAATAAAAATAGTTCTAATCCTAATTTTACTAGAAACAATCATGATAAACAATACTCCAATTAATTAATTTTTCTCTTCATTTAAAAATTTCAAGTAATTTCAAGCTTTACATATTCACTTTAAAAAAAAGATTAATCCTGATAAATGAGCTCCTTGGATAAATTTTCTACTTTTGGGTTGTGTCCATTACTATACTTTTATTACTATCCATATTAATGTCGAGATTATCATAACGGCTTAATCATAATAGTCAATCATAATAATCATAATAATCAAGGGAATAATTTCTCCCTTTTCTGAGGTGTCGTATTTAACATCAATAAACTAAAATATTTACAATTAAAGTTTTTCGATTAATTTAATTTTGACGCTAAGGATAGGATGAAGCATCCAAAGAGTACTGTCTTAAACAGAAGCCGTATAAATAATAATAATAATAATAATAATAATAATAATAATAATAATAATAATAATAATAATAATAATAATAATAATAATAATAATAACTATCCTCAAGATCATTTCCCAATGTTTTAGTCAACAAGCATCTATCTATTACTCTAATCTTTGCCACTATATCTAATAATTATCATAAGTTATTGTAATTAACACATTGTATGTGGGTATATTGTGGTGCGATTTCACAACATGCATTTTCACTTGAAACGGCCTTACGAACATTCTGGTCTTCTGAGGTAAAGCGATATAAAAAACATACACACTTATGACATGTATTTATACTGAAGTCGATTTAATTGTACTACTTGATTTATAATTAGTTTTAAAACTGCCAGTATTTTCTTTAAACAGGTCTCAGATTAACTCTTTTAAATTCATTGCTCCTAAGTTTCCTTTCACAACTATTATTTTCAGTATCCTGCGATTTACTTTGATTTTTAGTCTAATTTCTTGACTAATTTCAAAGTACTCATTATATTTTCCACTTGTTTTAGACTTATCAATTTTTAAAATGATGTGGTCAACACAGGTTTTATTCGTTTGAATTTTTAAATATTGCAATTGTAAAATTTATTTTTCGTTTTAATCTTGACTTTTCAGTTTCAAATAATCAATTTTCACAATTATATTTTCAAATTTATTTTTCAATATCTTTACAATCATAATTTCCAATTAATTAATTTTCACAATTTTAAAAAGAATTTTCCACTTCAAATATTATTAATAATTTAAGAACTTTCCGACAAAATTTAATCATTTCAATAATATTTTTCCACATTCAACTAATTTTTAATTGCTTCAAAATTTTCACTAATTTAATAATTGTTTAATGGACTTTCGATCACATTGGACTCACCAAATATGTCCGGTATTTATAACCATCCGGTACTAGTTCCGGACTCTCTAGTGACCTTATTCAAATAAAGCGAACAATTCAACACAATAACCTTTATTCAAAGTTACCACAATTGTTTACACTTTTTAATATTTTTCACTAGTATAGATCTTATAATAAAAGATGTTCCTTTGGTACACTAAGAATTTTTCCGAAATGTGTCTTTGACTAACTGGCGATTTTACTAACTCATTTCTTATTACCATTCTCTTAATTTAATTCGCTTTTGATTTAGATTGGTTTAATAGCATGACGCTTCTTGATGTTATCAATTTTGTTTACCTCTCCTCGGGATTTTTTTGTTAAACTAATTTATTACCAACTCGGAGCTTTTAAATAGCCCATATACGTCGGAGTAATTCTACCAATCAAATATCCCCAAAATGACTTTTCTGTAAAGATTTTCTAGAGGTTCCAATATTTATTTCAAACAATTTAAAGAATCTTGAATATAACTATTAACGGATCCATCAAAGTATTCCTTTGGCATTTTTTTTTAAATATGTGGAAGTATTTGACACAGACCTTCGTGTAAAATTCTTATTAAAATAATGACAGGTTACTTTTCATTTATACATAGTTTTTTGAATATAACTTAAAAAATTATAAATATATAAAGAGTTTTTTATAAATGTAAATAATTTCTCTTTTAAGAAAAATATCAATTACTAAATAATTTGTGTATAACCTCTAAATACAAATATGAAAAGTAATTTGGATAAATAGGTAAAAAATTTCCAGTAAGAGATAATTATGTACCTAGTCCTTTTTTACGCGTTCTTTATTTACACAATTTTGAAAAAACGCAAAATAAATATCATTTTTATTTATACTCATTAATAATTATTAATATCAAAAAATATTTATAAAAATAAAAAAATGATAAAATCACAACAAGAATGACAAATTCAAAGGATCATTTACATTTACTATAAAACTAGAAATAAATTAATAATAAATTAATAATAAGTTATTAATAAATTAATAAGAAATTTATATTAAATTAATAATAAATTGATAATAAATTAAAAATAAATAGCAATCATTAAATTATTATCATTTTTCAAATTAAATTATTTTTTTGAGTTCAATCTGATTATAATTGTAGAATTTATAAGTTATATAATGAAAAAAATTTTAAAATTATTATATAATCATTAAATTAATTATATGCGGGTAATATTATTATATGTTAAATAATTAAATAAACATGGCAATGATTTAATAACAAACATACGTTTTCCTATATATTTTGATCCACATATGAGAATCAGATGAATATTAATGAATATTATGAAATCAGATAATATTAATAATGTATATTGGAATGATTAGTCTACATTTGTGTTGGTTTTCCTTAATCGGAAGGTTTTATTAATTATAAAATGAAAATTAGTAAGCAGTTACGAAATTCAAAATCGTGTAAAGTATGTTAATAAACAAAAAAAAGTTGAATTGTGTTTGGATCTCGTTTATAAATTCATAAAGATAATGACACCTACATTTTAGTAACCTCCATTCATCCCTATACTCGAGTTCTTGAGCATTGTCTATTGAAGTAATTCATGAACGTTAGTGAGCACAATATGAGTGTTATGTCTTAAATAGAAGTAAAAAGTTGTAATAATTATTGGGAACTTGTTATATGTAAAGCTCTGTTGATAAAGCCATTGGATTCAAATATTAATATACAAAATGCTATGAATACGAATGATTTGAATGCTTTTAAATATTTTGACAAATTGGGGATGAGTGTTGTTGTTTTTTAAAATGTAATTAATTTGAATAGTAAACATTTATTTAATAAATAAAATATAATTTCAAGTAAATTTAATTTATTTAAAAAATTTACAAAATGTTTTAAAAAATTAATAATTTATTTGAATATGTAATTAAAAATCCATATTATTTTTTTGGTTTGTTTTTTACTTGATAATGATAGTGAATTTGTCGAAGTATAGAGTAAGATGCGGGTTTGAATTGAGCAATTTTGTAAACCTTATGCTTGTATAGATATGTTTGAATTTCATTGGATAATTGTTAAAGTTATTCAATTTAAAATTAAGAAATTACAGATCAATTTTCACAGAAAAGTTTATATAACTGTTTCTTTTAATATTTAAAGAAATAGTTTTGGCTATCAACTTATCTATTATTATTATTATTATTATTATTATTATTATTATTATTATTATTATTATTATTATTATTATTATTATTATTATTATTATTATTATTATTATTATTATTATTATTATTATTATTATTATTATTATTATTATTATTCTACGTATAAATTTATTATTGAATGTAAGAAAATGGTTCATAATTTTTAGTGATCGTCTTTTCCATTAAATTTAAAAATAAATTTTGGCACTCCCTTGAAAGTTCTTGATTAAGGTTGATGAGTTAAAGATAATAATCACCATTTCATGCAACATTGTATCCTTTATTGTCAGACTATTATTAAAATTTATTATATGGCTTCATTTTAGTGTGACACGACAAATCCTACACATCAGGACCACCTCATCTCTTTATTCAGTATATTATAATAAATAATTCACATTATCATAGATTTTCACAATTATGTTCAACATAATCTTCAACAAAATAAACAAAAAGTGTTAAGAAAGCCCGATCAAGAAGATCTCATTTTTCGGAGGTAAAATTTTCCAGTGACCCCTTAAACTTTTCATAGCTAAATTTTTATTATTTTTAAAAAGTACGATTCAATTCCACTTAATGATACTCTCCTAAATGTGAATTTACTTTTCCAACTATATTTGTTAATGTAAATTTTATAAATCTCATCACATTACTGTATTAATCTACATTGGGTTTCTGCACTTTTCATTACCATCAAACAGCTTCTAGCTTCCATATTAAGGTTCTTTCAGACCATTTTCGTAGCACTCGCTTAAATCAATCACATAGAAGTATAATTTTCCGAAACATTCATTATTATCAACAGAAAACGTCATATTTAACACCCAAATAACAACGTGAAAATATCTGAAACTAACTTTTTTCCTCATTTCAAATAAACATTTTCTTAAATTTTCTTTTTTTAAATACAGTATTTTCCGGATTTAGTAAAATCGGCTGTAATAAGTGTAGGTATGTACTGCATAAGCAATAAGGAAGTAACATGCAAATTAGAAGATAACGCCAATAAAAAACTTTTCGTACGATATATTTCGACAGCATAACTGTCATCTTCAGTTACACAAAACCAACTAAAAATGTTAATTCATAACATTTGTTAATAAATGTTAATTTATAAAAGATTTTTATTGGCGTTATCTTTTATTTAAATCGTTGCCAAATTTATTTAATTATTTATTTATAACATGCAAATGTAATGAATATTGAAATTCACTTGCTAATTCGATTAAATTAAATGGTTTCCATGGAAGGTGGTATTTTACTATAACCGGAAGTTACTGTATTTTCAAATTACTAAAAATCAAAATTATTCAATGTAAATATTTTTATAAATTCTTTTTGATTATAAAATTATTTTAAAACTTAAAATTTTTTAAAATTTCCTAAAAATATTTAATTATTAAAATTATTTAATTTAAAGTTAAATTTAAAAAAACTGAATTAATTTTTACTACCATGATTTTCTTATGTAATTATTCATGTAATATTCATTGTAAAATTGTCATTATGTAATTGTTAAAATATAAATTTTTTTATTACTTGTAAATGGAAAATAAAACAAATTTTTAATGTTAGTACAAATTATCAGTTGTTCACTAAACCTTTAGCTTATATGCCAGGGCACCTATAAAATGAGAATCTAAAATTTGTGAAAACTCAAAGCAAATTTGAATAGAAAAATTGCTAGAAAAATAAATAAAAAAGTCAAATTAAAAATAATATATTTTTAATTTATATTTTTACCAATATTTTTACTAATATTGTATTATTAATTTTTAGCTTTAATTTTCCCGTATCGATTTGTTTTTCATTTCTCGTAATTTATAGTAAAATAAGTGGCAAGATAATTTGTTTAATTAGATTTTCTGTTTTCCTAATTAAGCATTCAAGAGATTCTCAAATTGCAAATTAAAATTATTTTCTTTGGAAAGATGATAAATTTATGTGATAAATCTTATGCATATGAAATTTACAATAAATTCAAACAATATCTTTTGTTTTAATCAAGAAAAATCAATTAAAAACTTTTTTTGAGTGAATTTTAAAATTAAATTATGAAATGAAATCAGAATTTTATCGAGCTAAATAATCTGACAGTTTAATGTATTTTTTTCTAGTTTAAATAGAAAATTCCAAACTTTAAAAATTAGAAAGCCTTTATGATTGATGTAATTGTTAAATAAATTAAAAATTTTGATTAGTCCAATTAATAAATTACCAACAAATATATATTAAACCACAATATATTTCGACAGACTAACTGCCATTATCAGGTAGAATTGAAATTGAAACAATTTCAATTCAAATCGCTTTCTATCAAACTAACTAATTCATTAAATTTTCTATTTTAAAAATTTATTCCGTTAAAAAATTATAAACTAAAACTCAAATTTTTAATATTATATTTTTTACATTTATGCACAAATATATTTTAAATTTATTTTCATCATATATCACTTTAAATAAAACATAAATAATAACAAAAAATTGTGTTCATTATTATAAATCAATTCTCTCAGTCGACAGTGATTAAGAACTGTAGAACAGAATTAACGGGTAGTCATTCCAATGTATGTGACATTGTATCCATGACATATATATTCATAACCAAGATCTGAATATCATCTAAGTAAGACTTAAAATCTACCAATACACACGATTGCAATTTTATAACACAAATTACGAACACACAAACAAACCTCACTATAAATATTACACGAAACTAATTATATCATTGATAGTTTATCATTCATTGAATTTCTTAATCTCTTCCTCAAATTTTTTTAGTTAATCAATCAATATTTTGTATGTCACCCAAAAAGATTCAAGAGTCAAAATTCATATGACATTTATTTTTATTTCAATTAATTCGTGTAAATTATATTGATTTTAGTTCAATATAAAAGACAGAAGCACTCTTGAATATAATAAATAAATCATTTTTGTTTGAATAAATTAGTGTAAAAAATTCTAATAAATTAAAATTTTCAATTTTTTAAACGTTTTTTACATATTTATTTTTTGGAAATATAATTTTTGTTTTTAAAATTAAGTGTTTTTATTTTTGAGAAAATGAAAAAAAAATTTTTTTAGGCACCTTAAGACTCTAAATTTTGTTTATCCTTTTCGAAGTTAGTTATAGTTCTTGACATATTGAAAGAAATTATGACCTATGGCTGCTGACATTTTACGCCCCAAAAATAGATAATTAATAAAATCCCTAAATTTATTGCATATTAAATTGTATATAAAAAATCCAAATTAAAATCACATTGCTTAAATTAATTATAAATCATTGTTTTTCAATATCATCATTCTTTTATTTTCTGACAACTTTGTTTTCTTTTCCATAATGTTTTAAACAAACATTTGCAATTTTTACGGTAATAAGAATTAATAAATTTGTTTTCTCTTTATTTCAACAAATTTACATTTCATTCGTTTCGTGTCTGTTTGTTAATAAATAAAATTAATAAATAAAATTTCAAATTTTATTTAAAAATGAATTATTAACTTTCATTTTATACGTTATTTATTACTAAAATAAATAAAAGATATTTAAAAAATATATGATAAAAACAAATAAACATTTCATAAGCAGAGCTTTTAAATTGTTTTTTAAGAAAATGGTTTTTTAATCAACTTTAATATTCACAATAACTTTCCTGCACAATATAATCTATAAAATCACTAAAATTATTAAAATAACATTTATTATCCTTTGATCGCATCATCAAAACTGCAACAAAAAGTTTTTTTAAAAAAATTAAAAAAAAATTCTATTTTCTTATTTTGACAATATTTTTATGGAAATTAATAAACGAATTGATCAGGTTTCTAGAGGTTCCGTGACTCGACAAGTCCGAATGATTACTGGAGTCAGAAAACTTCCTGGAAAACTGATTCGAATTATAAATCTGCCATAAATTTACAACGATATCCGCCGCAATAATGTCTCCGGCATTAATCGAAATCATCTTCAACAAGAACAAACCGTCATGCCGAAGAAATTCCCTTTCAAAGGCGACCAAATTATCGTCAAGTTTGTCGTCATTGGAAATTATTTCTTTTATTAACAGAAACTTCTTGGTGAAAAGAGGCTTTTGAAGACTTGAATAAATCCTCCAAATCCATAGTATAAGACTCACTATTGTAAGAATCATTCCAACTAAAATCCAACACCAAAGAAAAATATAAAGTCGTTCATTGAGCATGTTCACTGGTAAGACGCACTGGGCGACGACGGTGTTCATACCACTCCAATGCTTGACTCGAACGAAACAAAAACCTACTCGAGGGAATATCATTGAGTCCTGCCAGTCTTTGCCAGAGAGGATATTGTTTATGATATTCAATCCGAATAATGAATTGTTTTGATTGTCTGAAAATCCTAAAAATCTCTGCATTAAATACAACTGTAGGAAACTATTCGTGAGGTAAAGAAACTTTAGGAGGATATAATAAATTGTGATTCGAGTTCCCATTCTTTTACTGACAATGAAGAAGTTGCAAAATCTGTAAACTGTTTTCCGAAAATTGGCTAAAGCATCCTTTCGATATTCACGATGCTTAATAAATAATTATAATTAAATTAATTAAATAATTAACAATTTAATAAATCATTTGCTGAATTCTTTCATATTTATTCTACGTTGATTATAATTAATTAAAATTTTTTTTTCTCAGTTTTTAGTAATTTAAAGGTTAGTAAAAAAAGAAAAAAAAGTTATCTATAAAGTTAACTTGATTATAAAGATTATATAAAGATAATATAAAGATTGAATTAAAATGATATACAGTTTAATTATTTTATGTTGAATTTATATTGCTACCAAAAAACCAAATATTATTTCTTTACTTGTTATGCCTTATTGTATAGTATTTTATTTTTAAAGTCTTTAAAATTCGCCTCTCTTCTAACAATAGTAATAATAGTAAGTAATAATAATAATAATAATAATAATAATAATAATAATAATAATAATAATAATAATAATAATAATAATAATAATAATAATAATAATAATAATAATAATAATAACTGTAATAATAATAATGATAATAACTGTGATTATCATAATACTAATACAGTCCCTTTCTAATATAAACACTTAGTTTCAATAAAAAAATAATGTTCATACATAAAATCACGTATTATCTCATCAATTAGTGGCTTTAACATGCAAACTGATTTCGGGGAATATACCATCCAAGATTCAATAAGATCAAGTGCCATAATTACTTCCTTGTTAGTCAGATAATAAAAAATTTCCTACTATGGATTTTATTCCTTTATTGCATCAAAATCTTTGACAACATAATTATTGGGTTCACTAATAATAGATGCAGTAGAATCCTCTATTGATTCTTCTTGTGTTGAAAAATTGTTCATCTTCAACTGCTTCAATTGTCACCTCTCCTATACTCGAATATTCCTTTTCTAAGAATCCCGCCTTACAAAAACAATGCTTAATAGTTTCAATGGAAACATCAGACCATGCATGATGTATCATGTTTGCACACTGTAATCAATTTATCTTAGATCGACAATAATCTTAAAATATCGACATAACCCAATTCTTTATGCAAACAATTTTTTCGAATAGCAGTGCACTGTACTTGGATTTAGTATCTTTTGGTAGATATAGACATTCAAAATTTGACAAGGAAATTTCAAAAACCAACAAAATCTTTCTATTATTTGCCTGCATTTTTCGATTAAAAAGGCTTAACCACTCCTCAAATATATTCAAAGTCATCCATGATTTTTTATTTGCTTTGTAAACATTATCCAACTTGTTAAAATCGAATCCCGAAAAACATTTTGGCTTTCGTGAAGATCTAATTATTAAAGGCGTAAGTTTTTCCCCCGTTGCAAAGAAAAACTGTAATTCGTTGTTTCGGAAATCTACCTGTTTTGGAATCATTCTCAGTTAGAACTAATGACGTTGGTTGTGTTGCCATAAAGAACAAAGCAGCTTCATCACAATTAAAAGTGTCCTCGTTTTTATATAAATTTTTATAAGAATGAAATTAAACCAACTAGATGATGCACAAAATCCAAAATTTTTAATTCTTCAACAATTTTTATTGTTTTCGATTGCAACAGTGCACCGGAAACTGGAAAGCCTCGAGACCTCTTAATCTGAACAGTATTGGGTCAAGTCGCTCTGTTTTATAAAGTTTCTTTCTTCATATAAAATTTATTTCAACATCACCTATGATCTTCCTCTTTTTTAATATTCCATTTATACATGTCAACAAAACATTATACTTTGTTGCAAGTGATCGCTGATTTACATGACTGCTGGCTGCATCTTCCATTATCTTTTTTTGTTTCAATGCTCAAATCATGTCTTTTTTGTTTCTTTTCTGGAGATTTCATGGGTTGAAAATTAAAATAATATTTTAATGATGTAATAATTTCCAAAAATAAAGACAGTATTACAACAAAGACGTCAATCATAATAATAATCATAATCATAATCATAGAAGGAATAATGATAATAATAATAGCAGAGACATTAAACTAGCAATTAAAAATTGTTTTTCTAATAAAGATAGTGCTAGAGATAATAATAGTAATATTAATTAATAACAAAAGTAATATTATTATTATTATTATTATTGTTATTATTATTATTATAATTATTATTATTATTATTATTATTATTATTATTATTATTATTATTATAATTATTATAATTTTTCCATCCCTTTCTACTATGGACCACAATCGCAAACCTATGAAAACTCTATTAAAACCCTTTAAAATGATACCTCACACACTCGAAAAATCTTTACTTAAGTTTTAAACACACGCATATTTCAACCATGAAACACACGTGTATCATAAATAACACATATTGTCATTAAACCTTTTCTATGTTCTGAATCGCTGATTTACCCCAAACATATTTTGAGCCATAAACATGAATATCACATTTATTCAAATATAATATCTTAAAAATTTTATCTTTACATTTTTCATTCTACACACCAACTTTTTCTATTCTTTACATACTATGGATCATATTAGTAAACCTTCGAAAAGCTATTGAAAACCATTTAAATGATACCTCACATGCACAAAATATTTTTAATTAAATTATATACATACACACATATTCATTTTTCTATTCAATATTGAAATACTTTTATAACCTTTGCAATCAATACTTTGTTGAAAATTTATTTTATTTTATATAGAAATAATAATAAAAATTATAATAATAAAAACTTGTAATAATAATAATAATAATAATAATAATAACTTTTAATAATAATAATAATAATAATAATAATAATAATAAAGTTTTAATAATAAAAATAATAATAAAATAATAATATTAAAAATAATAATTAAAACACTATTTATAAAAATAAGTAGTAAATTATATTTAAAAATTTTCAAAAATTTGAATTACCTGGAGAAAATTTTAATGACCTTGAGAAAAATATGATGACTCATCCAATGACCTTGAAAATATTTGGGTGACCTTGAGAAAATTTTTGACTAGTCATGGTTTTTGTTTCAAAGACCTTGTCATTATCTTTGTTTTTATAAATTTTTGTACTTTTAGACTTAGAAAAAAAAACGTTTTACCCCCTGGGCGGTATTTGGTTCAGCGACGACATTGGTTTGCGGTGACACATCCCACTACTTACTATTAGTAATTAAAATATTTACCAAAATACAAAATACATTATCCCCATATATTTTGAAAGTTTTTAATTAATTTTATTAGGAGTAGTAAAATTTACTTGGATTTCGCTCATCTAGTTATGTAATTACCAATAAATCTATAAATATAACCATTTGAAAATCATCATTGAAATTTTATGACAACTTAGCTGTCGAATAATGGTTTAAAAATACATTTTTAAAAATGGTATTTTCTCATTTATTTGAATAAATTACTGTTTTTATTTATTAGTTTATTTACAACTTTAGCAATTTTATTAAGTACTAAAATTTTATACATATTTACATAACTATAGTGGCTGAGGTGCATCTCACGAGTTGGATGTAGCTCATCTGATCAAACAAGTAATATTTAAGATAAAACATAAAATTTTAAATTATTGGGAAAATAATAATAAACAAATAACAATAATTTTGAATTATAACATAAATAATAATAATAATAATAATAATAATAATAATAATAATAATAATAATAATAATAACGAAAATGATAATAATGATAATAGTTATTATTATTATTATTATTATTATTATTATTATTATTATTATTATTATTATTATTATTATTATTATTATTAAAAGATAACGCCAATAAAAAACTCTTCGTACGATATATTTCGATAGCATAGCTATCATCTTCAGGTACTCAAGACCAACTAAAAATATTATGAATTAACATTTAATTTAAACAAATTATATTTTATTAATTTAATTTTTTAATAAATAAATATTTATAAAAATTTATAAAATATATTCAATTCACTTTTAATTAATTTAAAATTTTAAAATTTTCATTTATATTCTAATTTTTAAAAAATTAATGTAATTTAAAATTTTCAATTATTTTAATAATATTAAAAAAACAAACATGATTTAACATACGTAAACTATTTAAAAACATTCAAAACATTCGTAGTCACAGTACTTTGCACATTAATCTTTGGATCCAATGACCTTATCAGCAATGCTTCACATATCACTCGTTCCCAATAACTATTAAAACTTCTCAACAAAATTCTAAAATCAGACATTCCTATTTCACTTTTACAGCCACTATTGTGTTCACTAATATTGGTCAAACCCTTCAATCGACAATGCTCTAGAACTCGAGTACAAAGATGACGGGAAGTCTCTCCAATGTATGTGACATTACACTTATTACATGTATATTGATAAACGAGATCAGAACACAATCCAACTGGAGTTTTTGATTTATTAATAAACATATTGTGTACCTTACACGAATTAGAGACGATCTTATACTCTAAATTTCCCATCTGTTTACTTAACTTCCTTTTATAATTTGTAAAGCCTTCAGAGTACGGTAATACTAACACATATTTAGGCTCAATTTTTTTATATCCATTTTTACCATCACCCAGACAAACACTCAATTCACACCCATCCGACAAATTACATTCAGACTCTCCAAAACATGGATCCTTAGGATTTTTAATCAATTTATCAACAGTCCTTTTTATCATCAACAATAAAAATGATTTAGAATACCCATTCTTTATCAACAACTCAACCAATTTATCAACACTTTTTACCGAATTAGCAAAAGTAGAAGATAAAGACCATGAACGATAAATCAATCCTTTTACCATATTTCTCTTATACTTAAATTCACAAAAGCTTTCTGGAGAAGTATAAAGACCAGTATCAGTTGGTTTTCTATAAATCTCTGTCTCATACTGTTTATCTTTGCGTTGAATTAACAAATCTAAAAACGCAATTGATGACTTTCTGTCCGTTTCACATGTGAATACAATGTTTTTATGTAAACTTTTCATAAAATGCAAAAACGGTTCTACATGTTTCTGGTTTTCAAATACAAGAAAAATATCATCCACATACCTTTTATAAACAAAAGGTTTTTCAAATTGGAAAGAAGCAATTTTCTTTTCCAAACTAGCCAAAAATATTGATGCCATCGTTTGTGCTAAAGGGGAACCCATAGCGACTCCATCTATTTGTTGATACAATTCATTATTGAAAAGAAAATTGACATTTGAAGTAGCAAATTCAAGAAGTTTACGAAATGCCCTTCTATCCAAAATGTGATGTTCCGAATCATTTTCATTCCACAACGCACAGCATAAGTCAATCGTCTCAACCAGTGGTACATTCGTAAACAAACTACAAACATCAAACGAAACCATAACATCATTCATACTTCGTTTTTGTAGCTTTGCAATACAAGACACAAACTCAAAGCTATCCTTACATTCAAACGGTGATCGCATTAACGGTTTTAATAATCCATCTAAAAACTTTGCTATTTTATACTGGGCAGTACCAACCATCGACAAAACTGGTCTCATAGGTACACCATCTTTATGGATTTTTGGTAGCCCATATAGTTTTGCTGGCTGCGATCCTATTGGACGAATAGACATACCTACCTCTTCATCAATAAGCTTCTTCTCAATAAAACCATTTAACATTTTTTGCACAAACTCTTCATCCTTAAGAGGAGGCAGTTTTCCATTTTTCCGACCCTTCGGCAATTTCACAAACTAAGGAGAATTTAACAAATCACTCAACTAATTTACATACACATCATGTTCAAGAATAACTATCCCATTTCCTTTGTCAAACTTACAGATATTTATATTTTTTTTAGCTAAGTTTTTTAAAGTCATAAAATCCCGAATATTCTGCTTTTTGTTTTTATCGATATACTCCATCGTACTTGCACTTAACGAGCTCTTCACATAATTACCATTAATGCCTTTTATCGATCGGGCTATGTGAAAATATAAACTTTCAATTTTTGCACACAATTTTGTTTCATCCAAGCGATTCTTAATACAGTGATTGGATCAAATTTTAAAACACGCTCTTACTCATCATTCAAAACTATTTTACTCAAATTTATCACAGTATTCTCCACACTAAATTTAAAAATTCCAAATATTTTTCTCAAATTAATCAATTTTTTAATATGAGCATCCTCTTTAGATTTTATTTGCACAATCGAATTTTTGATACACCATTCTACGCATACTTGTAAACAAAACCCATTCGTAGCATTATTTAACATTAATCCAATCCAAGAATTTTGTTGAGAAGTTTTAATAATTATTGGGAACGAGTGATATGTGAAGCATTGCTGATAAGGTCATTGGATCCAAATGGTTTAATAGTTTTTTGTTTTTAAATAGTTTACGTATGTTAAATCATGTTTGTTTTTTTAATATTATTAAAATAATTGAAAATTTTAAATTACATTAATTTTATAAAAATTAGAATATAAGTGAAAATTTTAAAATTTTAAATTAATTAAAAGTGAATTGAATATATTTTATAAATTTTTATAAATATTTATTTATTAAAAAATTAAATTAATAAAAAATAATTTGTTTAAATTAAATGTTAATTCATAATATTTTTAGTTGGTCTTGAGTACCTGAAGATGATAGCTATGCTATCGAAATATATCGTACGAAAAGTTTTTTATTCGCGTTATCTTATAATTAAATCGTTGCCAAATTTATTTAATTATTATTATTATTAATATTATTATTATTATTATTTTAAATTTGTTGTTTTCCCACTTAGTGATTCAAAAGGAAGAAAAAATATAATAGATACTCTCGACTTGAACATAGTAGTACTCAAGTGTGACATTTATTTTTTCATGTTTGTAAATATTTTTTTCCAGCAGATTTTGGATATTTAATTGGAATTAATAATACCAACATTTTTGAGTTTGTTTTGTACAGCAGATTTCAGTAATTTTTTATGAGGATATTAGTTTAAATTAATTATGAATTGTTTTGATAACAATGGTCAAAAAATATTTATTAATATTTCCTGAATATTTTTAATTTAATTATGTCATCTTTTTATTATAAATTCTATGTCTAACTTACAATCCCTCCATATTATTTGAAACGTATTCGTGCAAACAAAAATGAAATCAATAATTTTACTATCTTTCAAGATACATTAATAATAAATTATTAAAGTCAATAAAGCATAAAAATCAATTAATTTTGCGATCAATTTTCATAATTATTGGAAGTTGATCTCATCGTTGTTGATTATATATATGTACATTAGATCTGTATTTATTTTCTGATAATCGACAATATTTGATTATTTCGAATATTTCAATTTCTTTATTATCTAACAATAATAACCAAACCCATATCCAAAATAGATAAGAAAACAAAAAACAAAACTTATTTATAAAACTTTTATTAAAAAATAAAATCATTAACAATCATTTGTTAACAATGACCTATTAATTTTGAAAACCAACAACAAAAAAGGTATAAATATCATAAAAATTTTTAACTTGATCACCTTTTAAAATTTGAATCTAATGTTGGGCAAAAACAATATTTTAAATTGTTGTTTATCTGGTACGATCAGGGCGCGCATAACGCAAATAGACGAAAAATCATCAAAAATGCCTACTTAGCAATAAATGATACAAAAAGTAGAAAAAAGAGTAGAAAAATGCAAAAAATATATAAAAAAATTAATAAAAACATTTAAAAAGAATCAAAAAACATTAAATTTTAGCAAAATCAACCTAATTCATCAAATTGGCTCCGAATTCATAGAAAACGCTTATATTCTAGAAAATAACTATGAGAATAAAGCTTAAAATGTAATTAGAAACTTTAACAAAAAAGAATCACAAAAATCTGACAACTATGGGAAAAGTGATGAAATATGGTAAATATGTGTAGTGGCCTTGTTTTACTGCATCAAAAACATGCGTGTAAAACCCCGCTATATAATTCGATGCCAAATCGACACAATTTAATGCTATTTTTCAAGAAATTTTTATTAAACTTCAAGGAGGCATACCGAAGTAAGGGAAAGTTTCTTTACTTTTATATTATTATTATTTTGTTGGGATATTAAATATTAATCAATGAATAGGTTTCTCGATCCGACTCCTCGTGTTCAATAATCAATAAGACAAAAATCTCAACAAAGAAATCTTTATACTTTATCGATTTACTATTATTCACTCGTTTCCTTCGACTCGTTATTTTCGCGCTCCGACCAACTGGCAACTTATTTTGTTGTCAGTTGCTTTTATAGTTTTTGGATTCCCATAAATCTGGATTACTATTGAAAAAAAATTTTCCATTTCGGACAATTTATTGCCCGTTTCAATAATGCCGGGAACCACATTAAGATGGGTTCACATTAATGGGTTCGTCGGTAAATAATTTAATTAATTAATTAATTTGTTTTTGTGATCCCGACCCTTCAATATACCTTATCTCAGTCTAATAATATTTTATTCGTCTTCTCAATCAAATTTGCCACCGGTTACCACTTTTCCCCCCCGAAAAATATTGATTTTTACTTTTTTTCAATATTTTAATCAATTTTATTGATTTTGATAATTTTAAAATTTTATTATTTTTTATTCATGTTTTGTTATAACCCCAACATATCTCCCCCTTTTAATTAGAATTCGTCCTCGAATTCATATATTTCATTTTATCATGGATCATTATTGGCAAAAATGAAAATACTATACAAATCTAATTATTTATTTTAAAAACGAAAAAAAACACATTCAACCGGAAATAGTTTGACTACCGAAGCTGAAATTAAATTATTTTGTTATTGTATACAATTTTTGAATTAATTAATTTTCAAATTAATATTAAATTTTTCCCTTTAATGTGACGATAAATTATTTCCCGTTTAATGGGAGTTAGCTGGCAATTTTTATTCCTTTAATGGGAATTGAATTTGAGTTTCAATTTTTTAATCCTTTTAATGGGAAATGAATCTGAATTTGCCCATGATTTATGGGACTTTTTCCTCCGATTTTTGATCGCCGTTCTGAATACGATCTCATTGGTTTTTTTATTTTTGTTTCCTTTTTCCTTTTTAAAGAACAATTGTGTTCATTTTTCTCATTTTTAAAAAAATTTCGGGCGGCAAATCGGTTAGCATGCGCACAAATGTTTACAATAATAAATCTGCAATTCTATGACGGATATTTCGGTTCTTTATTCCATGGATTTGATTGGCTGATTTTGGAAATTGATTTTGCGAATTTTCAATATTTTTTTTAAATAGATTTTTTGTTTTGTTTTCAGTTGACGGTGATTTAAAAAATGGAATTATTTCAATTGAATTCAATGCTGATTTATTGATGTAATTCGATATGCAGACATTAAATTCCAGAGAATATTTTAAATTAAATTGTGAACCAATAAATGGTCGAATAAATTTTTTTATAAAAAATAATTCATATTTACTATAATTATTTTTAATAAATCGGCTAAATGTGAATCATTAGTTTTCGTTTGTGGAGCTTGCTTAGCATGTATTTAGATATCTATCTATTGAAGAAAAATGTTATTATAAAAATAGTAGTTTTTTTTAATAATTTGATGTGCTTGATCCAAAAAATTAGATGAAAATCAGCACAATAGCATTTGATGTGAGCAGCAATGCAAAAATATTTGCATCAGAGTGGAAAATGTTTAACGAGAAATGAAAAAAGCCGTTGTAATAATTACACTAATTGATTGGAGCAAATGGCTAATCTCATAATAAAATTGCTGATAAACGTTAGGAAATTTGATTTTTTTTTGAGATTTCAACTAGTTAGGATTTGAAAATTTCGATAAAAAATAAAACAAGTCATTTATATAAACCATAGAAAAAGTCTTGCTAATTGTATGTTTAATTGAAAGGTCGGATTAGGAAAATGAGTTCACAACTCCACCACAAATTGGGCCAAGACGACGTCAACGAACGAAGACAACGCCCCGCATGCATTTTACAACATGTTAGATTGCCATTTGTTTCCCCAAGAATTCTAACTAGTATTGCCAACACTGAATCACCGAGAAAACCCGACGATAGATGCAGAGACTCATACGATGAAGCAAAGAACTACTCTTATGACTCATATGCAGATAAATTTTATTTTTTTTAAAATTTATTTTATGTAATAATAGTTTTCAAGTTTTACTCATGGTAACGTATCATAATTTAGAAATTAAAGTAACTGCTAATACATAAGTCGAAACGTCTGTATATTTTAGCTCATATAATATATATAATAATAATAACAATAATAATAATATTAAATAATAATCATAATAATAATAATACCAATTATGATTATATATAGTAATTATTTTAGGTATAATATTTGGAATTGATAATATTAATGATTATCAATTTTTATACATATAGCAATAATTTTAGTTATAATATTTGGAATTAGCTATCTTTACTGCCGTTTAATTAATTACGATGTCCGAACAACCTCTGAGACTGTCCAGGGCAGCCAAGCTCCAGTTTTCAGAGGTTGATTGTACCTCGTTGTGCTACTCGCACACTATGCATTAATGCAATAATTTATTTATTTATTTTATTTTTTGCTGCTCTCTTATTTTTATCAAATAAAGGTTCCATTATATTGATCCACATTATTTTATTATTACTTTATGTGTTTCAGGTTTAATTATTTTCCTTTATGCCCTAATTCGGTGAGTTTTTATTGATTTGATTATACTAGTGATAATTATCCGAATAATTATTTGATAATAATATCATTTTATTTTTTTATTTATATGTTTTGCTTTTAATTAATTTTTTTTAAATGTATTGCATTATTTCGGGATTTAATGAAATTGGGGTTTTGGTGTTAAAAAAAATATTTAACTTATTAATTTTTTGGGTACTACAGTGGCATTTTCGGTCTGGCAAAGACAATCAAAGACTTTAATTATTTATTTATAAATGCAAATATATATTTTCAATTAATATTGCGATTCAGTTTTATTTCCAATGTGTCCGTTCCACACTCATATTTAACTATGGTTTCCTTCCTCATATATTTCCTCCCATTGTATATTATTTCGTCTTGTCCGATTCATGTAGCCATGTCGGTACTGGTTGTTGGCTGTTCCACTGGAGCTTTCCTTTTTAGTATTGGTTTGCATTTATTGAACTGTACTGGTTCTCTGTACCGCTCTCTGTTCTACCATTGGTAGGAAAAACACTAAAATCTCTTCCGTCATACCCATTGAAGATTGTGTTGCCATCTGATATTGTATTGTCATCTACATTTGCATTACTCCCTCTTCGTCGCATTCTAGTTGACTAATACTTTCTTGAACTCTTGATTCATATTCAGCCAATGAATATTTTTTGGAAATTACTTTTTTTGGCCATTTTACATGATCCTCCAATTGGTTTTCAATTGTTTTGTATATCCGTCGAATACTTTTTGCATCTTCCTTTGCTGAGTGGAATCCTGTTTGCGTTTTTTTCCACAAACCATTGTCCTTTCTTTGATATTCCCATTTTTTCGAAAATTATTTCTGCAGCAAAATCCCTAATGGCATATAATTTTCCTACCCAAATTTTTAAATATTGCAGTTTGGCATGTAAGTCATGTACTACTAATATCTTCCCAACTGTTAATTTCTGGATTTCCCGCATTTCCGTATATTGATCCAGTTGATTTCTGGATGCTGCTTCATTAATGTCACGGCAAAAGTATACATAGTGCTGGATCCTCATCCTTGGTGCGATATAAACGTTCTTCAGTAGCCTTCCATCGTAATTTATAATTACAATTGATAGTGGAATCATCTCGCGTGTTTCTGAAGCATCGATGAATAAAATTCTTTGACTTATTTCGTCGAGGGTCATATCTTTTCTCAGAAATGAGTGTTTCTGTCGCAGCATTTCATCGTTGATTAATATCTTCATTTTTCTGTCATCCGTGCGAAACGAGTTTGGAATCAATAAGTTGTTTTCAATCGAAAATCTATTTGGCTCTCCATATTTTTCTTTAACCGATGAAAATTGTCGTATGTCATCCTTGTGCTGTTTTCCCATCGCTCCATTTTCTCTAAAGACATTAGAAATTACTTGTTGAATTTTATATCTTTGTGTGATTGGAGACCGTTGGTAAGCACCCGAAAAGTACCGCCTTCACTCCCGATATAAATAATAATATTTAATAATAAATTCTTACTGTTTTAAATTATTTTAATTGTACTAATTTATTTTAATTTCACTTTTAAATTTATACCCTTTACTCTTTTCAAACAAATTTTATTTTCTATCCCCTTAAATCTGCGTGGGTCGTGTACGAGGAAACATTCGTCTAGTGAGATACAATTGATTATTGCATGCCTATTTTATATTGACATTATATCTTTCATGTATATATTCTAATTGATGTGAATCTTTTATTATAGGGTATCCTTTTTATGTAAAATTCAAGTACAATCTGATTGGATAATTTTAATTAATTAATTAATTTGTTTTTGTGATCCCGACCCTTCAATATACCTTATCTCAGTCTAATAATATTTTATTCGTCTTCTCAATCAAATTTACCACTGGTTACCACTTCCCCCCCCCCGAAAAATATTGATTTTTACTTTTCTTCAAAATTTTAATTAATTTTAATTGATTTTGATAATTTTAAAATTTTATTATTTTTTATTCATGTTTTGTTATAACCCCAACAATTTTATCCTTATTTTATTTTTATGAAAGATCTTAGGATAGATTGAATTTTTATATAGGAAACTCTATTTAGGTTATCACCTGTAATGTTTAGGCCTATAAATGTATCGGTTGTGTATATTAAAATATTTTTTATTCAAATAATATGATTTGATTATTTTTAGTTTTTGAATTTACTTCAGTTTGTTAACAATAAAACAATGTTAATGAAAGACAAAACAGAATGATTTTTCCTCGTATCGATCAAGTCCCAGTGAAGCTTCGTTTCCATCATACTTGACCTATACGAGATGCCTCGTGACCAATATTTTCCATCACTCGAGAAAAGTAATAATGAAGTATTAATAATGATCATTTATTGCATTTAATATTATTATTATTAGGCTTAACTATTATCATTAATTTCATAAAATTACTTCTTATCAAAAAGTTTTTTGAAAATCCAAATGTTGCAAATCTGAACGTTATTTTATCCACCATTATTATTAATTTTATCGACCATTATTATCCTACGATCACATGCATGCAAGTCAGAAAAATTAAATTCTTACAAACTAGTTTAAAGCTAGTAGTTCGGTTTTGAGGTACCCGTAGTGAATGGTAGTTCACCGGATCAGATCTCTTCTCCAAGAACCTCAACTTCAGACCCTCTGTAAAGAGCGAAGGATCATGAGGAAGATTTAAATAATATAAAACGAATGAAGAATATATTAGTAGAACGACTCATAGAGAAGATGTATAATTCCGTGCAATGTATGTTATTATTCTGTTAACTCAAAGAAAAGAAAATAAATGAAGTGAATTTTATTGTCATAGAAGAAAAATATCTATCAAGAATGCGAGTTAACAAATAAAATATTAATAAAAGTTGATATTCCCAATTAAAAAGAAAAAGAAACAAAATGAAAGTTGAAAATTTGCAAAATATATACTGATTTCTGAAACTGTGTCGAGTAATCATAATAATTATTTTTGTTATTTTTAATGATATATTAATAAATTTTATATTGTTGGGCCAAGACACAATTTTGTTTAAATGAATCGGTAACACGCACGCAAATACAACATGCAGATTTAAAATCAGACCCATACAACATCAACTAACCATACTAAAATATGAGAGAGAAAACAATTAAATATAAAATCAAGAAACATAAAAGTAAATTAAAATAATAACAAAGTGCAACAAGATCCGCACGAAATAAACATAAAAATAACATGAGAACATGAAAATTTGACCGAAATTTGACAATTTACCAAAAAATGCGAAAATCCATAAAAATGGAACTAAAATTAAATAATTTGAATTGGAAACAATTCAATTAAAAAATTAAAAATAAAATTGTCAAATTATATTACAAAAATAATAAAATTAAGATTAGAATATACTAGAAAATCACAAGGTCAAATTTTGTTTTACTAAATCAAATTTAACACACAAGGTTAGGGTCGTACGATAGGATTATATACCGATTCATTTTCACATAATTTTAATCAGTTTTGAAAAAAGCAGAATCAGTCTTTAAAAACTTGAATCAGTTTTTGCAAACTTGAAGCAGTTTTAGCCAGTTGTAATCAATATTTTCAATGTGAGTGAAGAAACGTTTTGAAAATTTTCTCCACGTCGCACTCAGACAAACTCATGTGAGCTCTGTTTGAAGTGTCGGCGTGGGGAAAGGTTTGAATGTGAGATATGTAATCAGATGAATGCCAATTATGATTAAACGACGTATCATGCCAATTATATGCAATAAAAGCTTTAATAAAATGACTCATGTCGAAATTTTTCCGGCCCATAGTCGACACATCACCGCAAGACAATAAAATCTACACATCCCAACCAAACTGTGTAAGTGCGGTGTAATTCCGCCAATAGTTTGTGCCCGTGAAGGCTACGGCGTGAGAACGCAGTAGCTGGAACGTCAATATTATCTGTTATAGGGGAAATTGGGAAGTCGGCCTAAAATGATAAATGACTGTCGGCTAAAATCATCACACCGAGTAGTTCAGTGGGCACTCGTAATATTCTAACATGAACATAAAATGATCTTAAGGTCAAATAAAGAGGGAATAACGGGAACGGGTACTAAAAATCGTTGCTATGATCATTATTTAATAAATAAACAATAATATCAGTAAAGTTAACAGTTAATATCCTAAGAATAATATGTAAAACTCCGATTAACGAGTGAGCACTAACATCAGTAAATCGATACCGTAAGGGTAATTTGTCGTAAATAATGATAGCGTAAGTTTTCAACTCGTAAGTTAGATGAGTGTTAAACTTAGTAAAAATAAACCCTTAATAACGACATAAAATCTGACCCTAAGTAGCGATAGACGAAATTCAATAGTTACAGTATTTCCCCAAACTAGCGTAAGGATCCCAATAATAATGAACCAAACGATCTTACTCCTCGAGGATATTATAGAGAGATTTGTAAACCCAACTTAATTAAGAAATGAATCAACTACAAATTAATTAAGATATAAACAGGAAATCTAGAGGATTTAATGAAATAAAAATGCGACAAATAATTATATTAAAGGTTGACAATACAGCTAAATAATAAAAGTCCTGAACTCATCCGAAATGGAGAAAATATTAGATAACAGTGTGACGAGAATTGATACCCACGCATAAAATACATCACGAAACACTAAGGATTGGAAATAAAAAGATTGATCCTGATGAGAATTAATAGTGGTAGTAATATAAGCTAATTCAACAATAAAGGAACGCGCTAAATATCATCATTAAAACATTTTGACGAAATTTCAACTACTAACTCGGAATTTAAATAAATACCTTTAAAAAACTTTCGCTACGATAAAACGTGCACTGAAAATCTTATAGGAAGTCCGCCACCGGTAACGAAATTCATAAAATTAGTGTAATGTAACAGCAGATCCTAATAAAGTTGATTATTGCTTAGTATCAGCCACGCTAAAATTATCCAATAAATAAATAAGAGCAATGAATTTGGATAGTAATAATATTCAACACAATAAAATGAATTCAAACAAAGCGACTAAGATCAGCATTTTTATCCACCACCTTCGTGCATAAACGCGAACTCTTGCTGACGAAGACACCGTTATTGATAGAGGACCACCTTCTGAGACCCTAAACCGTTAGATATCTGCTGAGTGAACTGTCGATCTGCTTTGAGAGAATACCACGAAAAAAATATAATATCCAAACTGCCAAAAATGAGAGCATTTTAAATAGGAATTTAACTGCCACGTAAACAATCTTCCCGGAAAACGAGAAAATCACGGAGAAAATTCCATTCAGGAAAATAAATAAATAATAACCACCACAATGACGAACGCACAGAACAATATCTCCGCACACAGCATAGAAACACTATTGATAATTCAACCCAAATAATCAATAGTTAGAAAATTGAAGTGCTAGGACTTCAATTGTAGGGCAGAAAAATAAATTCAGTAATAATTACTGCCACTAAATGTCACACACTCACCCGCATGATGTGGCACTAGTAAAGATATATTAACCCGAACACCAAAACAATTGTCATTTATTGGCAATTATGAATTTCTCTAATGAACAGTCGAATCATGAACATCCAAATAACAATCGCGGAAACTCCAGCCACGGAGCTCGGAGAGAAGAAGGTAAACATTGATCGTTATTAAATTTATTTTTAATGTTTATATGAGGACCATATGACCAAGATAGTAATATTATGCGATCAACTGCCAGCTGCCCAAGTGTGAACAACCCTTCCAACAGAAACGACCACATTAGTCCTAACAAAGGGCGTTATGCATCCGATTAATAAATTTATTTGCTGTATTTTATGCCTTGTCTAAAAAAAAAATATATGCATAAACTCATCTTGGATTCATATTCATATAACGCAGGAGGTGCGAAATCATTTCGTTATTGAACATCAATGAAATCTTACGTAACGAATCTAATTCGAGATGAATACATTCACCGCCTAATTCGCACAGCTATCACGTACGCCATTACCACGATGATTTTTCACGGATGAGCCTCTTCAGTTCTTAAAGACGAAATTCCATTGAGCCTCAAACAAACTTCATACAAAATCAATCTGTTTTAGTTCGCTTCTTGACAAAAAGGATATAACGAATTGACAAAGTAGTGATATTCCGAAATGACAGCAGGGTGAAAAGACAATTAGAACTAAGATTCCCATGAAGAGTGGAAGCAATGAAAATAGTGAAATCCGACCACCGACTAACACAACCGTGCCCAGAGAAAATGAAGTTCCATCACACCAAGTTAGATGATTGACCTAGAAACAGCCCAACTATTCAGTGTTAATTAAGTCGAATGCCGTCCGAACACCCATCACCACCTATAACTACCTGTTTGACCCTCCAACGCCGCAACTTGACTCCTCGATTGTTTTTCTCCCTCCGCTAATAACAACTCTAAATGACTGCATATTTAACATGATTAATTATCTACTAAGTATTGTAATAATTTCTACCCAACCTTTTCAGACAACTCCTGGATTAACGCATCTCGCGTCACGGTGCGATTTCCCGCACATTCTGCAGCCAGATGTCGCCAAGCCATGTGGGACGTGGGTTCTCAATCTCGCCAGTAAGAGAATCCCGCGCAGGTGCTCAACGGGAACATGGAGAAATCGATCTTCCATATATTGCTATAAAGAGGGAACCAGGCCGGAATCCCGCCCGAGAGATCAGAGGGCAAGCAAAATACCTACTGGCACCTTAAGAAGAACATCAACGCCAGACCAACAAGCAAGTGGTACGAGCTCAGTGTTACCTTGCAGAAATGAATGAGGCAATCGCGACCGGAGTTATCCCGAGCACGGACGGCTACGCACCGCCGTACAATACATACTACAATTTAGACGACCCACGTCTGGGTGAAAGCTCCACAGAGATGAACGTGGTGGTCCCACGGAGAATACTTACTAAGGAGATGCGGGATGGAGAGCGGAGTTACAATGTCAACCGCGAGCACCCATATGTTCGTGAACCACCCAGAAGAAATGGAAATCAAGGCCGTCCAAGACCTGGGAATTTTTAGTGAATCAGATAAAAATAAATATTAGTCTTCACTGTATTTTTCCTTTCTTTTCATCATTTACACAATAAGCCCAAACGTAGGAAAAATTTAATAAACTATGTGAATTCGGACGTAGAAAGCACAGTTGATGATGAATTTTCTTTTATTGTAGATATGCATTCAAGTCAAATCTTACAAAAGGAACTAGACAAGGCCCAGAAGTCAAAAAAAATCTACTCCGACAAATTATGCAATTGACTGCTGAGGTCCAGCAGATAAGATCCACTTGGATAGAGCCGAAGAAAGTAAAGATCCTCTACCAAAAGGTAGCAGCTGCCCAACGAGGTTGGACCGAAGAAAAACATCTTAATCAAAGCCTGAAAACTCAGATTTGGGGCCTAGAAGTAGCGTTATCGGCGTGCCAGGAGGGCAACGTGATAACCTACCCATTAGTCTTTGCACCAGTCCAACTGGCTTATAAAGAATCAACCGTGGTCGCGAAACCTGTGAATAAGCCACTCAGGCATCGGCCAGGAAGAAACGAGCGCGCCAAGCTTCGGGCCGCTCAACACTCAGAATAAAATGAGTTTTGATTTGTTCGTTCAATAAATGTTTTCTTTCTATTCTACTGATTTTTTTTGTTTGTTGACTACAGGACGAGTTAGAGTAAATAACAGAGAGTGAAAGATTTAGTCTGTAGAGTGAGAAAGGCCAAATATACGAGAAGGGGACCAGAGCAAATAAAAGCGCACACAGGCCTTCTAACGGCAGTGCGTTGAACCCAGTTTGAGGTCGGGCCAGAGTAGTTCCTATATGGCGCTCATCTTTGGCGATCTCAAAAACCATTGGTTACATTACCAACGTATCTTAGCGACGGGTAACTATTGGGGGCAAAGAGAAAGTTACATCTGGTATCAAGGTTAACCAGCCCATAAACCCCACAATATAATTATTTCGGGTTATTTTATAATCATAATAATTATTCTTATCATTTTTAATAATATATTAATGAATTTTATATAATTATTTTCGGCTTAATTTCAGGAAATTTTAAAATAAAAACTTATTATTAAGTCAATTATCATGTTAGTAAATAGACACGTTTTATACATATTTTCAGGCAAACTTTCATGTCCATTGGGCATTCAGATTAAAAAATTCCATTAAATACCTATGAAAATTGACTATCATCGAGCCAATAATTTATTTGCAATGTACCAAAAAGAAAAATAAAAGAAAATAATGATTACCAAAAAATTTATTCTGTAAATACAAAACCAACGAGTTAATTAAATTAATCAATCTAATTTTCTTTATTATTATATTTTGATATTAATCTTGTATTATTTCACCGGAGAAGGTGATCGGAAATATAGTGGTCGAATAATCTGGGAAAAACTCCAGATTTGTAGAAATATTGCGGAAATCCTAAACCTAAAGAATTTATAAATGAATCAATAATAATTGACTTACATAAATCTTACCTCTCACCGAGTAGTGGTGTTAATATTAAACAATTTTTTTTGAGATTTAAAAGTAGAAACTAATAAATTTCTCAACTATGACCAATAGGAATTTTACCGTATTTTAGGATGGTTAAAGGGGTCGTATTCCGAGGTTAAAAGGGTTTTTATTTCTTCTGGGGGGTTCAAATTAGTTACCAAAGACCTCCCATAGATGTTATCCAACTTTCGATTTTAATGTAGCCTTTAATTAAAAGTAAACGAATAGAAGTCAAAATCAATGAATTTATTCTTTATTATTCCCAAAACGATCATTGATACAATCTAAATTTTTTTTTAAATTATTTTAGTGCAGCCAAATAATAATAAAACCCTGGATGTGGAAAGATTCAGACGGTGCGTAGCCCATTATCACAATGAGGCCTTGAAACAGAGCCAGCGAGCTGATTCAATAATCCGAAGATGTCGTCGGATGGAGGAGACCTTGACTCGGCCGGAGCAGGCGGCAAAATTGAAACAACAAAATGAATTACTCAGAAATAAACACACGGAGATGATGGTCAAACTCGACAAGTTAAAAAAGGAAAGGAAAATTGTCAACTAAAGTTGAGGGAAACGATCAGAGCAGAGATCGGAAATCACCCCAGCACAGTTTCAAACGTTGATCCGAGTGTCGCCTGGTCCATTTCAAGTTTTATCCCAACTAATACCCAAATGAATTGTGATCCACAATCGAAACCAAATCACAAAAAATGTCACCTCAGAAAAGCGGAAAAGGAAAGAAGACGCCGATCGAAGACCGCTCGTCTACTGGGGCAGATGAAGAAATTTGGACCTTCATCTTCTGACATTCTCTAATAATCGTAATTCAATTTTTGTAATAATCAATAAAATGTTTTGGGATTTGAGTCGATGGTCGTTTTGAAATCATTTAAAACATTCTGTAAACAGCACCTTTTAAACAAAATATAGTGATCAAAGGATAGATATAAGTTCAATTAAATTAATAACAGAGGGACCTATAATTAAAATGAGCATGAATACCTTCTATAGTAGCTCGTGAACCTACATGTTTTCTAGGGTATTAGAAGTCATGGTAATATGGCTTACCTTTTACTAGAAATCGCCGATTATAATACATTTCCAACGTCCTTTTGACGGGTATCCAATGGTTATATCTCTTGTGCGCGCATCTGGTGGGAACCCCTTGCAAATGACCACGAAAATTATATATCTTTTACCCATTAGGTGCCCAGCACTAAGCAGAGCTTCAAGTTGGAAACTAACTTTTGAAAGGAAAATTTAGAGCATACAAATTAAAAAGCCTAGCTCATGCAAATATACATAGTAATTCATCGTAAAGGATACAAAATATTAAAATTCTATAACATCAATTTATTTGTGTACATATAATTTGTGATATTCAATAAATTTTATTCGAACCAATATTTTGTCTTATTATTTATATATAAGATATCAAGTTGATTAAAAACATCAAAAATCGAAAACTCAACATTATTATTATTATTATTATTATTATTATTATTATTATTATTATTATTATTATTATTATTATTATTATTATTATTATTATTATTATTATTATTATTATTATTATTATTATTATTATTATCGTAATTTTATTACAAAATAAAATTCAAATGCTATTTATTACCAATCGAATTTATTATTATTTTTATTAAAAGACACATTATTTCACCTGAGTTTATATAATGATTGTTTTTCAGAACAGTATTAAAATTAACATAATATCTCAAGTCTTACATAATTATGGTATCTCTACTACCGCAAAACCTCACGCTGGAAACTATTTACCAGAAATGTACAAGTAATTCTACCTCACTATCAGTGCCATTTGAAAGACGTCGCAAGAAATGTAAAAGACACTTCAGCAGCATGTAGCAAAGTTTACGGAAATGAGAATCGCCATGGTGCTCTCATTCAAATGAAGGAATTAAGATTAGATTTACAAACTATTGAAGCTAAAATATAGCGCTGCAGTACTGACACTTATGTTTAATTTTTTAATATTAATTACTTTTTAAATTTTAAAACCAGCAATAATTTTACAAAAAGTTGCGTTTTCAAACATTCTTTGAAGAACAGTTGCTAGAAATTATTCATATAAATAAGAAATCTAATGTTGATACCACTTGAAGTTTAATAGAGAACTCATCATATATATATATATATACTGTTTTATATACTGTTTATATACTATTTAATATACTACGAATGCAACATTGTAATTGCTTTTGAAGAATGAACAGTTGTGATTATTGTGTTGAGGTTATATAAATGTGTTATATAAATAAGAACAAATAGATCTTTTTTACATTTTATTTATTATGACAGTGGATACAAAAAGTAAATAACAATCACCTTATACAAATAATTCTGTTAGATATAGATAGTTAATGTATAGTACAACTTCCTGAGCTCGGATATGTTCTATAAGTATGGTATAATTTATGAATTTACAACTCTTTAGAGAATATGATTTTATGGGTGGTTTAACTAAGAAAAACTGGGGTTTATATAGTTATTTGTTGTGGTTCTTCATGTTAAGTGATAGGGATCATAAATTGTTAGTAATGTTTTTCATAAACAAATTTTCTATTTTAAAAGTGCAGAAAGCAACTTTTATTTATATTTATCTTTATTTTCAGCATCCCTGAGGTTATAAATGTAAGAGTTGATGCCTATATATTATAAGTTGATGTCTTATATGAGTTGAACCATCATTTGTTTTGTTAATTAAAATAATTTAATTTTTTGATTTTTTTGTATTTTATATTATTATTATTATTATTATTATTATTATTATTATTATTATTATTATTATTATTATTATTATTATTATTATTATTATTATTATTATTATTATTTTATCGTTATTGTTCTATAATATTACTATTATTTTGATCATGTTATACTTAATTTTTTTATTATTCTTACCATTATATTATTATTATTATAAATAACATTATTACTATTAATACTATTCTTATTATTATTCCTATTATTATATAATAATAATTATTATTAATATTATTATTAATATTATTGTTACTACTATTATAATTACTATTATTATTATAAAAATTATTATTATCATTATGATTACCACTATTATTGATGTTATTATCATTTGTATTATTATTAATATTATTATAATATTATTATTATTCGATTTTGATTTTTTCTCAAAATAAAGCATGGAATGCTGAATAATTGTTGACAAAGCACTTAAAGTGCAAAAGAAATTTGACGCCCTATGTCACCTATGATTGTCCTATAAAAATGAAAATAAATTAGATCTGAGAGGGCATTAATTAATTAATATTTATATATGTATATAGGTCCCTTTGTTTTTTATTTTAATTTATGTCGCTACAAACAATATAAAAACAAAATAATAAACAATATATATATATGTATACAGACAGACACACATACTGTTGTGTCTTACTATATAATATTTTAATTTTAAGACTTTTATGATTCGTCAATCTTCCAACAATTGTAATAAAAATAAAACTTATTGTGTTGAGTTTGCAATTTCAATAAAGAGCCCAATTTCCCATCGAACCACTTTAGTAACTCAAGACATTTCTTTCCATTTATTTGCAGTTGAACCACTTATCATAGAATTTCTTATCCTTTAATTTATATACAGCATAATTGCATTTTGTCTCAACCATTACTGTATATTGTACGCATTAAAAAATAATTTAAATAATAATTACTTTTAATTTATTTTATCACATTTAAATATAAAATATATATAAAGGGCGATATTTGTTTCGACCCATACAAATCGATTTTCGCGTGTGTGCGTGCATTTGTGTGAATTATTGTATTGCGTGTGTGCTTGTTTGTGTGTATCATTTATGTAATTAGATACCGTTTTGGAATTTATGTTTCAATATGGTGAATTATTATTGTGATGAAGATTTGTACTTATCTTCAGAATCTACTTTAAATCTTCGGAATTTCTTGAAGATAAAGAAAGATCAACAGAGTTTAGTCATTCGAAAGACTAAAATTTTTCTCAATTTTGGAACAATTTAGAAACTACACAAAAGTTGGATAATGAAATAATTTCCCTTAAATTAACTGCTGATATTAAAAAATAAATTTGGCATAATTATAGTAGATCCTCTTTTTTAAAGTAGAGACTCTAGGATTGGTGACGTTTCAAAAGATTCAGAGATATAATAAGAAAGGTGTTATACATAAAAATAAGTTTAAGCGAAAATACTCGACAGTATTAAACAAAGTTTCGAAGTCAAAATGTTTAAAGATTCAAGGTTTTCTTGTGTCTTTTGAATGGGCATTTAAATTCAAATAGTCGGTTTAAATACTGAAATACAACCTATCAAAAATAGGAATCTCTAGTAATTAACTAGCTTAATGAACCAGCAAAATGAACAAAGATACATAAAGTAATAAACTTTACATTGAAAATAAAGAAGAGTATAAGGCTTGCAATTGTTACCATGAACCAGCCCTGTTGATAATAACATTAACTGTTGATAACTATAGAAAATTTTGATTTATGTTGATTTAGCACGATATCAGGTAAAAGTTAACAGCGACAAAGACAAATCGATGAGAAAGATAACATCGATGAGAATAATAAAATATGAAAAAGAAATAAAAATTATTCGAAATCATAAAAAATGAATAAAAACATTAAAAAAATAAATTAAAAACAAAAAATGATAACAAAACAATGAAAACTAGAAAATTAGGCAGTATTTATCAAATTGACTCCGAAATTGTAGAAAAAGATGAAAAAAAGTTTCAGAATAAAACTCCAAATTAAATTTGGAACTTTAACAGAAAGAAAAGAACAAAATTTGATAAGTAGGATAAAACTAACTAAATATGGAATAAAAGTGTATGTGGTTTAATTAACCACATCAAAAATATATGTGGAAATCGGTCATATATAATTCTATGCCAAATCGACAGAAACAAATGCATTATTTTGTTTTATTTTCTCCAATTGAAGCAGATCTAACATAATAAGTAAAGAGGATTTTTGTTGTTATTTTTATAATTTTATTATTTATCATATTCTATTGTTGTATTTTCTGTCATCAAAAATAAAAATTAATTTTGGAACCGGGAATTTACTTTTATCATATAATTATTATAGGTATTTAGATCTATTTAGGCAGACGTTCTTGGTCGAGGAATTATAAATATGGTGAAAATCACCTCATTATATCTATTATTACCATTTCTATTTTCTGCATTTGTAATTGCATATAAACTAAAGATAGATATCGTTCGAAATCTAAACTCACCAACAATGGTATCAAGATTATTATCAGCATTTTAACCTATTATGATTATTATTAATTTTTTTTATTTATTGTACTTTTTTGTTGTCGTTAACTACATTCATGAAAGAATTAAATTTTAAAATCACCTTGTGGATGCAGTCGAGTAACTCAGTGGAAGGGCAGCAGTGCGATGGTAATCCACTGGCTCAGATCCCTTCCCCAGTATTCCCAGCCACTCGACCACATTTTAGTTACTGTCTGGCTATGGGGAAGATCTAAAAATATTATATGTCAAAAAAGAATAATTCAAACAGCAAACACGACCAAAGAAACCAGAAGAATTTCAAAAGATAAGGAAGTAATTTAGCAAAGAGGTAAGGAAAAGAAATGTATTTAACTGAGCAGAAAGTGATAAGCAGTAAATCAGAATGAAAATCAAGAAAGTGGAAAACGAAATTAAAGATATGATCCAAATGAGATAAAAACATCGATAATTAAAGAGAATTGTAATTCGCACTAAATGGCCAATAATCAGTAAAATAGAAAATTAATAACTTATTTTACTTTTTGTATTATTGATGTTAATTTGGTAAATTTTCCCGGTGTAAAATCGTATAATGTATCAGTATACCGTATTAGTCCTTGCTAGTTTAATTGAACCTCGGATAAATGAGAAACTCCTCTAATTGAACATACATAACCTTAATTGGTTGGTTCAGACAATTTTAATGTATAAATTAATTTCTTCAAAGAATGTGGATTCGATATCGAAATAGCGTCAAATAACCCACTAAGTCTGTAATTGTTCAGCTTCAATCAAACAATTTAATCCCAGAGAACTTCAACTTTGAAGATTATGTTAATTGTGATGAAGAATTTGCTGTATCAGCTATCATTGATGACCAGAAAATCGTTGAAAATATCTTTGAAGAAATTTTTAAAGAAATTGCAGACAAAACTGATGAGCAAATTGAGGAAGATGAAGATAAATTTCAACATCCAACTAAATAAAAGCACTAGACGCAATCAACCCATTAAGATATTATTTTCAAAGTATTTCAAATAAAAAACAAACAAAAATATCTGATTTTTCAATCGGTAGTACCGACGGGCGGTGTGTACAAAGGGCAGGGACGTAATCAGCGCAAGCTAGCGACTTGTGCTTACAAGGAATTCCTCGTTCAAGTGGAAAAATTTCAATCCACTATTCCTGACACGACAGTGATTTAGCAGGTTACCCGGCCATTTCTATCTAGGAATAAAAGTCGCTGTTACTGCCATTGTAGCCACGTGCGACCCCGTAAAACAACTAAAAAAAGCATTAGACTCTATCAACACATTGAGGTATTATCTTTAAAGTATTTCAAATAAAAAACAACAAAAATATCTGATTTTTTTAAACGTTAAGTATAAGTGTATTTGTCTTTGCTTTAAATTTTTGTATTTGGTTTATATAATAAATTAAATAAATTTTTTTCTTAATTTTTTTCTAATTCTTAATTGGACATTCTGCTAAATGAGCATGATTTTTGTGCCCTTTGAAAGTTCATTTAAACGAGTTTTAATGTTATTATGTATTATGTTTTTTCAGTTTTAGAACCTCGATCATTTTAATGTTACATACGAGATGACAAAATCGCTTTTTTATACTGTCCAAGTTTATTAGATGGAACGCTATGAGTTTAGTTCACTTGTGGACTAGCAATTAATTATTTATGCATTTTAAAAAGTTACAGCCATAAACATGGAACGATCAAGTTGATTATGATTTGAAAATTTTAAATTAACTAGGTGTAACAACTTTATTAAATATCTAAAATTACAATTTTTATTAATTGTTATTTCTTCATATATTTGCATTTTATATTAAAGAAGATTCCCTTTAGTCAGTGTTCAGGTCTCCATATTGTTTGAAACCGAGAATCTACCGGAATCCCGGAGAAACATAGCACGACCAGAAAAAAAGATATTTTCATTATTGAAAACGAGGATTTAAAATTGTTGTCATTTTTTTTGAAGGAAATTTTAGGTCCGATTTTAATTAAATGATTTTAAAGAAAATTTTTTAAATAAAAATACCAACAATTATATAAAATTTTATTGAAAATTAAAATAGAATAAACGAACCAGTTAAGTATAACTCGTACGAAGATCCAGGATCTTTTTTGATAAATCTCCAAGGAAAATGGGAAAATTCATTCGAGGAATGTTGAAATTTTTGAAATAATAAAATCAATAAGTGGGTAAAAGACAACAAATTACCACGAGTTAGCGTGTAATAAAAAGGGAAATTCCGTTCTAATGATAGGTCACAATTTCCTGTCAGTTAATGGATATTTCTATTATGATTTATTATCATTAAGATAATCCGTTAATATTATTTTTATAAGGACCCATATATAAAATGAGCGTGAATACATTCTATGGTAGCACTTGAATCCGGAGGCTTATCAGAGTTTAACAGTCATGGAAATATGGTAAACATTTTACTGGAAACCACCCATTGGAGTACATTTACAACACCATTTGTGATGAGTATCCGATTGTAATATCTTCTTATGCGCGTACCTAGTGGGAATCCCCTTAAAAGTGGTCAAAAAATTATTTTTTTTACCCATCACGTACTTAGCAAACCCTGCATTTTAGTCAAAGCTTCACAACACTCATCCACTAGTAGTGAGTAACTACTACTTCCTCGCACTACTTATCAACCTAACAAAGCTGAAAAATCAGAAACAAATAAAGATTGACCATTACTGGAAAAGTAAATTCTCAAAATCTTATTACACCGAAAGATAAATGACCGAAGTTTAACGCGATAGTAGAGACCCAGAAATTGGTCTCTATTTTATCTTAATTAATCCTTTCTACTGTTTAAAATTTTTTAAGAGATAGTTCAGTACGCATTAAAAGACGAATAAAAGCATAAATAAAAACAATATGTTTAGGTTCTCAGAATCTCAACTGGATGTCCTATATAAATAAGAATACAAACACTGATTTCAAAGTTTTATTTTACTGTTAACAAAAATATATATATATACAAAATAAAATAAAATTTTCACCTTAAACAATCAACCAAAGACTCTGTGTATATTTTCTATGTAGTGTATCCTTTGATTTGTGTCTCTACTTGCGGTTACCTGAGCTAGGTTATGTAAATTTGTATGCTCTAATTATGTTGCAATATCAGTTTCTGAATTTTCTGAAATTTTTTTAGCTACAATTTTTAGGTTGATTTGACTAAGAAAGATTGGAGTCTATATAGTTATTTTCAAATGTCAGTAATATTTGTTCTTTGTAAACAAATTTTCTATTTTTAAAAGGGCAGATAACAACTTCTATTTTTTGGTTATATTTATTCCCAGCATTTCTGAGGTTATAAGTAAAAGAGCTTTATATTATAAGTTGATGTCTTATATCATTTGAATCATCATTTGGCTTGTTAACTATAATAATTAAATTTTTATGATTTTTTTTGTTTAAATTGATGTATCTAATAATATTATTGTTAAGATCAAAAAAGTGGGATCTACGATCTTAACACAGTTTAAATTTCTGACTCCAAATTTAATATCAAAAAAAATGAATTAATACACAGAAATATAAAAAGGTCGATTGTGGTCCTACGTAAATAAATAAGACAAGTCAATTAATTACTTACAAAATTTAATTGGCGTTATGACAAAATTTACAAAGATTTATATATACAATTACAGGTTTTGAAAGAAATCCGGATCAAATGATCCCTGCCAAATGGCCCGCAAGAAGTCGATGGTCACTATGCCGACGCAACAACTTATCCTAAGATCAGAGGGTAAGTAAGTTTAATTTTGAGGAATCCCAAATACCACGAAAGCTGTCAGCTGCTTTGGGTATTTTTGATTTTTAAATTAATTAAATTATTTATGTTGGATAATAAGGGTAGACCCATCACCACATTTATTTTGAATAAATATTTTAAAGTAGGGCCTGGGAAGTATAGGGTCAACATATACGCCGAGGAGCGGATATAAAATAGAATGAGTCAGGATGCAGAACCCCAACAAATTATTATTCAGACAATCAATTCCAAAGATACAGAATCTCAACAGATCAATGATGTCGTTATTCAAGCAATTAATTCCCAATATGCAGAATCCCAAAAAATCAATATTGATATCATTTGAATGACAATAATTATTGTGTGATTAAACTAAACATTTTTAATTCTTATTTGGTGATTTAACAATTAATAATTTATGTATTAATGTACACTATTTTTATGTATGATGATAACTTACTTGTCTTTATTTCATGTAGGGTTATGTAGCAATTTACACATTTTCATTTTTATGGGAATAATTTATTGTAAATAGATTTTTATATACAGTATTATAATTATTTAATATAATTTAGTTCACTACGAAACATATAGTTATTTAATTTCACTACGAAACATTTTCAAAGAAAAAATACTAAATAAACAAATCCCAAAATCTGAAATAAATTGTTAAATAAACAGAAATTTTCTGGGAAATCCCAAAATAAATAAAATAAGAAATTGTAAATAAACGCTTAAATAAATAAAAGAACAGAAATTTTTACATTAAATACGCGCATATAAAAAATAAATGAAATTAAATAAATAAAAGAACAAAAATTTTACGCACATATAAAAAAGAAATGAAATTATTAAATAAATAAAAAATCATATCTACAGGTAGAATATTTTAGTATAAATACTGAGATATTTTTCAGTTTAGGCGCCCAATAAAATCATACCACAAAAGAAGTGATCTGAAAAAGGTAATCTTTGGAAGATCTTAAAATAGAACAGATTTAGTTCAACACGATATTTTTGCATACACGTATATAACACGCATCAACATACATTTCAACAACAACATAACACGCACCCAAATTTCATTATATTGATAATTTAATAAAGTGTGATCGAAAAGTTAAATTTGAAAGTTGTCAAAAATTGATTTGGTAAATTTTATTTATTAATAAATTATTTATATACCTACTTTGTCTTGTGATTTATAAAACACCAGTGCAAGTTGAGACCTCACTAAAATCGAGACCTCAACATTTATAAGCCGGATTGAAGAATCCGCTTTTTCTTTAGAACTTTTATATTAATAACAAAAAATTACCAAAAGTCAGGATAATGATGTATCCTTTTCGAATTGGCTTGGAAATTCTTCGGAATATTTTTCTGTGAATTAAATGTTTCTCGCTGTTGTTTAATTGCCTTTCTTTTTTTCTGGATTTTCTCTATTACCCCGGCAAATGAAATTTTTCCCTCTTTATATATTAATCCAATGCCTTAAATAATCTTCTGCTGTTGTACCACTTCATTTCGTTTCTATTTGGGTTGCTAATATTTATTCAATCAATGATCTCCTGCTGTTGTACCACTTCACTTCGCTTCTATTTGAATTGCAAATATTTATTTAATAAATAATTTTCTTGAATATCTAATTTTCCAATTGTTTCTCTTTGATTTTGGTACTGCTTGATTTTTAATATAAATGCTTCAATATTTATATTAAAATATTTAGGGTTAGTTTACCTGTAAATTACTAAATTTATATTTAGGGATTAAATAAATTTCTAGTTTTAGATTCCTCATCAAGAATCCAAATTTAGTAATTTCTTGATGATTTCCATATTAAATTACTATAATCTAAATTTAGTAATTATTCTGTGACGTCACTGAAACGTCATTATTTTAAACGTCACCGTTTAGTGACGTAAATCTGACTAATATTTTTAGGCTAAGAGCCTATTCTTAACATTATTATTATTCTATTATTATTGTTTTACCATATTATCATTTTTTCTATTATTATTCCTACTATTAGTTATTATTATCACTTTTCTCATTGTATGTTATTATTATGATTATTACCACTATTACTATCATTATTATCATCAACGTTATTATTATTAATTTTATTATCATTGTTATTTCCGTAATTTTAATTTTATTGATTTTTACCAAAATAAATTTATAACTGCTCCTTTCTTCTTCTTATTATTATCATTTATTACTATTATCGTTATTATTATTGTTATTATTATATTGTTATTAGAATATTATTATTATTATTACGATTATTTTGTTTTTAATAATAGAAACCTGTCGTTTTATGACACTTCTCTGTTGATGCCTTGCGTCAAGGAAAAAAGTTTAAAAAAACAGTTATCCACTAGAAGGCATTAATTAATTAATTATTATTTATTTGTATAGTTATATGTATGGAGGGTTTATTTGGTCTCTTTGTTATTTTAATGTTTGTCACTACCAAGAAACCAAAACCGAATATAAAAGTACCACCGATATATGAACAAAAATAGCAAAAGATTAAAATTAACAAACAAAATAATATTATTATGAATTTAAAACATAAAATGTATAAATAATCAAATTGTCATAATCATGAATTTTCATACATTAGAGTCATTATTACGATTATCATAAGGTTGCCACCATCATCAATTGTCATCTATATATACATTTATTCTATACCTATTGCATCCAACTACTCAATATTTTAATTTCAAAACCTTTATAACTCGCCTATCTTTTAAGAAATAAAAATTTAAAATACTAACAACTATTATTACCTTAGCTCCAAATTTGCAGAAAAAGATGAAAATTTAGAAAATAAGTATCATACTGAAACTCGAAACGAAATTTGAAACTTTAAGAAAAAGTAAGATCCAAATTAGATAAATAGCAGAATTTGAAAAAGACATGTAGGAAGTTAGTTTTATTTAAACAAATGTACGTGGAAACGGCCATATAGAACTCAATGCCAAATCGACAAAAAATTACACATTCTGCCGATTGAAAAATAGGACTCAAAGATCCAACAACTACCAGAAGAGTACCCAACAAAACTCTATGAGAACGCTCTTGTTTGAAAAATAAATTACAAATTTATTCTCATTTAAATGATTGTTGAGAAACCAAGATAAAATTTTATGGAAAACAAACCAGTTAGAAACAACATGATGGAAAATATTTTTTTAAAAATTCCAGCGAAGTGAAAATTCTAAGAGAATTCGTTTGAGATTCCGGAAAATGAAAATCAATAAATATGAAAAGAAAAATTATTAAAAATTTAAATCTCACTCTGAGTTGTGGTTTTTGAATGGGGGAATTCTAGTCTAAAATTAGACTTTCTTTATTTCAAGTAGGTGTTGACTTTTTATGACCTTTGCGAGTCGAATTAGAAGTTTTAAAGTAAAATGTTAGACCAATCGAGAAGTCGGGAGTCCCTCCATAAATTATCCGTTTATTATTAATCATAATATTATTATCGAAAGAATCCTGGAGATTTAGAGTAATACGGGCCGGAAATTTGTAATGATCTTCCCATAATTTTTATAATAATCTAGTTGCTTCATAATATTAAATTATTATTAATTGATTTGATGACTTGCTTTTATTATTATTCACTTGTAATTCACATAAATTGGGATTCAATGAACCTTTTATAATGTCCTTGCTACATTCACCTAATGTTTGATGGAACTCGACATTGACAAAGAGTGGATAAACCTTGATTGTCTCGAAATTTAAACATTCACCACCGTTGTCATTATAACTTCAATTTCCAAATTGTTATAAAACATGTTTAAATTAAAATTAAAAATGTAATTTGAATAATTATACATAATCTTTTAAAAAATTAAATCAATCATATTTGTAGTGCTTGCAATATTTATTTTTAATTAATTTCATTAAATTTTAATTAAAAATTAAAAATGCGTTATTAAAAATATTACATATTCAATTATTGTTTAAATATTAATATTAAATCGATATCTTTTTTCTATGTGAAACTTCACAAGCAACTAACAAAATTCTACAATCATCCTTCTATGAATTACTACATCAAAATTCAATCAGCTAAATTATTGATTATTCTAATGATCGTTTCCGTGGATTTCTGTTTCGTCAAATCTAGATTAATTCAATATAAATTCGAAACCGTTGGAATTTATTCAGAAGTAATACAAAATCCTGATATCAAATGCTCAGTTATCAACCGGCAAACGAAAGAATACAATTATCAATTGTTACAATAGTCTTATCTAATGTATTCACAACATATGTTTCGTTCTAATTTTTTGTTCCTACAATATTATTTATTTTTAGTATTTTGGTTCTTCCACCTGACTTAATGTGTCGTTAACTTTTGGATTAACATCACTTGAAGTACTATAGATAAGTACATATTTGTTCTTTTAACGGCTTGCGGAAGCCTGTAATACTCTAGCGAACCGACAAATTAATGTCACTGGGCCAAGCAGAAGATATTACCAACTGGATGGCAATGTAGAGATCCCAAGCCTGACAATCAAGCGGGAGCCGAGTCGGAAACCAGTAGACAACAGGAAATCAAGGCACAGAGAACCCAGATTCGGGGCCTCAAAACGGCTCTCGTGGTCAGTCAAGAGTGCAATGCGGTAACCTACAAATTGGTATTCGCCCGGCCCAGCTGGCGTACAAGGAACAACACTCGGAGGCACGATGACCATCACAAAACCTGGCTAAGCCGAGAGAGCTCGTAACTGCCTCTTGAGAGTAAAAACATTGTGAAGGAAACACTAACATGATATTGAAGCGTGATTAAATTAATAAATTCGTTTATATTTTGTTCTATCTTCGTTTATTGTAAATGAATTATTACCGAAGCTAAATAAATATGAAGATGTCAACCAAGGGATATGTGGAATGTGTAGTGGATAGCAAAAATAGGTAGGAACCGTTATTATTATCAATGGCATTATTATCATTATTATTCTTATAATTATCAATACTTTAATTATAATTATGTTATTATTAAATTATTATGTTATCATTATTATTGCGATTATTACTATTGTACTTTTATTACCATTGTCATTATCGTTATCATTGATGTTATTATTATTTGTATTATTATTACTATTAATATTATATTATTATTATAATATTATTACTATTATTGCTATTATTAATATTATTATAATAATTGTTATAATTATTATTATTATTATTATTACTATTATTATATTATTATAATTATTATTATAATTATTATTATAATTATTATAATTATTATTATAATTATAATTATTATTATTATTATTATTATTATTATTATTTATTGTTAAAGCACTTGAGTGATATTCAAATGATTTTATTTTCTATTTTTGAGGTAGTTGAGTGCAGTTGTTGTGATATTTTCTTGACACTCAAAGTGTCTAATAATTTCACTGACGCCTTGCGTCAAAATAATAAAAAATAATTATTTAGCCAATAGATGGAATTTTAATAATTAATTAATTATTTATATTATTTATCCATTTGTATCATTTATATGTAAAGGGTTTATCGGTTCCTTTGATCATTATTTTAATTTATATTGCTAACAAAAACCAAAAATTATTTCTCTAATTGTTATGCCTTATTGTACAGTATTTTATTTTTTTAGTCTTTAAAATTCGCCCCTCTTCTAACAATAATAATAATAATAATAATAATAATAATAATAATAATAATAATAATAATAATAATAATAATAAAATTGTAGATTACAGCTTATCTGGGAAATCGAGATTTTATAAATAATCTTGTCTATGTGATCCAATGGGTTAAGAAATATTATAGCATTATCTGTACTTCAAAGCGACAGTGATTTATAATTTGTCTTTCTAGTCCAGACAATCTCGAAGCCCATTTGGTTTTTTTTTTGTGTTATCGGACTTCTGAATAAAATAGAGCTACGAATAATTACTTTCATTAATTTAAAATATTAATTTATGATTTTGTTTTGAAAATTGCTACAGAAATCATTTTATTTTCATGATAAATTATAAGAAATCTCAAAAAAATATTTTTCATTTTAGTTTTTTCAATGCTTTTTCATTACAATCATTTATTTTTCTCAAATTCAAGCACCAGAAATTTAATAAAAATAATTATATTATATAATTATATATCAAATGAAAATTAATACATTTCTCTGATAAAGAAATTAAAATTAAAATGTTTTCGATTATGATTAAATTGGTGCTAAAATTAATACATGCAATTTCAAAAGTCTATTTTTCAACAATAATGAATCGTACAAAAAATTAATTTCTTTTAAATTTGTTATAAAATAATTTAAATAAATCTAAATGATCATTTAAAAATTATAATACTTCACATAATTTGTAGCCTCCAATTTTATTTTACAAGTTTTAGCATTGCTACGGTTTTCAGCATCCATGATGCCAGATGATGGCTTAGTGAGTCATGATATTATGTCTAGAATGATTATCATTATGAATTGACTTAACCCTCATATACCCACGATTTTTTTGCCTACATTTGTAACCACCGGGGGGGGGGGTAAAATTACCTCTCATTGGATATCAATCATTTCATGCGTGCATTATTCCAACAGCATAAAAATCAAAAGACAGCATTTATTACAGATCAGAAATCATAATTTTACCTGCAAGATGGAAGTATATCTGTTTTGCAATGAAATAATTACAACAATTTTGTTGTTTACAAATGGTGGCAATGACGTCATACAAAGAATAAATAAACAAAGAAATAAGTAAGAAAAGTAAGTAAATAAGAGTATAAGTTGCAGTTAGTAAAAATAGAACAGAAAATTACTTGAATACTTAGCACATACATCAGCAAATTACCAGTAACATTTCTAGATACATACTTTCTGGTTACCGTGACATGATTACACTGGGATTACTCAACAAACGCGTCCATGTTTATATATAAATTTTGCATCCCCTTGTAGCCCAGGCTAACACAGGAAAAGTCATAAGAGCATTTAAGAAAAATCCAATTGGTTTTGACACAAACCTAAAAAGATTAGCCGGTGGTAACATAGGGTTAATATTTACGAGCTTAGCTTGCTCTTTTTTTCAAAAGATGGTTTTTTGCAGTGTCATAATAATAATAATATTGAAACTTAATTAAACATTATTAGATAACTGAGAAAGTGTATAATTGTCATGTAATAAATTAATAATCTCTTTTTTAAATGTCATTTGATATAAATTAATTCATAAAATAAATTTATTATTATTATTATTATTATTATTATTATTATTATTATTATTATCATTATTATTATTATTATTATTTATTATTATTTTGATTATTATTTTGGTTAGCACTTAAGTACTCATTGTTATTAGTTTGTTGACTTTTTAAAAATATTAAATATATGAAACTATATTATGAAACCAGGTGTAATCAATGTGTTACAGAAAACGATTATTGGCATTAAATGGTCCTTGGAAAAACAATGAATTATTTCCGGAAAGTGCTTATTTACTCAGTGACACCTTGCGTCAAGACAAAAATAAATTTATATTTTTAAAAAATTAATTAATTAACTGGCCCTTAGATGGTGTTTTATTAATATAATTATAATAATAATTTTAATTGTACAGGGTGTTTGATCCTTTTTGATCAACAGTTTAGTTTTTTTCCCATAACCTTCTCAAACTTAAAAAAATGTAGCAATATTAATTAACATCAATATAATAAAATAAAATCATAACATCAATAAATATTATCAGTATCATCGAAAGTAAATCAATTTTTCATGAAATAATGCAGTGTACCACTAAATTGATAACAATAAATCAATTAATATACAACATAAACTAAATCAAATGTATATAAATAAAAGTAAAATTAATAAGTCACAGAATGAGTCGTAAGATTGTCATCATTATCACACTCTCAATATTATTTCCGTAATACTAGAATATTCATTTGTTTTGTACATGAATGTTTATCCTGTATTTGTCATTCCCTATCCTATAATATTTTAGTTTTAATACTTCAAGTATTCACCCATCTTTTAACACATTTTTATTTAATTATTGAATAATTTTATTAGAAAGCGATAGAAAAAATAAACTAAACATTGTGAGATAATAGAATATATATTAGAATACATATATAGAAAAAATTATATTATCAGAGTTTAGTTTACCTGTTAAATAACCTGTTAACCGTGCGGTTCCCTCTCCAACGGGTGTTTGCTTATTCATAAAGACGCATTTATACTTCATGCCCGATAAATTTAATTTCTAATTTCAAATGTTTTAATCCATGCTTACAACTAACTAAGACACTGAAACAGCGAGATTTGATAACTTGATTAGGTCCTCTGAAACATTTTATTCGAATGTTTTCATATATTGTATATTCGACATTTTTCTTATTCCCATGACTTCATCTAAGTCTATTGAACAATTTTTAGGTTTTCTGACAATGTCGAATCCAACGATTATTTTATTATATAAATTTTTTAAAATTTCTATCCAAGCTGTCAATTTTTCCATATTCCTTAAGATATTTTCTATATCTGTATTCCTTTCTGGGAAGAATTGCCATTCTTTGGTTCTTAAAGTTATTTTGCTTTGAAAAAAAAGTCTCCTTTGAATTTTCGAATACAAACATCTACTGGTCTAAGATTTCATCTAAAATAGTTTTCCGTCATGTCAACAAATACTGTTTTTCTATTCAGTGTTTCAGTGTTAATGTTTGATTTGTAAATGCTATTTTCTATAAACTTATATTCTATTATTACATTTGACCAAATGGGTTCCAAACTTTTGAAAGGATTCTCTATTGTTAGAACGAATAATGTTTCTATTGCTGTAGTTGTATTGTTATATTATTGAACTCGGGTATCATTTTTCTTTTTGAGATAGTTCTGATGGGCAGTGATATATTTTTTCCTGTAGCTAAAATTTCTTCTTTATGTTTTCAAGATATTATTGTTCTTGTAGAGTGCATATATTTTCTATTTGAAATCTTGATGCTTTTCCATATTCACGCTTTCCTCAAATTTACCTATAAGTTCCCTTAATCTAAGTCTTGTTATGATATTAAATTTCATGAGAAACATTTCTCTTTCTTCCGTATCAACTTTTAACGCATTTCGGATGCAGAATTGATTGTCGAATTTTATGATTGTTACTTCTTAGTTAACCCTGTGTATGCTGTTCTGTAATGCTTTGTAGAATTTTATTTTGTTTTTATATGTAGTGCATGTGTATGTACTTGGTGATAATGATGGTTTATGCATTGGTTCAATTTGACAGGAGGAGCTTGTTTGATTCCTTGCTATTGATTTTTTCTTCAATGATCTAAATGCAAAGTATAACATTACATTATTTATATTAATCAAATATAGAACATACTCTGAGATGCAATATCATATATTTTTAGATATGAGTGATTTTTACCAATTACTGAACATATTATAAAACAAATTATAAAATTGTCATAATCAATTTTAAAATCACATAAGTTATTGAAATTAGATTAAAACCATTGTTGCCATCATCTCATTGTCATGATCATCATCTTTAATTCTATCTATCATCTATATATATTCTATACCTATTGTGTCCCACTACATAAACTTATAACTAGACAATCTTACAACATTACTCCCTGGGGCGTCAAGGTTATGTCTTCATAACCTTTCTCAACAAAGTAAGCATCGATCTCTTTCTCATTTATAACTATTATTGTTTTCTTAACGTTTCTGTTATACATTAATGTGATATATTTTTCTTCTTGTGCATCCTCTATAAAAATTGTTGATTCTGGTCCCAGATTATCTTTCTCTAGTATTTCATTTATTTCCATGGGTTCTGTACCTTCTGATTGGTGCCTTCTAAATTTGTATCTTTGAACGCTTGTTGTGGTTTTTTCTGCATTACAGTCAACTCTGCATATTTTGAAAACCTTATTTATGAAAATTGTTTTTAATTTGAACATTTTCTGCAATTAAAATAGTTTGAAATAAAAAATATTGAATATATTTTGAACTTTGTCGATGTGAACAGTGAACATTTAAATTTTATTTGTTTAAATATAATTTTAAAAACAAGTTTTTAAATATAAACAATGTTAAGAGATGATTTTGTTATTTTCTCCATTTCTTTTTCTATCGCATTTTCTATTCTGTTTCTGCCAGGAAGTATAGTAGCTGTACCACTAGGCTTCTGGTTTCAATAGGATGTCTTGCAGTTTTTTATTCCTCTTTAAATAATTTTATGTTTTATTTTTTAGAAATGGTAGATTTGACAATTTGATTTTTTCCTGTTTTACAAATGTTTTCAAATATTCTGGGTTAGACAGTTCTCTTACTCCCATTATATCATCTAAGTCTAATTTCACACTAGTTAACTTCTTGATTTTGTCAAATCCAACTGTTATTTTTCCGTATAGGTGTTATTAATTTCCAGCAATGCTGCAAACTTGACCATATTGGCTAAAATGTTTATTCTATTGAAGATTGTTTTTTCTAAAAGAATCTATGTATGGCTCTTGTTGTAATTTTGTTTGGAAATATATTATACCTTTTATAGTTCCTGATGTATACATCTACTAGCCTAAGATCTTCGATGCAGTCTTTTATTATTTTGATGTCCATAAATACAATTTTTTCTCTTTTTTCCTCGACTGTTAATATATGTTTGGTGAATGATATTTTCTTATCAATATATATATATATATATATATATATATATATATATATTCCATAATGATATTTAAACAAATGGGTTCTTGCCTCAGAAATGGGTTTCCTAACATTGGTCGAATAACGTCTCAATCGCTGTGACACATGGCATACTGTGTATTTGTATCATGGTATTATTGAATTCTGCTGACATTTGTCTATTTTTTATTGTTCTAAAAATCATTGATATATTATTCCTTATTGCTAAAATTTACCGTTTATGCTTTAGGGATATTGTTGTTTTAGTGGTATGTACGACTATTTGTGTGGAATTTTTATACATTTTTGTGTGTTCACATCTACGATCATACTTCTCTTTTATCTGTACCAGCTTTAAATGCATTTGGAATACAGACTTGGTTTTGAAATTGCCTAATAGTGACTTCTTCATTGTCTGTATGTATGGTATTTTGTATAGCTTTGTAAAATGCTTTGTAATGTTTATATGAAGTGTATATGTATGTCATTAGTTCAATTTGATAGAAGGAGCTTGTTTGATTTCTTGACATTCTATTTTTCTGTAATAGTCTAAAAGAAAACATTAAATAATTTATATTATTGAAACCATAAGACATACCCTGAGATGCAATATAATATATGGTTAGATATGAGTGATTTTTCTAAATTATTGGACATATATAGTAGTTTCCGCTTAAATGTTATTAGATAGATAATTTAGTTTCTCAGAGAGTAGATAGTGTGTATCTACTTGGTACATGAGGTGACTCCGTCAGCACTGCCTCTTCCATTCATATTGTCTATTAGTTTGAGTGCTCATCCAGATTACTTTTATTATCAAAAAATATTATACTAAATATTACCATAAAAAGAATTTTGTTGAAGAAAATAAAGATTTTGAAATTCTTCCCAATTATTTATCGTTATTGGTATCTTAATCCATTTCTGAGATTTTGGTATAAAGATTGTGATTTTTTATGTTTGGATATTATTAGGGTTACATATCTAGTGATAAGTGTTTTAATTATTTGGTTTTCAGTTTTTATTATCTCACATTAAATCTTATAAAACTCTCATTTTGGATTTTGACAGTCATAGGCTATCATATCCGTACATCTTGTTATCATGCTTAATGATATTGATAGTATCACTTATTATAGATATTAACAATTTGTGATCATTTTTTCCGGTTTTCTTCAATTATTTATCTATTAAAGTTTTCAGTTTCTTTTCAATCAACCTCCTTTCTATCAATACATTGTTGTTCTGTACTAGTTTCATCAACATATTTTCATCAGATTAGACTTTCCAACCTCCATTTACAGATCTATACAAAGGATTAATTTACTTTGTAACTTGGTAAGGATTTTCGCGGCTGTTCGATTTATTTCCATTGGTTTCACCTTTAAAATATTATGTGCTCTATAAATAAGATGAACAATCCCTGTTATAACTCTATTTTCATAAACGTCAGTAGTAAATAAAGTATCTAAAACTTTGTCTTAACTAACTTCCTGATCTATTATTTCTTTAATTTCTGTCTCTATACATTTTTTTTCTTTCATATATATTTACAATCAGTGATGGAGATTCTGTATTATCATATAATTTAGGGTACATAATTTTATTTTAGTCTATTATAACATTACCATCTTTATCCTTCCTTGATGTTTATTTGATATTTCTTTCAGTTTCTCAACTATGTTAGTATTCTTTGCTTTTGGAAGTCTCTTCGTTTTTGAAACTAAATCATCAGACATTCCATTGTTCCTCTTGATACTTCTTCGTTATTTTCTTCATCTAAATCCGATTTTGAAATTTTTTCATTAGTTATACACTCGTCTAAAGTTATAACTAAATCCTAATTTATTGAAACTGTTACCAAATTATTTTTCGAATGAATTTATTCCATAATCCATTAAACAATCTTCATTTTGCATCTTCGTCCGATAAAAATATAATATTACCTCATCATTTATCCCTAATTCTTTATGCTCTTTTCCCTGGCCATTTGTTTTAACTTTTTCAATTTCGTACAAGCATATATCACTTTTTTGTGAACAATTATATTAAATTTATTTTCGTCAAACGTCTTTAAAGTAATTTCTAATGGTTTTTATAGTCTCTAATTTTTTCGAATATATTCGCTATAACATTTAACATCTCTCTGATATTGATTTCAAATTCAAACAGATGAGTTTCTTGTTGCTTCTTTGCTAAAAATGGTATCGCATTTCTCAGATTCTTAAGTTTCATTCCTTCTACTTGAAATCTATTTAATATTCCTAATATCTCATTATCATCTACTAAATAATTTTTTAAAGATTTTTCTAATTATTGTTTTAAAATATTTGTTTATCTATTTCTGCTAAGCATTGTTCGTCTGTCTCTCTTTATTACCTCAATTCTTCTTTATCTAATCAAACTTCATTTGTATAAGTTTTGAATTAATTTATAGATACATCAATTTTACTTCTTTCAGTCTTTCATATTTAATTTTAAATTCTTTTAACTCATCTGTTAAAATTTCAATTTCATCATTTGATTCTTTAATTCCTACAATATTTATTTGTTTTACTTCAGGCTCTTTCTTAAATTGAACTCTATTCGGTAATTTGACTCGCAAATATCTACAGGTCTTTGCCATGTGACCATATTTCTGACAGTTTAAGCATCTATCTGCGAAAATTAATTTTATCTCTTCCATCATTATTAAATGGGCTAGATTGTCTATCTCTATAAGTTTGTTGGTTTGGACACGATCTTCTACCTCGAAAATTACCTCTATTAGACTCAAAATTATATCTATATTTATCATTTGTATTCCGATTAAAACTGTATCATTAAAACGAATATTTTTATTAAATCGATTATTTTCAAAACGACTATACAAAATTACAGCTGCTGTTTTTGAAATCCATGTGATTCTTCATTTATTTTAACTTAATTAAATGTTAACGTTGTTAGACATAATATTTATTATCTAAAACAAGTGAGTAACTCCCAGGAGGAAATTATTATATTGTAAGTATCTTGTGAAAGATACACACATGCATACATAAATCACATAAATCACACCTTTGATATTCAGACCTACATTACATAATCTTCAGTCATACAAATTCAACATACACATACATACATGTTATATTATTTAGAATATTTATTATTTACTGTTATCCTACAAACATTATAACACTAATTTAGACATGTTGTAAATTATTAAATGTCATTATTACACCAATGCGCGAATGATAATGAATATAATGACATGAAATAAAAGTCAGTTGATTGCGCTTTATTTCATTTTCAATACTAATAGTAATTTTATAGAAAATTCTATTTAATTAAATGATTTATTCTCATTTTTTCCATTTAATATAAATGTTTAAAATTTTAAAACTTCACCATAGCTAGGTTCTTTTGTTGTTATTTAATCCCGATAAAATGTGTAGCCATGAGTACATCGATGCAAACATTATTTAGAAAAGCCAACAATGCGAAATACTTTGCTGGGTTCAAAGAAAATAATGGGACTGAAGTTCTGCGAAAGCATCTAACAAAAAAAATGAATAGTGAAAAACCACTATTAAATGCGAGGATTGAACATCAGGAATGTAATAAAACTATGTAATGTATATCCTTATAAAGTAATTTTAATAATAGTAACAATAAATATAAAGTCACTCAAATTTGAGTGAAAGAAAATACCAGAGAAGAAGAGAAAGCAAATGTCTTGTTAAATTTTGGTTATGAGTGATCAGGACTGTTTATCGGCCGAAATATTTCATATATTTTGAATAAACATTGCGGAAATTGGCTACCATTGTTATTTATTTAAATTTTATTTAATAATAATAATAAAAATAAGATAAAGTAACAATACACAATGGATCTATTCAGCACCACCCAATTCCATGTGCAACCAGAGCAATTGCACTTGATCCCTATATTCGAGAGGTTTCAAATATCAAAAACACTAAAAACTTCTCCAATAGCACCAATTTTAAAAAGAAAAAGAAATTGCAACATAAAAATTCTAAATATATTCCTTTGCTGTCTTAAAAATTATTCTGTATAGAAATTTATATTTCAAAGTAGTTAAAATCGAAAAATATTATAATTAATTAAATATTTCATTTATTATTATTATGACTATAGGTAAAAATCTTTATTTCTTGTTAACAAAAATTTTCGGCTCTGCCTTTATCAAGTGTTACTAAATTAATTATTTATGATTAATAAAAATTTTTAATGAATAAATTATTAAAAAACTTACAAAAATAAATTCATATATAATTATTATAGATAAATATTGTTTTATTTGAACAAAGAATAGAAACTTGCCCTTGGGCCAGTAAAGTTTGATTATAATTTGTTTACAAATAAAACCGAAGTGACGACTTTTAGTCATAGAAGATTTTATTTAAAAAATTGATAAATTATAATATTTAAGAGTAAAATATTATAATTTATCAAATATTTCATTAATTAGCTTACTTGATAACATGTTTGGGCTATTGATTTTGCTAAATAAAGGACCATTTTGTTCCTAGCCTCTTCACTTGAGTGAACCGCTTGGTTGGCACTTGTGACAAGATGCTGAATGTCGGTTCCTGTGTGGTTATAACATAAAAGTTGCCAAATCAGTCTCGGAAAGTAGAACATTATACATTGCAAACCCAAAGCAAAAGGAACCCATTGATAATAAACTGAATATAGTTTATATATTATTTTATTATTATTAAGAATAATAATAATAATAATAATAACAATAACAATAACAATAACAATAATAACAATAATAATAAATATAAATAATGTTTTATCAAATCGATAAATGATTTATTTGTTTATCTAAGCAATTTTAAATTTATTCTTTATTAGCGAATGCTCAAAATCACTCGGTGTAAATAATTAAAAATTCATAAAAAAAATGCACGATTAAAATATAAATTAAAATAATTAAATTAATAAAAATAAAGACTTGCGTATTTTTTTTCTTCTAAAATTTCCAACTCCTGTTCAGTCGCTGGAATTTTCCCATTGTATGATATTGGTATCGTTCCTTGGATCCAGCAATAGTTCTCCAAATAGTTCAGCAAATTTAATCCTCCGACATCTGTCGACATGTAGCATGAGATCGGTTTCAATACATATTGTTTCACTGTAACAACAAGGGTAGACAACAACAAAACGATGACAGTGAAATGGAAATTAAATTTATCCGCAAAATCCTCTATTCCAGCATAATTTGTTACTTGGAACTTACTGAGGAAGTCCAGAAATTCAAGGGCAACCATTAGAATGGCGAATTGTTTTTAGAAATGGTCAAAATGGATTCTCATTTCCACTAAGAAAAAATTCCAATTTGTGTGTTTTAATTGATATGAGAACATTTTATTGAAACAATTCCCCACGTGCACACACAATTGGGGCATTCAATAATTTATTTCTCATTGATTTTTATTCGTTTGATTTTCTACTAGGCAGCGGTGACTCATAGAGTTATTGCAGACAGTCGTTAAGCATTCGGGATTTACATGGCAACGAAAAACATCAGGTGGCATTTAGTGGAATCAAAAAATTAGAGTCATTATTGGAATATTTAATATATTTTTCAATTGTCTTTTTATGTTATTTTTTTATTATTAGCTATCATGAGATATTGATGAATATTTATTAAGTTATTGCGGATCGTTATAAGTTAAGTGGCTGTTAAGAGTCTTAACTTAAGAAGTAAGAAAGGCATAATTTGGTGCGATGAAGATTTACTCGAGTTTGAAATAGAATTAGAGATGGAAGAGTTGATTGTAGAATATTCATTCTGGTTGTGGAAACCAGATATTTCAAGAGCATCAATTTATACAGCAATCGGAATTTAAGGTACTTTAAAATAAAATATGTTAGAAAATCGGATGCGTGCTGAGTAAATATTATATTATCAAACGACATAAAGTACATTCAGAGGCAAACTCAGAGTTGTTAATACGTTGAAGATTGAAGCTTCTGAAGAATCTTCTAACGAGTTTGAAGTTTTAGTCAACATTAAATTCGTATTTGCAGCGAATTAAAACACCCGACAAAAATGGCTAACCAAAAGAAAGTATTAGCTTTAATTAATTTAAAAAGTTGGAAAGAGGTGCTATTAACAATTCATAAGAACTACCATGTAGAGGAAGATCGTATATCATTTTTAATATGAAGCTGGACTAAAACTCGGAAATAATTGCAAGTGCAAGAAATGATCATTAATCGACCCAGCACCTGTAAAATGGGAAACAGGGATGAAATGGGTGCTCTTAGCTTTTGAAGTAACTAAATTTGCTAAAGATAAATACTTGACAACTATTTATTTTAGACCATCAAAATATGTTAAAAATCAAAATGTAGAAGAGATTTGTTATGCATTAAATTTAGTGTAGTATGATAGAGGAGCATCAATGAATATAAGCATCAATACCAGTAAGTATTTACTTGGTCTCGACTACCTCATAGGATTTGTTTTTATGCATGTCATGAGTATTCGTTAATATGTATATGCTATATTGACAAATATAGTTTTTGTTTTTCCGGTCACAGCCAAATTACATATCTTGATTAGCAATCTACACAAAGCTGCGTGTAGATAAATCTTTTATAATATAAAATAACAATCAATAATCTTATAAAATAAATGTACGCTAACTCACCTTCATGTTGTCTTTTGAACGTGCGTTGAGATAAACTCTACACTGTAGAAAATCAAAAAGTTGCAGAAAAAAAAATAATGCACATATACACAACACAATAAAAAATTAAAGTAAACTTTCAACATGTAGTGATCTAGCGTTGAGACAAACCCTTATAATAAGTAAATTTTTTGAAATTTTTGAGACATTTTTAAGATTTATCCTTAAAACTAAAAGTAACTTAATATTTCATAAGTTTTCAGACATTATTGTCGAAAAAATACGAAACCTGAGATCCGAACAAAACAGCATAAATTGTAAATTTTATTTGTAAGTTTTAGAAAAAAATCATGAACCCAATTATTGTGTACATATTCAAAAAACTTTTCCAAGATGCATAAAAAAATACATATTTATGGCGATTAAGTACTTTTATTATTTCATAAAATGCACAAACGGTTCTACATGTTTCTGGTTTTCAAATACAAGAAAAATATCATCCACATACCTTTTATAAACAAAAGGTTTTTCAAATTGGAAAGAAGCAATTTTCTTTTCCAAACTAGCCAAAATATTGATGCCATCATTGGTGCTAAAGAGGAACCCATAGCGACTCCATCTATTTGTTGATACCATTCATTATTGAAAAGAAAATTGACATTTGAAGTAGCAAATTCAAGAAGTTTACGAAATGCCCTTCTATCCAAAATGTGATGTTCCGAATCCTTTTCATTCCACAACGCACAGCATAAGTCAATCATCTCAACCAGTGGTACATTCGTAAACAAACTACAAACATCAAACGAAACCATAACATCATTCATACTTCGTTTTTGTAGCTTTGCAATACAAGACACAAACTCAAAGCTATCCTTACATTCAAACTCTGATCGCATTAACGGTTTTAATAATCCATCTAAAAACTTTGCTATTTTATACTGGGCAGTACAAACCATCAACAAAACTGGTCTCATAGGTACACCATCTTTATGGATTTTTGGTAGCCCATATAGTTTTGCTGGCTGCGATCCTATTGAACGAATAGACATACCTACCTCTTCATCAATAAGCTTCTTCTCAATAAAACCATTTAACATTTTTTGCACAAACTCTTCATCCTTAAGAGGAGGCAATTTTCCATTCTTCCGACACTTTGGCACAAACTGAGGAGAATTTAACAAATCATTCAACTTATTTACATACACATCATGGTCAAGAATAACTATCCCATTTCTTTTGTCAAACTTACAGATATTTATATTTTTTTAGCTAAGTTTTTTAAAGTCATTAAATCCTTAATATTCTGCTTTTTGTTTTTATCGATGTACTCCATCGTACTTGCACTTAACGAGCTCTTCACATAATTACCATTAATGCCTTTTATCGATCGGGCTATATGAAAATATAAACTTTCAATTTTTGCACACAATTTTGTTTCATCCAAGCGATTCTTAATACAGTGATTTGGACCAAATTTTAAAGATTTGTATTATTATTATTATTATTATTATTATTATTATTATTATTATTATTATTATTATTATTATTAACTGCGTAACTTGAAAATGTTGAAATATTTCATTTAATCCTTGCATGAATTTGAGTTAAATAGCAGCTGGATCTGACAATTCTGAAACAGATCTGATCGATAAAAGTCCTTCAGAAATTGTCCATGAGATTGAATTTTTCTGGTATTGCACATCATTTTCAATAAGAATATTTTAATTTAACAGTAAATTGTTGTGATTTTCAGATTTTCAAGTTTGAATTTTTTAATTACTAACTTTTGTTTTAATCACTAACGACGTGAGAATTTTTTTTAAATACATCTTTGAAAAATAATAATCATTTATACATTTCAAAGAAACTTTTGATTACTTTGAAACTTTTCATGAAATTTTAATTGGAAAAATATACTTAACCATGTATTTATAAAATGCTCCATATAAAAGTAATAATAGTAATGGTGGATTTCTAGATGTAGAATTTTAAAACTATATAAGTGTTACCCAGGCAACCACATACAACTGTTTTCGCTCGCTACTTGGCATAGCTGAAACAACCTCCAATTGATTGGTATTCCGAGTAAAGTGAACATTGTTACCAAGGCTGTAATTGCTCGACGTATGTTGGGTCTAACAAACTACCGATAGAAGATTTGTACTCGAATGTCCCACTTTGTAACCATTCTATGGCACTTGAATCCATTTTTTATTTAATAACAAGTTTATTTAAATAATAATAAATATTTTTACTTTAAAATGTGCTATCGTGTAGACAACAACTATAACGGAACAATAAAGGCCAACTCTTTTTCCTTCATTTATAGTAGAGGTAAATTAGAAAATCAAATCCATACAAGTTTCATTTCAATTTCGTTGCACTAAAATATAATAGAAATATGAAATTGAATCATGCCGTTTGTCGAGCTTCACATGGCAGTGTTTCAGTGCTTGTGACTTGTTTATTTTCACTAGTAATTTATTGACCTTTTTCAATCCTCATATGTGACTCATAAATTAAATGTTACTGATGATAGATCAGAAAATGAATCCCTAGAAACTTTTGATTTATATTTTCTTCTGTTCGGCAGGAACTGTTTTTCTGACTCCGTGTGGTCTTTAAACCCCACTGAAGTAACTCAATACAGAAATAATTTTATTTGATATATAATTTTCAAAAATAGTTTACACTTTAACTTTAATTATATAAGCAGGGATCACTATCGGAAGCCAACTCGAAATCTATGATGCACGATTAAAATCCTCAAATATTTAACAAAATCCGCTTGATTTGTACTCTTCAATCTCTTTTCTTTTGTTTTCTGTCCAAGTTGTTGATTTGCTTTAACTCTCAGCCACTTCGACCGTTCCCATGGGAAATATTCTAAAATAAATTGAATTTTGGAGAGTTTCTCCATAATTTCATTTATTTGTTTTCGTCACTTTAATAAATTTGTATTTTCTTAAAAACTTTTTCTAAGGGTTTCAAAAATAATTTTATATTATTATTTTTGTAATCGTCTCATTAATTGGCATCTGCCCAAACCGCATAGTAATAATTTCGCTAGCAAAATACACACAGACATTATAAATATAGAATTCGTTTACGAAATCGGTTTGCAGATAAAATATCTGGAAAGCCGGATATAAGCTGTTTACGGCACTTATCAAAACTAAAACAACAAACTTTTAATAATATAAATCAGTGACCGTCAAAATTGACCATCTAGTATATCAAATAAACAAGAAGTGTTTAGAATAACCACTACTTCAATACTGTATTTAAAGTTTATGGGTCTCTAAGACAAGAAAATTACATTGAAGCCTACATAAGTTAAGTATCACGATTTAACTAACATTTAAATATCACTGTAGAGCTTTTTGTAAATCTGTTTGTAACATTAACATTTGAATTAACAAACTTTTTATAAGTGACCAAAGATGGGAAAATTGAAGATTTAACAAGAGTCAAATTTGAATATCTTGAAATTTTTGATTGTATTAAAAATTCGTTTTAATTTCGTTATAATCATTCAAATGGTTATTCACTACATTATCCCTAAGTTTTGTGAGATCTTTCATTACTGAACCACAAATCATGACCATCAGAACTGTTATTATATTGAATTAGTATATCACGTTAACTATTGATAAACATTGTACATTTTATCTCATTAAATCGTTCAACGATTGCTGCTCTTTGATCCATATTAAAAACCTGTTCACCACCCTTTTATTAATTATAAACATCATTCGTAGAATGACTTAAAATCTTCTATGAAAGCTAAGTTCTTCACTATCATTATACTTTTCATTGTTACATTATCTTGCATTATCATAGTTACCTTCACAGACAAAATATAAGCCAGTTTACGCAATGTTTATTCATAAAATGAAATATTTCAACGTTAAATAAAAAATTATTGAGAATGATGTTTCAAAATCAAGACAATTGTGTATACAAACAATACACACACTATATAAAAAAGATCAAATATCTTAGATACACAACCTTTTGTCTAGGCGCACACAGACACCACACGCACACAGATGTGTGTAATTAAAATCATTAATTGCGTTGTGTAGGAATTTTGCTACATACCAGAATTTCACGTTCAGATCGCCTAAAATAAATAAGAACTAACCATTTCACGGTGTTTAACGGATATTAAATTTTACATTAGATTTTTTTAATTATCTTTATAACAATTTATTTAACATTATTTTATTTTATTAAAAATAAATTTAAAAATAATGCAAATAATGGTTTATTTATCAGCGATATTGTTGCTACGAATGAAATTGAAAACACTGATAATGCGATCTATATTTTGAGTCAAAACTAAAGGCATTAGAAAATTTGTTTAAACGAGTTGACTACATAGCAGGAAAACCCAGTACCAAATAAACATCAAATAAACATTATAAAATCCAGTAGAAAATAAAATATATCAAATTAAACAAAAATGATACAATTCACAAAGTGCATCAAGCACAGCATATAATTTACATAAAATTAACATGAAAACAGAACCTGACCAAAAATCGCGGGTAACGGTTAATTAATTATGTAGGTTCTACATAATTAATTAAACCAGACTAAGCTTTAAGTAACAAGAGTTCCCTTTTGTAATTAAGGATTCAATGTCGAAATCAACAAAATAACCACATCATTATCAAAACGACACAAAATTAAGAAAAAAATCTATGGGATACAATAGTTTTATATGATAAGCAAATTTTTAGGTAGCTTTGGTGAATTCACATACTCTATAATTCCCCTATAATTAAAAACGGTTGTCCGTTTATAATGAAAAGAAAAACAATTTTTGTTATAAGCAAATAACTTGAGTTTCACTGACAATACACATAAAGTTATTTGTAAATTGTGTACTACATTTTGTTTGTTTTGATTATTTACATACTTTACATGTCTATATGCTTCGAGTACTGTTCATATTTCACTGCTTATATCAGATTGAATTTAGAAATATTGTAAATTAGATATAAAATATGCATTAATATGTTAAGAAATTCTTTCTACATTTCTAGCATTCTATGATTAAAATTTTAAATCATTTAAATATTGATATAATAAAATGAAACATTAAAATATTTATGCATTCTAGAAATGGCTTTCTGACAAGTACTGTTAAAGAAATTCCACTGGTTTCAGATTCAAGTGCTTTTGATGAATTGGATATTGAATTGGACCTAGATGCTATCATAAAACGTCTCATTGAAGAAGGTCCAAAATGTTCTGATCGTTTAATATTGGATCTAAATGAGTGTAGAGCATTAGCTTTAGTAGCTCGTGAAATAATATCAAAAGATGATTTATTATTGAAACTTGAAGCTCCATTAAAGATTTGTGGAGATATTCATGGGCAGTTTCTGGATTTATTAAGGCTCTTCAATTTGTGTGGATATCCTCCAAAATCCCGATACTTATTTTTAGGAGACTACGTAGATAGGGGTAGAAGGAGTCTAGAAGTCATAAATCTCTTATTTGCATATAAAATTAAATATCCTGAAAGTATTTTTCTGTTAAGAGGAAATCACGAAACAGAAGTTATTTCTAAAGTTTATGGTTTCTATGAAGAAATAATGGAAAGATTTAATTCTCCTAAGCTATGGAAAGTGATAATAAAAACATTTTGTTGGTTACCGATATCAGCCATCGTGGAAAAAAGTATTTTTTGCTGTCATGGTGGGCTGTCTCCTACATTAATGAAACATTCCGTAACGAATTTATACAGGGAATTTAAAAATTATAAAAGACCTTTTGAAATACCTAGAGAAGGGTTATTATGTGATATCTTGTGGTCAGACCCCATGGACTCTCCAGCAAAAGGAATCACTCCAGTTGGTTGGAGACAAAATGAAAGAGGATGCTCTTGGCAATTCGGACATGATATTCTAGAATCGTTTCTTAACAAATTTAATTTGGATTTGGTCGTTCGAGGTCATCAAGTTGTAGAGGATGGTTATGAATTTTATGGAAACCGTCAACTATTGACAGTATTTTCTGCTCCCTTTTACGGTGGAGAATTCGACAATGCCGGTGGAATTTTTTGTTTGGACAAAGATGGCAAAGGTTCTTCAGAAATAATTGAAGCTGGGTTTTTAATATTAAAGCCTGACTACAATCTTGACAGTCAATTTACCTCGCCGACAAAAGATAAAACTAAAAGGAAAAAGAATCGATTCCATTGAAAGTTCTTATTAAAAATTATATTTCAATTATTATTATTATTTCTGATAATTTACTTTAGAATTTATCTTAATAATTTGAAATGAAATTTATTTTACAGTTTATTAAATTAAATGTTACGCGCAGTTTTAGTTGTTTTAAAATTACAACTTAAATTTTACCATTTGTTTATTGGTTGTTTATTTAATTTTTGGTTTTTTGTTCACCTTTAATCTATTTTCTTAATATTTCAATAATGCAGATAAACAAATCGTGTTATATAGAGTAATAAATTGTTGATCAATAGTGAAAAAAGAAAATAAATGAAATTTATATTTTGTTACTTAAACTATAAATTGAATAAGATAATCAATTCTAAAGAAGCAGGTCTGTACTAATTTCTTTTTTGTAAATATTTGAAGTAGACTGAAAATTACTACACCTATTCGTGATAGACTGGATGATTTCCTAGTTGCTGTTAAAAATATGTGAGCAGGTTCAAAAGCTGAAAAGTTAATGCTTAAGCATCGGAGGATTCTCAAGCTTTTTGCTTCTTTGGGTGTTAAATAACACATTTACAAGGGGTAATAATATGTAGAATGCCAAGTTACTGTTTGAAGAGTAACAAAAATATATAGTAATGAATTCAACCAAGAGATTATTGTTGTTACAGGATATAATGATTCATTTTTTTTGAGATTACAAATTGTAAGTTAAAAAAGCTTTTGCCTGTAACGATTAATGATGGTTTATTAGACACTTCTAATTATGACCCAAAACATTTTACTGATTTAAATTTAGTTGTATATTCATTGTATAAGAAAAATGTTCATTTTAGAATATTTTATTGTGATTTTGGTTTTTACGATTTTATATTGAAAAATCTATTTTTAGAATTTCTAGTGAGGAAAAAATCACCAAAAAGGTTTTTATTGAATGAAATTTAATATTAAAAACTGATAATTTAAAATTAAAAAATGAAATAATTTCAATAATTAAAAAATAAAAATAAAATAAAAAATAAAGTTTTCAAATTGTAAAAAATTAAAGAATTCTGGCGTTTTTTAAATAATTAAATTTAACAAAATTTGAAGAATTTCGGACGTTGTGGATGGATTAAATGTACAAAACCGATGCTGGCGACATATTTGACAAATGTACGTAACATAAACCTTTTCGGTAACCTACGATAAGTAAGAAAAGTCCGAAAGCTGAAAACATGGTTTTTCAAGAATTGGTCGAATACGCTAAATTTTACCATTTAATTTTTAGTTGAACAAACATCAAAAATGTTGTTATAAAGAGCGATTTTATTTATTTTTTAATTTGACTGAGCTTAGTTAAATAAAAAAAATTTCAACATTTCATTTTACCCATTGATATGCGCAGTATCAAATTTAGTGATTAAAATTAATTTTTAATAATACTCGTAATTTGTTTTAATTGGTATTGATGTAAACAGTGGAGCAAATCCACCACATCCTAACGTATTTAATAATGATGATAATCCCAATTATATTTTTCATCTAGGATTATAATTACTTTATTTATATGTTTGGTTGTAGATAAAATAAATTAAATTATTTTACATTTGTTGGGCCAGCACACAAATAGCCTTGAGAATTGTTTAAATGCATCAGTAATACAGCACAAAAACCCAGCACCAAGATAACTTAAAATACAATATACAACACCAATTAAACATTTTAAAATCTGAGAGAATATAAATAAATATAAAATCAAAAACATAAAAGTAAAATAAAATAAATACAAATGCATCAAGAACCGCACGAAATTTACATAAAAAATAACATAATAACAAGAAAATTCGACCGTAAAATGACCATTTATATAAAAGTAAAAATTAATGAATTAAATGAATAAAAATAAAATATTTTTTGGTTGAATAAATTTATTTAAAAATGTTAAAAATAAATTACTAATTTATATTAAGAAATTAATAAAAATTTAATTTAGATAACACAAATAATTTCAAGGTCGAATTTTGTTTAATCGCAATAAAATTAACACGCAAGGTTAAGGCCAAATTGTAGGTATATATACTGACGTGTTTTCACAAATTAGCAATCACAAGTACTAGAACTAAAATTAAACTAAATATTATTCGACAGTATTATTTCTAACTTGGTTAGAATTTCAATTTTCCTTCTCACTGGGAGACCGGTTGTATTAGTGTGCACTATAGCACTTATTGATTGGAATTTTTATTAGAATTATTAATGGATGGATTATCAATGGAATTTTTAATGGATTATCAATGGAGTAGGTTACGAATTTTTATTAAATTTTTATTAGATTATTGATGGATGGATTATTGATGGAAATTTTAATGGATTATCAATGGATTAGGTTACGAATTTTTAATTTTTATTAGATTACATTACGAATTATTAATGGATGGATTATCGATAGATTAGGTTACGAATTTTTGATGAATTTTTATTATATTACGAATTATTAATGGAATTATGTTACGGAATTTTAATGGATTATCAATGGATTGGAATTTTTAAGGGATTATGTTGCAAATTTTTATGGATTATGCTGTGAATTGTTAATGGTAAATTATGATACAAATTGTTAATTTTCAATATATGATTTTTGATGTTGAATTATGCTATTACGAATTTACAATATAGGATGAATTATGGATTATTAATTTCTATTATATGTTTACAAATTTCCGAAAATTGTTTCATGCTTTCAAGACTTTTACCCAATGGATCTGGTAATTTTCATTTACTCCTTTTTCGGCCCACAACCAAAACATAACGCAAGTTAGAAAATAAAACATACTATCGTAAATCGTGTAAGTGCGTGTACAATCGCCAATGATTTCGTGCCCGTGAAGGCTCCGGCGTGCGGAACGCAAGAGTTGGAACGTCAATATTACCCGTATATAGGGGAAATTGGAGGGTAAATGAGTAGTTCTTTGGCTTCTCCTTCATCATCCGTTTCTGCAAAATCGACAAAACTTCTGAAAAACAATCGGCTCAAAATCTCTAACACCGAGTAGTCCAGTGGGCACTCATTAATTATGAAATGAACATACATAGATTTTAAGGACAAAGAGAGGGAATGGGTAGTGGGGAAAATTGCGAAATCGTTGCAACAGTTAAAATGAATAGCCATCGGAAAAAGATTAATCCGAACGACCAAAATCATGAAAATAATGTTTTTAAACAAGAATTAAATAAATTATGTTAAATTGAAACAGAAAATATGGGCAGAACACTGCGCAAATTTTTGGAAATAGTTAAAACACTTATTATAAAAAACTGTAAAATAAGGGCGGAACGCTGCTCAAATTTTCCGAATCAACTAAAATACTTATAGAAAATAGAAAAATAAAAGTGAAATGCGACTCAACGGTTGGTATAAGATCATTATGAAACTGAAAAATAAGGGCGGAACGCTGCTCAAATTTGCCGAATCAATGAAAATACTTTATCGAAAACTACAGAATAAGGATAAAACCGTAAAATAAGGGTAAAACGCTGCAAAAATTTTCGAATTAACATAAATACTTTATCGAAAACCGGAAAGATACAGATAGATTACAACTAAATTTTTATACAAGAAAAATATTTTATAAAGCTGAGGAATAATGAAGGATCCCTAGTAAAAACTTGATAATAATAATAATAATAATAATAATAATAATAATAATAATAATAATAATAATAATAATAATATTAATAATAATAATAATAATAATAATAATAATAATAATAATAATAATAATAATAATAATAATAATAATAATAATAATAATAATAATAATAATAATCATGGTATTTGTAGTAATGATGATAATAATTATGATAATAATAATAGTAGAAAAAAATTAATAGTGGTAATAAAAATAAATATAACAGTAATTTATAGTAATAAAGATAATAATAAAGGTAATATTAGTAACAACTAATAAAGGTAATACATATAAAAGTAACCATGATAATGCTAATGACAATAATAGGAAGCATAGTAGTTAAAATAGGGATAAGAGTAAGAGAGATAATGTGAGAATATTTAACATAACAAAGGGTGTACAGGCCAAAGAATAATCATCAACACGGACAACGATAAGAAGGACTATGGGAATGGACATAACAATGAATGATATGAGAGTATAGGTTAACATTTGAAGGAGATAGGAGAATAATGGGACGTAAAAATCGAAATCGAGCACAGGCCTTCTATCGGCAGCTCGTTGAACCCATGGATCGTTCGGTCAATTATAGCATTAGCAATAGCGCTCACTTTTTGCGGACGATCTACCCACTCGAACACAGTTCCAACGTTGCTTAGCGACGGGTGTCGAGTGGTAAGCGAAAGATATTTGTATGGGGTTGTCTGGGTAACAACCATATAGTTTAAAAATTTCAACACCCAGAAACCCACCACATTTTTACGTTTAAATAATCTTTTTAAATACGTTTTGTTTTAATGATCAAATTTGATTTGAGAACTGTAAAATATTCCTGTATTGAAAAGGAAAATAATTAATTTTTCTTGTGTCGCAAATAAAAGCTTTAAAAATTAACGGCAAAAATAAAAGAAGAATTAAAAGGATTGAAAAAAATGCCAAAAACAAATCAGACATTTAGAAATCAAAACATAATATTTTGAATTTTAAAAGATTTTGGTGAAACAACTTTTCTTAATCTTGATTAATTTATATTTTTAAAACAGATTATTTCTTAACACATTTAGGTAATTCGTAAAATCGTTATAACTTAAAAACCAGCTAATATTCTTAAACGAAATTTTGAAAAATCACTTACCACAAATAACTACATCGCTTTATTGAGGTTTCGACTATATACTTTAATCTATACAATATAATTACGTACAAAAAACTTAGTACTATGTTACACGCATTAGAGCGCTAATTATGAAAAAACGTAGTACTACGTAAGTTGCTTAAAGTGTGTTAATATTGTTGGCCTTATTTTGAAATAGGTTTTTGTTGTCCATAATTAATTTTTGATGTGAATCCTCATGTTCTTGATGTAATGATAACAATTTCAAATATAAAGTGTAAAATTTCTTATAAATCATTACAATAAAACAGACAAAATAATCCAATCAGAGATCGACTCCAGATTTCTCCCATAAAAATATAAATAATAATGTTTTAAAGCAATAATCTTATAATAATGGAAAAGACTATTTTTTAAGAGCTTTACAGTTATCTAATCTTAACTAAATTTACTGTTTCTCCCTAATTCTTGACAAGTATAAATTTCCGTAAACCTTAAACACGTTTGAAACTGCAATCGCCCTGCACCCATAGTTTCATTCATGCAACTAAAGTCATTTGTTATTATAATTTAGACACAATTATTTTGATGTTATCACGCCGTGTGCGTTTAGCCATATTTCTTACACTTTACCATATGTGCAATTGGACATCCAATGACAACAAACCACACCAACTCCTGATAATATTGATTTACAGATTTGAAAAATTATAAAATCCCTAGAACATGTATTATGTTCGCAAATAGGGTTTATTTTAATTTTTTTTTCTAGGGTTATTGTATGAGTCTTACATAAACGCCATCAGGATTTTTACGCTCTTCCACCTATGTATCCATGATAGTTACCATGCTGGTACTGTGTATTGTGGTTAAAAATCCATGAACAGGTAAGCTTCATTTCTAAAACTACTCCTCGTGATATTTTCACTTTCGAGTTCTTGATTCATAATAGGTCTTAGTCTCTTTTTTCTACGTCCTTGTTCATGTCTATCTATTTTTACAATTCATATTTCAACTGGTCTACTTTATTCGTTTACCATTAATGAGCTTTTCAAAACTTTTAACAGAAATTATTCCTGATTTCTCAAAAAGTATTTTTGCTATCCACTTAAACCCATTAACTTTCTTTTTTAATATTTTATTTATGATCCTGTTATTCAAGATCAAATGTTAGAGATTGAACTTTCTATCATTACAAATACATCCACTCTTTCGTTTTTACATACAATATTTCAATATTACATTGATTTTTATGTTGCTATTTTTAGTAACAGTTTAAAAAAAAAATTTTTATGAAATTTCTTATAGAAATTCATATTCTATTAAGAAGTCAGATTCATATAATAAGCAACCAGTTTAGATATGAAATATATTTGTAATGCATAATTCATTTTAAATAATTATTTAAGAAAATAAATATTTAAATCTTTTTTTATTTTATTTTATTAATTATGATTTTTTGTAAAGATATAATTAAAAACTGGCAAAAGACGCTAATAAACAACAATAATCCATTGGGTACTCATTGTAATAAACAAAAGAATTGTCGAATTGCAAATAAAAATATAACCAAATGTAGTCTGTTTAAAAATTATTATTTTCAAATTAAAATATTATTTATTTTGATGATTTGTTTTAAAAGTGATCGATTTTATTTTATAATTATCCAAATAGTTTTCTAAAGTGTTCGAAGAAATGTAATTTAAAAATTAAAAGAAAATAACATCAAACCGGGAAATTGCTCATTTTGTTTAAATCAAACTAATCAATAAATAAAATAAGATTTTTGAAATTTACGCTAATTAAAGATTTATTTTTAATTTAGAAATTTTCCCCAAATTATTATTTTCAAATTTTATTGATAAATGTTGATGTTATCCCGCTTGGACAGCGCCTCACCTCCCCTCCATTGTTTAAAAAAATTTTAAAAATGGTTTATTTAAATTTCTATTGAAAATCTTTCAGAACCTTTGGAAATTAGTATGTGTTTGTCAAAATATAGAAATCAACGTATGATATTTGTTAATAATACTCAAAATTAGGATGCTGGTTTTGAAAATGTGGTGAAAATAATAAACATGTAAATAATGGATGATAAAAAACTTTACAAATGGTTGCAATGATAATGAAAATAAGATAAAAAATAAATAAGAGGTAAATAATGGGTAAGAGATGTTAGTAGGCAGTTAGTGGCACTCTGCGCCCACACACCATTGCATAATAAAAATAGGGGGGGGGGTTCGTGACGGATTAAATTACGTAATGACGTAATTTAATCTCGGACTATCTTTTATAGTGTAATTTGAAATTTTAAATAATAATTAAAGTAAATTTTAAGTATAATTAGAATTTAATAAGAAATTTTAGAATTTTGAAAGTTAAATTGTATAATATAATTTTGAAAGTAAAATTTTAAGTATAATTTTGAAGTTTATTTTCAAAGTAAATTAATAAAGGAAATTTTAAAGTAAAATTTTTCAAAGCAATTTAGTGTTAACAAAATAATAATAATAATAATAATAATAATAATAATAATAATAATAATAATAATAACAATAATAATAATAATAATAATAATAATAATAACAACAATAATAATAATAATAATAATAATAATAATAATAATAATAATAATAATAATAATAATAATAATAATAACAATAATAATAATAATAATAATTCAATCAATTAAAAACTTAATAAAAAATTGATTCTTAACAAATAAACACATAAAAATAAACACATAAAATAAACACAAATCATCTAATAATAAGCTCTTCTTAGTTCTGCCAACAAAATATGGACAACTTCTTTCTTCTTGTAGTTCCTGTAGCATCTTCATCTAAATGGACAAGTCAACATTGAGTGATCTGCACAAACAATGCAGTTATCTAGACATTTCAAACCAGATCCTTGAACCGATTCGTAATGCATCCGAACAATTTCTTCGATGTTGATTCCTGTCATTTGATAAATCCGTGTAGCTAAAAATTCAGGAGCACAGTACGAAAGCTTGTTCTATATATTCGGAAAGAGCTCTTCCATCTTCATCAGAATTGTTTCGAATACGTATGCTTCTTGCTCGTCGTTCATTTTTAATTTTTACAATCGTTTGAATTTTTCCACAATCGGTACTTAATAAATAATTTAGTATTTATTCGTCGGTTTTAAGATTATTAATTTTAAGTTTTATAAAATTAAATATTTCTTGTACTAGAGTGTTGTAGTCCAGTGTTTTTATCCCCGTGACAACGACTTTTCCGCTAGCAAATACATTCACACATAACTGATTATACTTGTCAAGTCTTAACAGTTCTGACTCGTAAATGTTTTCTGTTTTGCTAGGCAAATCATACAAATTGATTCGACACCCAATGTCAATGTTCAAAGATAATGACTGAATTTGTAAATCTTGAATCCAATATTTGAGATCTCCTTCCTGTAATGGTGTCTTGCAACACATTATCCTGCATTTTCCACTCTTGAAGAATAAGATTGGATATTTTCCGCTTCTTTCCACTACATGTTGAGGTTTTTCGGTTGGGAACTTCATTCCGTCTACTTGTATACATATTAAGTAACCAATAACAAGTTACTGAACAAATAAAAATTTGGTTACTTGCCAACAAAACTTTAAATAAAAGTTAAACAATAACAATAAATACAAGTAAAAATACAAATTTACTAATAAAATCTTTTTCACTATCTTTCACATCATTAATGCCTCTATATCAGTAAATCATTTGGTTGTTTAGTTACTGAGTAGTTAGCAAGAAAAATTATCTTTTCTGAATAAAATTTTGTATTTGATTATTGTATTTTATTGAAATCATTGAAATTATTTTATAAAAATCAATACGTTTTGTCAAACACTTTTCAACTATTTTTTTAAAAATTTATCCAATGTTGAACAATTATTCTTCTATTAAATGTTATTTTTCATAAAAATATTCATTTAGATACTATTTACCATTTAAATAACAATATTCAACCAACTCAACCCCTTAGAAATATCAATCAACTTGTTCCTCGTCAATAATTTCCCCTTAAAATACATGGTTATTGACTATAAACCCAATAAGTTACCGAAAACTAGTTACTGAACCAATAAATATTAATGATAGGTTACTGACCAATAAACTTTGAAATAAATCACATAAAAGGTTGAAAAGAAATACAAGTTGAAATTCAAATTTTATTAATAAAAATATTATTCACTCTTTTTCGACCATTGATGTCTCCAAATTGTTAAATTATTTGGTTGCTTAGTTAGCAGTTGTTATCAAGTGACAATTAATCAAATTCATTGAAACCAAATCCATTGTTATGTTTACTTGGTATCAACTTCTAAATACTGATAACTCATACACACTGAACAATTCATTGAGTAATAACTGAACAACAATCACTAGGTACTGTATACAAATGAAATTATTAGGAAATTTATTATAAAATAATAAATGAAAAAAGTTTTTTTAGTTATATAAATAAAATATTTTTCATTGACATAGAGATTTTCTCGACGAAAAAAAATATTTATGAATTCCGAAACATTAGACTGCATTTCCTTACGTTCAATTTAATCCCATCTACTTATAAAATTAAATTAGCAACTAAATAGACATAATAATTAAATTTATTTAAGAAAAATTATAAATAAAAAAATAATTTATTTAAATGATTTCTTTTGATATGATAATTTTAAATTCTTTGTAATATTTTACAACTGTAGAATATTTTTAATATTTGAATAATATTTGAATATAATTTTTGATAAACCAACATTTACCTTTAATTTTATTTCAGATTATAGATCAGTATTTCTATTTATTTAACATTTATTTTCGGCACATTGTATAAATGAAATATAAATGGAATTAATTATCTCAACTCAACATTTGTTTACAAAATACAAGATCCGACAGAAGTAACACACCTTTTTCAATTACAATTTTGCTCACTAGCATTAATCAATTTCTTCAATCGACACAAATCAAGAACTTAAGACCTAAGATGACTTCATCTTGGTTTTCAAGTTTGTAAAAATGTATAATTTTTAATAGAATATATTTTAAAGAAATTAATGAATTAGTTTGTTTGAATAAGAAATTTAAAATCTATATAGTTTTTATTTCAACGGGATGATAACATTGAATCTGTCGAAATATAAACCAGTATATTTCTTATAATTATTTATAAATTTTGAAGTAGAAATATTTGTTTCTTATAAATTGATGGTATTTTTAGAGGTTTCAAATAAAGTTATCATATTCCACAATCAAACTAGAAGACCTCAGAAAATTGCAGAACTAATGTCTAAAATTAAAATCAATAAAAAACATATTGTAGAAATTCCGCTAATAATGGTCTGTAAAAAAATCCCATTAGTTGAAATCAGGATATATTTATTTGTTGACAATATATTTTTATCTTTTTAATTGCCGCCATTAGAGGATCTAAATGATTTCCCAAACTTATCGTCGTTTGATTTATGATTATTATGTGGAAATCAGGCCGACCATTAATTAATAGGAAATAGCTGCAACAGCCGGGCCATAAAATGTCAATGATATAAATCTTTCCTGTTTAGGTTTTTGTTGGTCCTCTTCATATATAAATAGTTGACATTCAAAATAAATATTATGCAATATAAAATAATTATAAATTTTCATGCTGTTTTCAATTCATAAACTTTGGTGATTAGTAAGTTCTGTGTTAGTTTTGCAATATTTAACCGCTCCATCTTCGTCTGTGAAAACGTTTCGATTATATACCTTTTGATTAAATTTGTACATGTAAGATTCATTATAGGTTTTCTAGGTTTTAGGGCAAGGGCTTTTATTATTAGTTTGGGACAAGGTTTAAAGGAATGAGGCTTTATTTAGGTTATAAGAAGCTATTTGGAACAATTTGTTAATTTCATTTTATTTTTTGTAGAAAAAAATTGATTCAAACTTAAGAACTCTGTTTCTTCTTCTTCTTCTTCTTTTTCTTCTTCTTCTTTTTCTTCTTCTTCTTCTTTTTCTTCTTCTTCTTCTTTTTCTTCTTCTTCTTCTTTTTCTTCTTCTTCTTCTTTTTCTTCTTCTTCTTCTTTTTCTTCTTCTTCTTCTTTCTTCTTCTTATTATTTATTATTATTATTATTATTATTATTTTATTATTATTATTATTATTATTATTATTATTATTATTATTATTATTATTATTATTATTATTATTATTATTATTATTATTATTATTATTATTATTATTATTATTATTATTATTTTTATTATTATTTTTATTATTATTATTATTATTATTATTATTATTATTATTATTATTATTATTATTATTATTATTAATTATTTTTATCTTGGTTGTAATGAGAGTCATTACATTCAGTTGTTTCATCTTTTTCTACTTCAACTCAACCTTTAGCAAGTGTCATTAAAGAGAACCGTCTCAAACAGAAAACAAATATGTTTTATCTCTAAAATAAATTTCTCTCTAGTTTACAATTTTGAAGCTTTCATTTCTCGTTTAATCGTTTGTTTGTTCTTTTTCCTTGATCATTATAACAATTATTTTATGGTTTTCGCTCCTTCATTACTGCTCTCTCTTCGTTACTTAGTTTTAATCTATTGTTTTCCTACGAGGAGCCAAAAGATCAATTTCAAATTAATTTCTTTCCATTCTTAAATTAAATTGTTTTCTTGGAATTAATTAATTAGTTGGTATTTTCAAAACCCTTAGTCCATGGACTGTCAATTCTGAATTTACTATATTCTCCTTTGCTTTTATTTGCCAAAATATGTATTTGTTTATACGTATAATCAAATATTGAAAGGCTTTTTCAATCATATTGTAGAAACATTAAAATATTGTTTAATATATATTCACAATAAATACAAGTAGATAAGTTCCATTGAACATCGTATTGATGTTTCAAATGTTTCTCCAGCAATAAATTTCGATCTTACCTTTTCGCTTGACCAGCAAACATACTTTCTAATATCTTTCAATTATACATTATTTAAATACAATTCTCGACGTTTGCCAATGATGACATTGTCGTGTTGCCAACGTATATTAATGATATTTCTTTCATTTCCCACATTTCCAGGAGAATACATTAATTGTTTCAAACTGATATGAATATATGGAAACAATTATTAAGCAAAACAGCAATATCTGTGATTGAATTTTAATGTCTAACATTATAATGTTAATTATCAATTAATTATCATTGATGAATGAATGGTGATTTTAATAGCTTTTGATACATTTCATTTGTAGGTAACAATGTAGTTATGAAGTTGAAAAAGTTGTAAAGATATTTAAACAATAATTAAATATTTGATATTTATTTATAATGCATTTGTAATTTTATTTTAATTATTTAAAATTTAGTAAAATTAGGTAAAAATTAAATGTTTCAGGTATTAAACATATAGTACTCAGAGATAACAAGTAGTGTATAATTAATACTGTGCCACGTAGGATATACGGCTTGAAAATTTTTTTTTACTTGGGATGGGGATTGAAAAACATTTTTTTAATTTAAATTTTTTGTTTTATTAAAGTAAATTTTAAAAAATTTGAAGATTCTTGATTGAAAAAATTAACTATTAAATTATTTTCATACTACAAAAGAACATAAATTTAAAAATTTGGTTTTTAGCCTCAAACCTGTGAAAATCGCAAAGTTTCATAAGTCAATATGAAGCTAAGAAGTTAAGCTCTGAAGTTTTATAACTGAAAATTATTTATTTATATGATGTCTACTGACAGTATCACGTTTTAAAATAGCTAAAATACTGTAAATGAAGCATAAATTATCAGAGTTACTAAAGTTTAAAGTACAACGTTTCTTTAATAAAGATTTTGGCGTTGGAATAAATCCTTGATTACTCAATCGATTTATCTGGTGAACTTGGTTACAGCAAAATTTATTTCCTATATTTTATTGATAACCTAGTTACTACCCTTTTTATTAATTAAGGTATTTCTTTCGTCTAGAAAAGTAATACCTTCATCTAAAAAGGTGTTGATAATCGGCCTTGCCAAGTTTGAAAGGATGAATGATTGAAATTCCCAATTTTTTTCAAACTTTTCACCGATACAAAATTGTATCTCAACCGAACCCATTTGAATGATCACATTATGTTATTATGAACTAAAGGTGTGGGTATTGTAACTGTTTTGAAATTTAAATGAAAAACTTCCATTCTAACAATGGCATGTGATTAATCTTAATCAAAATTAACATTAAATGCTATCAAGCCACCATATTGATTAACAAGAGGTATATCCGAAATATTATCATTAGAAAGAAGTACTAAATCAGGAATGTTTTTGTCAGATCAGAAATAATTTTTACATCATCAGCTTTATTAGAAACCTCATCAGTCGGAAAAAACGATTGTTTTATTAAATTTAATATTTTTAGAAGGACTTGGGTTAGTAATATTAATTGTTTTTCTTTTATTATTATTTATATTATTATTGTTATTGTTATTGTTATTATTATTTATTATTATTTTTATTATTATTATTATTATTATTATTATTATTATTATTATTATTATTATTATTATTATTATTATTATTATTATTATTATTATTATTATTATTATCCTTTACTGATAATCTGAAATTTAATATTTTATTTGGGGTAAATTGTGTTAAATGTTCTTTATGTTGGTTGGAAAAAACAGAATAATTGGATGTTTTTGTAGATTTACATATGGGACAACTAAAGTAGATAATTCGGTAAAAGGTATGGGAGTAGTAACTTTCCATAATTTGATGACATTTTCCTTTATGAATTGAATAATTGCAGAAATTGGGGTAAAGATTGCCTTTTATATTAGACATTTAAGTTAAAATATGATTAAAAATTTGATTAGAAATAAAATAACGTATGGATAATCAATAAAATAAATCACATCATTAAGTACACAATATGATTATCCAATGAAAACTTTAAAATTAAAAAACAATTTTGATTGGTTAATTTAATTTAGAAAATCATATAAGTCGATTAAAAAATTAAAAAATCATTACAATGAATCAGAATAAAGTGGTGTTGCTAATGTGTAATTTTTGATTAATGTATTTCTAAAGTTAATTCTTGGGTAAAATTCAATGGGTGCTATCAATTTAGGCAAAACCTCTTCAGCAAGTTTTTTACAATTTTCAATGGAATATTAAAATTCTTAATTACCTATTCATTTAGTATGTATTTCTATAAAACTCATTTTTTAAATTGGTGGGTTTCTGGGTGTTGGCTACAATTTGACTACAACGCACACCACTACGATCAATCTCCAAGTGAGACTGAAAATCAATATTTCAACCAAGTTGAAAATAATACTGCAAAGTAGTAGTTGTAATTTGTGAAAACACATCAGTATATATACCTATAATTTGGCCTTAACCTTGCGTGTTATTTTATTGCGATTAAAAAAAATTTGACCTTGAAATTATTGGTGTTATCTAAATTTAATTTTATTAATTTCTTAATTTAAATTGGCAATTTATTTTTAACATTTTTAATTAAATTTTATTTTTATTCATTTAATTCATTAATTTTTACTTTTATATATATGGTCATTTTACGGTCAAATTTTCTTGTTATTATGTTATTTTTTATGTAGATTTCGTGCGGTTCTTGATGCATTTTGTATTTATTTTATTTTACTTTTATGTTTCTGATTTTATATTTATTTATATTCTCTCAGATTTTAGAGTGTTTAATTGGTGTTGTATATTGAATTTTAAGTTATCTTGGTGCTGGGTTTTTGTGCTGTATTACTGATGCATTTAAACAATTTCAAGGCTATTTGTGTTCTGGCCCAAAAAATCTATTTATTAGGAACCAACACCTATGAAACAATGTTTATACAATATGAAAGTGGGTAAAATTTGGAATATTGATAGAAAAAATTTATCAAAATTATTACTTGCTATCAATAAAAATATCCGATTCAATGAGCAATTTACTTTTATGAATTGTGGGAAAGATTGAACCTTGGAAAATAATGAAAATTTTCATTTTATGATAAAAATTAGAATTGAAGGGTTTAAAGAAGTAAATCAAACTATTAGATTTATTTGGAAACTTAATGAAGCAAAATGTCTTTAAATAAAAATTTATTTGTATAATCTTTATTTTGTTGTTTTTAATTATTCTTAGTTTTTAATTAAAAATTCATGTACAGTGGAGCCCCGCTATAACGCGCCCCGTCATAACGCGAATTCGAATTTAACGCGGTCGTAGCATGGCACCCAAAATTTTTATATTCATTTACATTTAGAAAACAATTTGATAAAATTAAAAGAACCAAAACATGAAATTAAATTCATTTTTACCATAAAAAACTGTTCTTGAAAAAAATAACAAAATTTAATAAATATAGCTTGATAAAATTGTCAAAATGTATGCCGTGATCAAGCTTGTAGTTAAAAGCAAATAAATTTAATATATTTTTTTTGAAATAAAAATGATTGTAATTGTAGATTATTTTTAATACCTTTATTATTAAAAACGATTCATAATATTTAAGTTTTTATTAATTTAAATCCTTTATAAGTGTATATTGTCGCATTATAACGGGGTTTCGTTGTATTTTATAATTATTTGTGTTTTAAATTACTGCTTAAATTTAAGAAATAAAATTCAAATTTTGAAAAATTATTAAATAAATGATCACATATTTATTTACAATGTTTTATAAAGAATTATATTTAAAATCATTAAAAAATAAATTAATATGAATAATTATAAAATTATGATTCACTATTTGAATTTTTAAGTTTCTTCAATTTCGTTACATTATGTTTCTGTTCAATTTTTAGAATCATTTTTTATTTTCTTTTATTTCTTCTCATTGGTTTCATATACTTTTTCAAACAATATCTTAGAGTACGATAAAATCTTTTCACATGGGCTGCTTTATATTGAGAAAATACAGAGTAATGATTTATTCCTTTTTTACTTTACTAATATAAAATTATTTGCCTAAATGAAATATTTAATTTAATTTATTAATTTAATTCATAACCCAAACCGTTTGTAAATGGCGAATTTATTCATTAACAAATAATTTCATTAATGTATCAACCATTCCATTGGCCAAATTTGTTTTTGTTAGAATAGCTAGTGCGGATCAACTCAATACATAAATACATTCCAAAATATATTTGTGTCCCTTATTAATTTTAGATAAAGTTATCAAATCCATTTACCATTAATCATTAACTTCCATTGTTTTATAATTTCAACTATTGAATTTCTTCAACATTGGTTTATTTAGACTGTATGCCATTTGGCCAGATAACCATTTCTGAGTTTCCTTCTTTGAATTAATTGCTACCATTGCCAGTTTTGTTATTTCGCCATAACCAGCGGGAGGTTTGGGTTGTCCATACTTTTTCGAGATAATCACATATAATCATTATATCTATATATATATATATATATATTTTTATATAGACTTCACCAGGTTAATTTTATCAATTTGTACATGACTTTTTGTGCCCTACATAACTTTTTCGGTTATTGTCATGGCAGCCACAACTTTGCCATTGTAAGTTGAACTATTTTTTAACTTTTCTACGGCCTTGTTCCAGCGGTGACAATACCATATACTAAACCTTTGTCAAAAATTTAGACTTATATTTACAATTTCAAAATAATTAAAATCCTTACAAAAAACAACCTTCATAATTTTCATATATATTAAATTTCAATAATCTTCCTAATTTTTAATTTTTATTTTATTTCCAATCGATTTATTTTAATAATAATCCTTTCCATGTTTTTTTCTGTTTAATTCCTATACTAAAATATTTATTATAGGGAATTGATTATTTTTAAAATAGAATCATAATATTAATACTAATAACAATAATAATAATAATAATAATAATAATAATAATAATAATAATAATAATAATAATAATAATAATAATAATAATAATAATAATAATAATAATAATAATAATAATAATATTAATAATAATAATAATAATAATAATAATAATAATAATAGTAATAATAATAATAATATTAATTAAAATTATAATAATCTCATTCTTTTTCATCTAATACAAAATTTAATTAAAAATGTATAAAAAAACGTAGAGTAGTAAATAATAATTATCTAATGAAAGATTGCCAAATTTCGCTATATATATTGATATTAATTTAAAAACTTAATCATTTTTCATATAAACAAAATTATACAAAAAACAATTTATCTACAGTTTTAAAATTGAATCTCATTACAACTTTTCATTATTTGTTTCAAACAATGCTACTTTATAAATAATTAAAACAAAAATATAATTTAAGACTTTAAGTTTTCAAACAATGCCGATAAATAATAATTTTCATTATTAAATTTTAAAATAATTTTCACAACCTACATAATATTAATAAAACTTGTTGAAATCTACTTCTTTGAGAATTATCTCAAATTTCAAGAATTGTAAAACAACTTCAAATTTAATTATAACCAATTAATTTTAATTGGATTATATTAATTAAATTTCAAATGAAATAAAAACTATATTGCTATGTATACTAAAGTCTATATATACCTAAGGAATTTTATTGCCCTTTTTATTAACTAATATTAAATGATAAAATATACAAAAGATTCTTCAATTTCTCAGAGAATGATAAAATCTCAAATGAAATATTAAGTGACTATATAATCAAAATATTCATAAGAAAATAAATCGGATAACAATTTTTGCTAAATTAGTCTTTTTCATTAATTATTATCAATCTTACGAAGAAAAAACGACTTTGATAATAATGTTTCAATTATTCCTACAAATAATGATAATTCTGTCGGATCCGTCTGTCATAATATTTCACAAGCTTAATCCGTTCACCATTAGTGGACCCTTATCTTGATCCAATTCTCCTGTATCTACCTAACAGGGTCGGCACTAACTTCTCCTTGTTACTATCATGCTACAGAGACCCAAAGACCAATCTAAACAATGGTATATAATATAAACAAAAAGTACTATATCTCTAATTAGGCTTCATTGCGTTTTTATAGTGAATTTCTCTGACCACAACTTTACACAAGTAGTTATTTTAAATTTTTTTCCCGTAGTATTTTTTATTTTCTACAATGTATAAATATGAAAACAAAATCAGGATTAGCAATGATTTAGAAAAATAAATTTTTTAATTTATTTATATAATTATGAGTATTTATTTTTTTAACTGAAAATATGATAAAAATCTTCAAATCTTTTGAATGATGCATTTCATTTTTACACAAAATAATATTGAAAACGGTTTTGAATAATAATAATAATAATAAATTAACCATTCATTGATATATTTTTCTAAAAAAATTATTTTTAGCTTCATTTAGAGTAATAAACATTTCCTTTCAAAAACAAATTAGAAAAATATTTTAGAAAACGCCATTCAAAATTAGAATTAATTTTATTAAATGTTTTATTAAAAAAACTTTTTTGTTTTTGTTTTATTATATAAATTGTTGCAGACTAAAATGACTTAAAATTATTTGCCAGCTTATCAATATTAAACATAAATTAAATTGTTTAATTAATAATTATTTAATTAGAATTTTTGTTTTTAAAACCATAAAAAACTGGCAAAGAAAAAATCAATTTTTTTTTATTTATGAAAACACATTTTAGAATCTTATTTTTTGCCAAAAATAAAAAAACAAATTACTCAATTTAGGCTTTACTAAATCTTTCAAGTTTTCATTTTTATCTGAAAAATAATTAGATTTTGTGGTTTTGTTTTGCTAAATTTTTTTCTTATTAACAGAGAAAGTATTTAAGTTTTCAGTTTTATTAGAAAACCGTTACAAAAAGGAATATTAGTTTCTTTACAATTAAATTTATTATTAATTACAATACGACTTTTAATATTCAATCAAAATTAAATATTTAATTTTAAATATTAATGCATATTATTAATAATACTACGCGCCATTCTTAATGTATTTTTATGTAATATATAGAGTTTAAAACATTGAACGGTTGCACCAAAATGAACTGTCAATATGTAGGACCTTTCTTTATAAAAAAATAATTTTTTTAATGGACCCAAGAGTCTGTTTTTATATTTTACTTATCATGAACATCTGATCCCATATTCAATTTATACAATAAATAAATTCAAATGCACATTTAAAATTTTCTTTTAAATTTTTTAAGTTTTCTCGTTTATATAAATAATACTAATATTTCGAAAACATTATTAGAATTTACTAATTCAATTTTGATTTTATAAATTATTAACGAAAAACAATTAAAAAATAGATAATATATTTATATGTAAATAATTAAAGAAAGAAGACAAGGTTTTAATAATTGATAAACACCAACTATACATTTTGTACAATATATATAGTTGGGTTTTTCTAGTATTTATTTGTAACATAATTTATTATTAATTAATATAAATTATTTTTTATTAATTAATCAAAATATAAATAATTGATTTTAATGATTTGCTAATAATTTCTAAAAAATTGGCAAATGATGAGAAACTGACTATTTCATTGGTTAATAAGAAAAGGTAATTTCAGTGCTAAATAAAATATTAAATTTAGTTGTAAAACAAATATTGCAACTCAAATAGACAATAGGTAATTTTATTTATTTTATATTATAAAAATATTTTAAAGTATTTTCTGTTAAATTTTAATTAAATTTTTAATAGTATAATATTGTTATTAATAAATGTTGTTTTGAAATTTGTACAATTATTTTGCTTTAATTAAAACAATTTAAAGAGATTTATTAAATTCATTATCGGTGGAGACAGAAAATAATTTATATTAGTTATATAGTTTTTTATTTTTCTGAATTTATTTTCTGAAAATTAATTTATTTTAAACAATATTTTACCGTTAATAAATATTACCCATTTACGGAGGAGGTTATATTTGTTATTTTATGTATTTGAAGTACAAAGTTAAGGAATAATACAAAGTAAAGAGCTAATAAGTAAATTTTATAAACTTTCTACAATAATTTATATTCCTTCACCTATGTCAATAATGCTTCGTATGTTACAGAAAATGTCACATCTAAACTTTACTTAAATTTGATATAGCCGATACTACTCATTAATAGCAAATAGGAAAAGTAACCTTTCACTACAAACATTTTTAAACTTGGTAACTACTCTTCAACATTTCTACAAACCTTGAAATATTATATCTGCCAATGCTGGGAACTCCCATATTTTCATATATTAAACATCATGAAACATTATTTTTTAATATTATGCCGATATTTTTTAAGATGACTTTTCTAACCATTTGAAGTGTAAAATCATTAATTTGACAAAATTATTTACAACTGCAACTCTTGAAACAGTAGTAAAAATAAAATAATTGCTTATTTTGTTTTAACGAGAATTCTGAGGTAGCTCAGCTTTCTTTACTAAAGTAGCTATATCAATTTCTATGCTTGAAAATGATATTGCAGCAAAATTTGAGCAATTTATCCTTTAATAAACATTTGCATTTTCATTATTATTGAATTTCAGTTTTAGGAAAGGTATTTTCACTAGAATATTGAACAAGCTCCTCGATTTTGAATAGCTCTCTACTTGTAGTAATTACCATCGATGATTTCCTTAAAATCACCAAGTTCAGGTCTTTAAGTTCTTTTGGCAAATTATTTTTTCAACCAATGATGATTTCAAAAGATCTAATTTACTTTAAAAAACGATTCAATTAAAAGTATAAGTTTGCAATAATTTGTTTTTTTTAAAATTTTGAGTTCAACTCCTTTATGTGGTTGGTCATATTATAAGTGGAATACCTAGTAAAAATATTGAGGTCTTGCATTCGATTTTTAAGTTATGTACTGACAGATCTCAGCTACCTCACTCGTTGGACATGATTCATCTCTACAGTGAAACTACACCAACTCATCTGTGTGTTGAAAATCTTGTTATGCTTGATAACACCAAAATTATACTTTTTAACTTAATCAGAGAAATAAATATGATTCCAAATTAGTGATCAAAAAATGCACGTTGTGTTATCTTTGAATTTATAAAATTATCATAAAAAATTTTTTATTTAATTTATTAATTACTACTGCATGTTTTAATAAAATTTCAAGTCTAAAATAAAAGTCTTAATAGTTAGAAAGATTTTATTAAATATAAATATTTAATTACAATTAAATAATAAAATAAAATTAATCTATAAATTAAATTAAAAATACTGAAGTAAAATGATCAGATAAAATGGTCAAATAAAAATCAAATTCTATTGGCTCATTGTGTGTGACAATTCAATTTCAATGCAATAGATTGAAACCGTATATAGAAAGCAAATTGGATGTGTCAGACTGCAATTTTTGACATGGTCCCTAAATTGTCATGCTGCATATATACTACGCTTGGCCTTTGTTCGAATTGCCACACAACAGCATTCAGTTTCAAACCTGAAACCTGTGAAAACCATAAATCACTAAAATTGTAGCCAAATTCATATTCTTTCAAAAAAGAGCTGTGGTTTTGAGTTGACAGGTCTATGGCAAAAAAAAACTTTTGAATTTCTTTAACTTTGACATCACTTGTTTGACTCAAAACAAAATGAGCAAGTGCGATCATTTCAATCTATTCCCATTTTGCATCAAAATTAAGGATGACCCGAAATTCTGAAATAATTTTTTTCTGCTAATAGTTGATATGAATCGGAATCCGATGTGAAATTATTTTTTCCACACTCAGAAGTCATCTTGGGCTAAATAAGGTTAACATGCTTTTATGAACTTATAATTTAATTTATCAATTTGTCTCATATTATTTGCTTGATCATTAAAACAGTATTTGCAAAAAAATATTATTTTGACTGAAAATTTCCAAAATGAGAGCTGTTGAAAACGGTTAAAAATAGACTGTAATCCGAGTATAGAAATTTAGCTGTTTTCATTTCTGTAGAGAAGTAAATGAATTAAAATTTCCAATTAAAATATAAATTTTTTATTTTTTTATAAATTAAAAAAAATCGAGAACCATATCATGTTGCAATTTAATTATTTTGTTAATTGGATAATAACTAGTTTCCGTATTTCTGTGGGAGAGAGTTTTGCAAAAGAAAACCATAAAATTAATATTTATATTTAAATAAAATTTAAAATAAATTAGAATGTGAAAGTAGAAAAGTTTAAAATGTTAAAATATTACAATAATAAGAATAATATTATTAATATTATTATTATTATTTTTATTATTATAATTTTTTTGACCAATACATATATTATATTTTAAATATAATTTTCTTAAAATTTGAGATAAAAGGAACCTTTGTTTTCAATAATAGACAGCAGAAAACAATAAGATTATCGATTCTTAAAGTGAAATCAATGTGCAAAAAGAAAAACAATCGAATTTCTGTCAAATTTAACGTTAAATAATAACTATTGACATTATATTTTTAAAAACATGATAAATATCAGATAATTATTTTTCTCATTAACTGTTTATACTAGAATTAGAATAATATTATTGCTAAGTTTAGTTTGATCTGTTTTCCTTGATTTTTGTTTTTTTATAATTTATGATGTTCTGTACACATAATGGCGGCATTATTATTTGATTGAATTCATTTCTCATCATATTCTATTTATAATAATGATAATCATTATTATTATTATTATTATTATTATTATTATTATTATTATTATTATTATTATTATTATTATTATTATTATTATTATTATTATTATTATTATTATTATTATTATTATTATTATTATTATTATTATTATTATTATTATTATTATTATTATTATTATTATTATTATTATTATTATTATTATTGGGAAGCAATTATTATTTATAATGTCATTAGATTCAGAGATTCATGTGCAAAATCTATTAGTACGACTGTCTTGAATTTTTTTAAATAGCTTTACAATCTAAAATTGTGATAAAACTATGTTATTTTTATTATATATATTTAAGTAAAGTTTTTTTAAATTTTAGTTTTTAATATTAATTTGAGAATTCTTTTTTATCAGTGAATTTATTTTATTTATATAAATTTTAAAGTTAATATAAAATTTATTTTAAAATGTTTAAAAAACTTATTTGTTCAATAATTATAAATTAAATCCATATTATTTTGGTTGTTTATTTACCTGGTGATGGGAGTGATTCTGTTAAAATATATCGTAAAATGAGTGTTTGAATCGCTTTTTCATTCAATCCACTCTTGATATGCTTATTTAATTATTATTACTAGCATTATTGTTTTTATTTTTATTATTATTTTTATTAATATTATTAGTATGGCCATTGTTTTTGTAAAATTAGTGATTTTTTGAAATACCGTGTTGAATATCTTATTTAAAGTCAATGAAAAATAACTTTTTGATTATAAAATTCAAAATAATTATTCAAAATGAAACTGAAAGGAAATTAATTATTTTACCAGATCTAATTTTTGAATTAAACTTCCATTGTAACTTATGATTTTAATGAAACTTTTAATTACTGTAATTTTAGGATGAGTATTCTTAATTGAAAATGAAACTTTTCACTAAATAGATGATGTTTTCACTAAGATAATTAAAAGTAATTTTATAATTTTTAATTAATTTTTGAACTAATATTTTTTTTAATACATTTTCAACAACAAATTTTTTTAGTCAACATATTTAATGACTACATGAAATAATTACAATTTATTACATGCAAATGTTGCAAAACTATTAAATATTTTTAAAAGATTTAATAAAAGTAATTTAATAAATAAATTTAGTATAAAATGTAACGTTTTTTTATTGCGTTGTGTTTTATTTTTATTTTTAATAAGAAAGTTAATTGTAATGAAATTTGTGTAATTATTATTAATTATTATTATTTTTATTAATTTTTATTATAAACTATATTTATCTTTTCAGTTATTGATATTTAACCCCTTAACGCACATGCCCGAGCGTAACTTCAGTAAGTGTTAATGGAAAATTTGTTCATGCCCGAGAGAGACTCGGGTATACGAAATATAAAGTTTTGTTTAAGATTCACTAACGAATATATCTCGGGCAGTGTAATAAATTTATGAAAAAGAAGCCGAGATGTTAATCAATAATAAAAGAAAATGATTTATTTTTGCCGTTGTATAAAAAAAACGTGCGTTAAGGAGTTAAGAGAAATTTTCCGTATTACCGTAAATGTTATAATATAAATTATTGAATATATTTTATTAAACTTTTGACTTTCTAAATTATGTCCGTAGAAGTAATCTGACTTTAAACTTTTTTTACAGATACTTACAAAAAGTATGAGTAAATTTGACAAAAGACTTCAATCAATGGAATTGAAACTTTTTAGAAAATTTCTTTCAAAAATAAATTATTTTTCATAAACCTCTTTGTAGAATATCATAAAAAAAATTTTACCAACTATTTTATTATACTAACGCAGTTTAACCGATTGTTACAATTCATGTCAAAATTGGTGAAATTTTATTCCTAAGTTTAGATTAATTAATTTATATTTTTTTATATTTATATTTATATTTAATTAATTTATATCTCATCTTCAAAGGCCACCACATTAGTTCATTTTCTCATCTTTGCTATATATTTTTGTTCCTCACGACAAATATTCATTTTTTTATTTTTGTAATTTTTTAATTAACTTTAATTTAACATTTTTGTACATGTTTGTATAACATCAGCAATATTCTTTTGTAACTCATTGATAATTGTTTGTTTTAATTTCTGGCAATTTTATTTATCCGGTTACTGTATTGAACATATTGAAAGGAAATTTTATTAACATTTTCTGAACAAATTTAAAATATATTTTGTTTATCTACGAGTGATTTGATGTTTAATATTTTTTGATTTCGTTTAAGTTTTTTCATAAGAATGTATTTTAAATAGTTTTTAAGAAATGTCAACATCAAAACTATATTGTTTCTTTTGTTATTGTGAATCCGTTCTGTGAATAATTTTGAGCCCGTTCTAGGAAATTCTGTCTTAGGTCGGGAAATTCCTCTTGAATGTCATTAGATAATTAATTAAATTTTATAATTTTACGCAAGGTTTTTAGTTGTTATTTTAAAATATTATTTGCTTGAGAAATATGCCAACAGAAACTTTTTCGACTAAAATCTTTTTTTATTGTTTGTTTTAAATGCATTACTTTTAATTATTCAACAAAAAAGAGCTAAATGAATTAGGTTTTTAAATTCTACTTAACAACTCATTTAAATCTCTTAACTATCATGAATCAAGAAAAGTATCAATTTATTGTATTATGTATTTTTATTTTATTCAACATAAAGCCCCTGATACAATTTCATTATAAATAACCTCCATTGAAAATCCAATACAATTATAGTCATTTATCTTCATTTTGTTTTCGGCTTTTCATACGTTATAAATAGAGGTCAAAGGTGACGAAAATAATGCATAATTTTATAGATTGCAACAGTATTAGTTCCAAATATTTCGAAACATTATCAGTAACATCTACTAATAAAAATATATGTTAATATTATGTCACTTATAATGAAATTAGAGGTGAAAAATAAAAAAAGTCCTTATAATATAATGTTAATCTGTTGCAAATTAAATTTTAAAAATTGGCTTTCTGCTTTATTATCATATGAACCCGTGGGATTTATTTACAATAGGATTAAAACATTTGAAAAAGGACATTTGGGAGTGAAAAAGAAAAGAATATATATAAGTAATTGATGTTAGATGTTAGATTTGGTTTTTCTGAATTTCTAATAGACCAAAACTAAAAACTATAAAGGAGGTCTTGTTTTAGATAATTAAAACTTTTCATTGATGTTGAGATAGTGAGACAAATTTTGCGGTATTTTCAACTATTTCAAAAAAGCCTTTTATCAGAATTTTCTTTTAAATAGATTTTAAATTTATATTTTAATAGAATTTAAGTTGAAACATGATTAATATGAAATTTTTGAAATATTTTTTATATATTATTATTATTATTATTATTATTATTATTATTATTATTATTATTATTATTATTATTATTATCTTGATTAATCTTTTGATTTTTTATGTTAATTTATTCTTTCATCAGACTTAAAGAACTTCAAAATTCCCAAAAAATATTTATTATTGAAAATAAATATAAAATTATTATGTTGGGTTAAAACTGAAAATTTTAATTAAGGAACTTTATTGCATTTAAATACATATCATGGAAACTGCACCACGCTCATGTAAAATTCATTAGCATACACTATATAAAATAAAGTGACACAAGATATTTGGTAAAACAAATAAAACACATTTAAATAAATTAAAAATGCAAAAAATTACAAACCTTTATTTAAAATATAATATAATTAATAAATTATTATGGTTCATAAATATCATCTTGAATTTGAAACTTTTCATGGCGACAAAATAATAAAATAAAAAAAGAGATTATAATTATGGTTATATTTACAGAAGAAAAGCCATTATTCTGCAACATATAAATTAATTTTGTCTTGCATTATCAAACGAAAGACCCATAATTAAATCAGTCATGTTGGATATCGAATTATTGATGAAAAAATTATCATGGGCACATAAATGGGATGGTAAAGTAATCTTAAAGACCTTTAGGTAATAGTCGTTGATCAAATAGAAGTCAACCTTACAAAATTAAATTAAAATAAGCTCTACTCGCTAGCAAATAAAAAAATAAAATAATAAAATAAATTTAAAAAAATATATAAATAATTTGCAGCTAATAGAAAGGAAATTTGTTTATGTAATTAATAACCAATTTTTAACAATGTTTGATCAGTTATCAATTGGAATTTTATTCCCATTAAATAAATTTTTATGGTTGATTTGAGCTGAACTATTTCCAGTCTGCTTATCAAAAAATTAATAACTAAAAATTCCTTGAAATTATTTTTAATTTTCCTTGGTTGGTAGTACTAAAAATATATATTTAATGAGATTTTACTTAGGAAAAATGTCTAATTTAATTTATTGATGTGAGAATTTCTACTAAAAATATACTAAAAAGAAAAAAGATGACAAAAATTAATTTTAAAAAATTAGAAAAAAAATATATTATTATTATTACTTTGAAAATATTTTAGATAATAAAATGAGAAAGTTTCTGACAAGATCCAAACACGCTCTAAGAAGGATTTGAAATATACTAATAAAACAATAAAACAATCCAATATAAAAATAATAATAAAATCTAAAAAAACAACCGCAATAACTTAATATTCAAATAATAGTTTGGATTCTACTTAATGATGGCAGTTAATCAGTCGAAATATATAATAAAGGTTTAGGTCGATTGGAGTTTTCTAATATTTATATCGTTGCCGTGCTTATGTAATATATCTATTTAAACATTATTCTTGGCCTTTTAATTTTTGAATGAAAACTATCAATAATTGAACTGGCTTTGACTAATGTAAATTGTGAGGTTTGTTGCATATGTTTTTCTAGTATGAGATAGTTATTAGGTTTATTAGTGGATTTCAAATTCTGCTTAGATCGTGTTCAAAACATGATCATGAAATTATATATGTTATGGTTGCAATTTAGCATACATGGAAAAACTTCCCATTAAGTCCGTTCTTAAGTTCTTGTTTGCTGTCAATTTAAAGAGTTGATAAGTATTAGTGAAATTTTAATATTGCGTTTGTAATCGAATTGTCGTATTATTTGTACTTTGTGCTAATAAGCTGGTTTCAAATCTTGCTTAGATTGTATTCGGATCTTGATTATGAATAAATGTCATGAGTGCAATGCCAAACAATAATGTGTTTGTATTTTAATTGCCATATTTGAAAGAGTATTTAAATACAAACATTCTTTTTACTGTTTTAAAAATAAAATTTATTGATGATGACAGAAGGTCTGCCAAAAAAGATTGTAAAGATTTTGTTTGATTGCCATTTTCTAATATTTATATCGGTGTCTAGTTTATGTTATATCTATTATTATAATAGTAATTATTATTATTACTATTATTATAGCTTTTATTGTTATTGTTATTATTATTATATTATTATTATTATTATTATTATTATTATTATTATTATAATTATTATTATTTTAAATTGAAAGTTTTGTTTGTTTATCTTCGGTCAATTCAATTTCCCTATTTTATTTTTAGTTATATAACGAAAGCAAATGTCAATTTGATGAAAATTTCATTTTTTTTCAGTCAATTGTTGAATTTGCTAGTAGAATTTTAAAAAAGTTATTTTATTTTTAATTACATTTAAAATATAAATTTAGATTAGTAATTTCAATATTAAATTGGGTTTTTTAACCATTTTAAAATTAATTAATTAAATGTTTTTTTGATAAATCTCTTTCACTACAATTTATTTGTTTTATTTGTGATATATTTTTCCTAAAAGAGGTTATAATTTCTCAGAATATTTGAATATTTATCATAGTTATAGACTTTCAATAGATCACTATGTTTATTGGAAACAGAAAATTTTTAATTATTAATGAAATAATAAAGTATTATTTACATTGAAATCTAACAAAAATCTACATAGAATCTTTTTTAAAACATACAGTCTCTAATTTTTCAATTTGTATTATTCAGTAAAACTTTGTTTAGCCGACAGAATCTGGCCTATATGTTGTCGCTTAAACGTAAATGTTGTTGCACATTTTTACATAAAGATTAAATTTATTATATTTGTTCAACATAATTAGAAAAAAATGCCCAAATTAAAACAAATTATATCAAACTATATTTACAATAAAACAAAAAAGAGTTCTTTATGCTATGTTGACTTTTTTAAATAAGTAAATATTAATTATGCTATTTTATGCATTTAAACAAATTTTTTTATTATTCGCTAATGTTTGATTCTAATCAAAGAATATACGATACATTAAGTGATATCCAGTGCAATTCTCAATAGTATACTAGTTTCAAGCTATGGCTCTCATCAATACTATGCGGGAGCCGCTCAGATTTCTCTTTGCGCTAGGTACGTGTCCTTGTATTTATAGGTGAGAATGAAGAATTATTTAACCCTGGGAATGTTTTGCATTATCAGATAACTAATATTTGTTTAATGCAATATAAAAGACAAACTTTTGTCTATTACCGTATCTATCTATTTATCACTTTATCTGTTCGGAAATCATAGAAGTGATTTAAGCCTTAAACATTTTGATGAGGATAAAATCCATGAACTATATTTCTTTCATTTGGCGCTTTATTGTTTTCTGTAGAAATGTGCCATGATTTTTATGATATTTACTGCATTATTTCTATTATTATTATTATTATAATTATTTTTATTATTGTTATTACCTTCATCCTCATTTATATTTAAAATAATTACGTGTAAATTTCCTACTACTACATATTATCTCTGTTAATGAAAATATTATTAATAAACAATTTATTGTCAATTATCATTATATTTTTTCAATTAAATTTTTATAATTACTTTTTTAAAGCTCGTAAATAATGTTTTTAATTATTTTACTTATTTATTTGAATGCGAATGGTCAGAAAATGATATGTATATACTTTTAACAAGAAATTATAATATTTACAGTTTTGATTAATATCAATTTTAGCTACTTTTTATTAAAAAAATAGTAAAAAACATTTAAAATCTTCTAATATTTTACAATAAATATTCGATTGTTCGATTTCTTAATAATAATATTTTATAGTTTTATATTTTCGAGCGGTTTTATTAATGTTAGAAATACACCCAATATATGAGTGGCTTTGCACATTTAAATGAGCTATTGGAAATGTTGTGAGCTTTTTTTAATTCAAAAATTCCTTTATTTATTATTTAAAATGTTTCCTTAGAAAAAAAATTATTCAATTTTAACTTTTTAAGGCACATATGACAATCTACAGAATTAGCCACATTAAAACAACAATATAATTTTGCGGGGTGGAGCGTAACATCTCTAGGAAAGACAGAATTTATATTTTTCTAAAAGGTTTATTACAATTTATTTCAATGTAAAAACGTTCACTTATCATTTAAATGTATAAAATTATGAGGTAATTCATATATTTGCTACAATATATAAATATGAGTTTTAATAAATAATAACAAAATAAAAATCTAGTTGACGGATGAAATTAACAAGAAAACATAAATTTTTATGAAAAATCTTTCAATTTTGATATTTTAATGTAAATTTGACATTTAACATATCGGTAAAAATTTGCAGTTTATGGGGAAAGCTAAAATTGTCTGTAAATATATTTACTTCTTTTCATTGGGATTTACAGCTACAATTTACACGGCACCATAAAAGTTACAATTGCTTTCAATAGAAAATATTTTGGTTAGCTTTTGCAAATTGGGAAATATTTGTATATAAATTTTCCCTCTTTGTTAGACAGAAAATGACAAACATAATCATAAGATTAAGAATTCTACTTTTTTAAAATTGAAAATTTTAAACTATTCAACATTTCACTCATTCTAAACTATTTGTAAAAATTAACACCAAACCAGAAATAAGTATTATAATAATATTTAGCTTTGTTTGTATTAATTGTTTTTCATTTCATGAAATGTATTGAAACTAAATATTAAGAAAATATTAGAATCTTTCTTATCATGACAATTTTGCATAACTTTACAGAATTATACCGAATATGAAATTTTGCATTATTAATAATGATAATAATAATAATAATAATAATAATAATAATAATAATAATAATAATAATAATAATAATAATAATAATAAATATACCATAAATCTCATTTTCATTAATGAATATATATATATATGTTTATGTTGTGGATAATCTGCATAAATTAAAACAATATCACATGTAATGAATTATCTCTGCTGAATATGTTGTCCGTTATCTTTTATACTGAAATTCATCAAGCAATTCATACAGCATGAAAACTTGATTAGTTGTAGAATTAGAAAATTTTCATATACATTTTATTCTCTTAAGGAGAAAGATTTTTGTTAACTGACAATTTCGATTAGTAATAGAATAATTATTCTTTACCTTTTTACTTTACTTCAACTTTTTACTGCTGAATTTAATTTTCCTAATATCAAAGAAAAGAGAACTTATTGATTTTTTTTAATAAAAAATTAGAATTCTTTAACAAAAATTAAATTTATTTTGACTGGTCAGTATTCCCAAATTATTCACTAGTTACGTCGGTGATCTTGATGGCATAAAAATGATGTTTGTCTATGGAAAGGGCTATAAATAAAATATTTTTAGAATATTCAAAAGTTGAAAGTTGAAATGCGACGTCACTGTAAAAAATTACAAATATCGAACAGCACTTCTTTTTTATTTATTAAAATACAAAAATCTGTTGAATCAGATAACAAATATATATATATATATATATAGTGTTTAAATTCTACTCCTCGTCCAATTAGGTGTCTGCTATTTGCCATTTAAAACAAAAATAAATATGAAAATTAAAATTTTGAATTTATACACATTTATCGAAAGAAACTCATTATATATTCTTGCTTTTTGAGAAATTTGTCTTTGTTTTATGTTATTTATTTCAAAATTATATCATTTCGTTTGTAGAAAGTGAAACTGAATTAGTAATAAAAATAGAACATAAAGTGAAACAAATCTTCTCCACAAAACCGCCATTTTATTAATCGAAAATCAATTAATTTCTTGAATATTTCTCTATCAGTTTTTGAAAAATAATTCGGATTCTTTTTATTTATTTGAACTTTCTTATAGATAAAAAATTTTAATAAAAATAAAAAAAAAATAACAATAATAATAATAATAATAATAATTCGTTATATTACTATAAATAAAAAATGGTTAAAAACCCAATTTAATATTGAAATTACTAATGTAAATTTATATTTTAAATATAATTAAAAATAAAAAAACTTTTTTAAAATTCTACTACCAATTTCAACAATTGACTGAGAAAAATGAAATTTTCATCAAATTGACATTTGCTTTCGTTATATTAATAAAAATAAAATAGGAAAATTGTATTGACCGAAGATAAACAAACAAAACTTTCAATTTAAAATGATGAATTTTCAATAACAAAAAAAATTTAAATTTAACACTTGATTAATTTAATTCAGTTGTTAATAATAATAATAATAATAATAATAATAATAATAATTATAATAATAATAATAATAATAATAATAATAATAATAATAATAATAATAATAATAATAATAATAATAATAATAATAATAATAATAATAATAAAATAATAAAAAAAATAAAAAAAAAAAAAAAAAAAAAAAAAAAAAAAAAAAAAAAAAAAAAAAAATAATAATAATAATAATAATAATAATAATAATAATAATAATATGAGGAAGGAAATAAAAAGAATTAGAATGATAGAATAATTTTATGAACTCACTTGTATAAAAATTAAATCTTTGTTAAAAGATCTTGACAAATAAACATTTAAATATAAATTTCAACCCATTGTTATACTTTGATCGGGGTTTTCTTGATATTTTAGTGTTAGTTATTAAAAATAAATGATAAATGGAAAACCAAATATTTGTGTTGTGTATAATTAAATTATAAATAAATGAAATTAATTTTATTTTACCTTTACAGCCTGTCATATGTGTTTTTGTTTTAATAAAGAATTGATTGAATTTCCCATCAAAATTATAAATTTTACCGTCTATTTTCAAAATTATGGTTCATTGAATACGAACGCTTTATCTTTTAGACATGCTGAATCTGACCGCACAAAGTTTATCATCAATCGAACTAAACCTCATGTTTTCTCCCAACAGGATCTATATAGATAGGTATATGACCCTCATATGGCTTCTAATTGGGTATATCGGTAATATTTTTTCTTTTATCATTTGGATTGAACCGAAGATGAGAAGAGAAAATTCCTCAGCTATTTATCTTGCAGCCTTATCTTTAAATGACTTTTTAGTTTTGGTTTTTGTAATGATTCAAGACTTGCAATATTCATGGAACAAGAACGTTTTGCGATATTCATTTTGTTCGATTTACATGGTGCTGAGTACATGTAGTCAGCTATTCTCTCCAGTTCTAGTTTTGGCCTTTACCATTGAACGCTGGGTGGCGATCTGCTATCCATTCAAAAGACAATCTCTCTGTACACCTAAAAGAGCTATTATCGTCAGTTTTACTTTATACCTTTTCGTGCTCTGTTATAATATTTACAATGGGTTTATGTGGATTTACAATGAAAGATTTGACTCGTGTGTTTTCAATCAACTTGAAACAAATGGAACTGACTTTCAAAAGCAATATATTTTCGCTACAGAGATTGTTTTCAGTGGTTGTGTTCCGTTGTTAATTTTGGGATTTAACATTCTCGTCATTAAGGAAATGTATCGAATTACTAAGTGTAATCGAACCAAAAGTATGGGAAATTGTCCACAATTCCACGATCCAAACCAAAGATTCAACAATGAGAGATCTTTTCTTTTCACAACCATAATGCTGCTAGCCGTGAGCTTTTATTTGTTTTTCACTACTCTCCCAGGAGGAATAATGTTTGCTCTCCAACAAGTCATAACAATGCCTGATGAAAATATGAATTTATCTAAGGTGAGAGTTGTTTATATTTGTTTAATTAAAAAAATTGTAACTTTTATTAAGAATTCGTTAATTATAACCATGTACAATGTTTAGGAGAAGACTGATCTTGTTAAAAATGCAAACTGTTATAATAGCTATATATTATACTCTTAATTTGGTTCTGTCATTTTATTTTATTATTTTAAAATACTTTTACACTTCTCATATTTTCCAAAAATAGCAAATCAAAAATTTTTTGTTTTAGTGTTGAAATTATAAGAAATTTAAACTTGTATAATAATTAATGTTACTCCATCCTAAGATGTGAGGATTTGTAGATTTGTTTCCATATTTAATTTAATTTAATTTAATTTAATTTAATTTAATTTAATAAATTAAAACTTTTCACTTTTCACTAGACTTTTTTTAAATATTGTAGTGTGAATAGGTAGTTATGGGCTAAAGAGCGCTATGAAATAAAATAGGAAAACCAACTCTTTGCAAGGACATCCGTTTTTACGTAAATACCTCTTTGTCAATAGACATTAATTGAATAATATCTTTAATTATGAATGTCAGTTTAAAGATTTATTTTTTGTTTTAATGAATTGGTTATATTTTGCGTTGCAATGAAGTAGTGTTCAGAAATATGGATGACAGCTTGAAAGGAAATCACCATCGAGAATTTAGAAATTAATTTGCACTTGAAAGTTGAAAAATAAAGTACAACATGTGCAAGTAAATGTTTATAAATTCCACAGTTGAGAAACGTTAAGAATAAAAATAGGAGAATAAATTATTTACCGAACTAATAAATAAAAACATACGTATAATTTCCAATTATGCATACACTTTCTGACAAAGAAATTATGGCTTCCAAATACCTATAAGCTATTTTACAAATCATTTTTTATATTTGAAACTTTACTTTCCTTGTCAATTTGAATTGTCAATTTTATTTTTTAATTGTAAATAAAAATATTTTTTGTAATAAGAAATTTAAACTTGTATAATAATTAATGTTACTCCATCCAAAAATGCGAGGATTTGTAGATTTGTTTCCAAGTCCTTAGACAGTATTGGATAGAAATAATTCTGAAAGTGAATGTGATAAATTTGTAAAAACCTTTTACTCAAACATGTGTTTTTTATCATGTTAAACATCTTTGTTCGATTCAAAATTTGTATTGATTAAAAGTTTAAAATTTATTCAAATCAAAAATTATATCTTCCATATTTCCGAGTATTTAAACAAAATTAACTACGGCATTTGTTTTTATTTGAACATTAAATTTCATTCAAAAAAAATATATAAATTTAAACAATTAATTATAAGGACTTTTTTTTCACCTCTGATTTCTTTATAAGGGACATAATATTTTCTAAAACAATTTGACTATGAATAACTTAAATAAATCTGATTCATACTCAAATTGTGAGAAAATATTAAACAATTAAAATAATTTAAATTTTATTTTATTTAATCATTAATATATTTAAATTTTATTTTGTTCAATAATTAATATTATTTAACATTTTAATAATTAATATAATAATTTATAATCAGATATTTTAAAATATTTTTATCTAATTTATCAAAAGTTAATTTAAATCTTATTTTTAGTTTTAATCATTTTAAAACTTAATGTTTTTGTCCGTTGATAATTATGCTTAAATATCCTTACATCCCCCTTCATTAAGAAATCATTTCATCTTCTCTACGTTTCTTAGAATCAATCTTTCATAGGCGTCTAGTAAAGAATATCGTCTATCATGTATCTTCTGAATCATTTCGTATGGTCCTTCGTATCTGTCTTTATCCTTTGACCTTTCTTCTACTTTTACTAGTACCGAATCTTCTACTTTAAACTCTCTTGTAGTTATCATTGTCTTATGTGGTTTTTAATGGCGTGATCTACAGGTTTTATATTATACCATTGTTCTCTGTATATTATCGTTCCGAATACCACCTCAGCTGTAATTTTCCCAATTGGTTTTTGAAACATTGCATTCAGCGTGATATTGTTGATTATTTAAACAAATATATATAATTTTAATAACTTTTAAAAGATTTTTGTAACTTAATTTTTGACTATTTTCAAAAACTATATTTAAAAATATTTTATTATAATTTTATTTTATTATAGTTTAGATAATGAAATACATCGTAAAACGAGTGTTTGAGTGTAGTATTTAATATTAGTTATAATTATTAAATTGATAATAGGTACAATGCCTATATAAAAATCCCATCAAAATATCAATTACATAACATAAATGTGATTTGTTAAATATTCCTAATGGAAATTCATCGGGGAATATGAGATTTTCTGTTTTAATAACTAAAAGTACTTTATAATAAAATTTTGTTTAATTATTTATAAAAATCAATAAATATTAAATTCAAATTTCATTTAAACAAATAATAAAATATTAATTAAAGTAACATTATTAGCGAGTTATTTCACTCTACTCGGCCACTAACTTTAGAAATATATTAATTGTAGAAATTTGCTATTGTCAAAACGATAATTAAAAAGTTACAAGAAAATAAATAATATTAGGAGATTGTTTGAAAAATATATTAATATTATAAAGTTGAAATGCAATTTGTAATTTATATAAACTTTGAAATTTTTCTAAAGCTTACAAGACTAGAAATATTAATCATAAAAACCACAATATTAATTTTGTTTATATATAGAGAAATTGTGATAAAATATATTTTCAAATTTTGATATTTAAATGATGTTGAATCATAGCATATAATTTAAAAATGAAAATTTTAAATTATATTTTATCACAATTTTACTTTATATAAACAAAATTAATATTGTGCTTTTTATGATTAATATTTCTAATCACAACAATATATTTTACGTACTCTGAAGGTTTTACAAATTATTAAAGGAAGTTAAGTAAACAGATGGGAAATTTAGAGTATACGATCGTCTCTAATTTGTGTAAGGTACGCAATATGTTTATTAATAAGTCAAAAACTCCAGTTGGATTGTGTTCTGATCTCGTTTATCAATTTACATGTAATGTGTGTAATGCCACATACATTGGAGAGACTTCCCTTCATCTCTGTACTCGAGTTCTAGAGCATTGTCGATTGAAGGGTTTGACCAATATTAGTGAGCACAATAGAGGCTGTAAAAGTGAAATAGGAATGTTTGATTTTAGAATTTTGTTGAAAAGTTTTAATAATTATTGGAACGCGTGATATGTGAAGCATTGCTGATAAGGTCATTGGATCCAAAGATTAATGTGCAAAGTGATGTGACTACGAATGTTTTGAATGTTTTTAAATAGTTTAAGTATGTTAAACATGTTTATGTATTGTTTTTTAAAATAATTTAATTTATAAATTACATAATTTTTTAAAATTATAATATTTATATAAATAACATTTTAAAATTAGTTTAAAGTATTTGAATGTTTTATAAGTGTTTATTTATTAGAAAATTAATTAATATAAAAAAATAGTTTGTTTAAATTATAAGTTAGTTCATAATATTTTTAGTTGGTTTTGTGTACCTGAAGATGATAGTTATGCTATCTAAATATATAGTACGAAAAGTTTTTTATTGGCGTTATCTTTTAATTAAATCGTTGCCAATTTTTTTTAATTATTTATTAATATATTTTAATAATACATTTTATTACCGAAAGTAATAATTGACTTAAAATAATTTAATTTTATGTTTTTTGTCACACTTTAAAAATGCTGCTTGAAAGTTCATGTTAAATAAATAGAAATAGAAATCTAATCTGAAATTTAAATTATGAAATTTGATTTATTTATTAATGTTTTCAAATTGATAACTTTAGTATTTTTTATCTAAACTTATAATAATAAATTTGATAATAATAAAATCAGACTTCTGAATACTTTTTATTAAAATACAAAATCTGATATTATTTCTTTTTAATAATAATACTTACATTATCAATATATGTATATACTTTAATTTAATATTATTTTATTTTATAATATTTTGTTTTAATTTATAAATTTAATTTAACATATAATTTTCATCTTCACAGTACTCATTCATAATACATGTCTTTATAATTAGGATTTTATTTAATTTTCAAATAGAAAAACAAATTTATTGAAATTAGATTTTCAAATGTATTGTGTTTATTGTTTAAAATGTATTGTATAGTAACAAAGCAGATAATTGAAAGGGCAATAGAGTTTAACGACTGAAAATTAAATGAATATATATATTGTCTTTTATCAAAGCATGTAACATTTGTCTTCGTTTATTTTTATGAATGTATAATATCATAGTGAGTGAGATACAAACACTTTCTAAGTAAAATCGTCCGACTGTGACATCAATGGTTTTGTTTACAATATGGTCAGGACTGTAAACTGAAATAGAAAAACATATAATTATAATTATAGTTTTAAAGATTATTTAAAAAATCTTTGCAATAAATCAGGAATTTAAAGGATCCATCAGTAAATGGTCAGTAAAATGTTACAATAAAGATATGAATCCGTCATCTTTGTACACTGGTTCAAGAACATAGCCGATAGAGAGGCGCGAATAATATTATTGAGCATAGAAAAATGTACAAAGGAACAATTGATTGAAAGGATCTTAAAAATCTTATATAAAAACTTCAATAATTTGATTTGATTTAAATAAAAGATAACTCCAATCCAACATATTTATTAAACGACGATACATTTCGACAGACTCACTGTCATCATCAGGTAGAATTGAAATTCAAATTATATCGAAGTAAATTCATAAATTTTTTATTTTAAAAATATATTCTGTTAAAAAATTCTAAAAATTTATATTAGAAAATTTATAAAAATCGATATTTTCACAAGAATTTCTTCAGTGTTTAATAATAAATTTTTACATTAATACACAAAAATATTTACAATTATTTTCGTCGTGTAACACAAACTTCTCTTAGTAGATAGCGATCAAGAACTTGAGAACGGAAAGTACAGGTGGTTAATTCATCATGACATATATATTTATAACCAAGATCCGAACACAATCTAAGTAGGACTTGAAATCCATTAAAAAACCCAAAGTTCAGACAACAATTGTGTTCACTAGTATTAATCAATTCTTTTAGTTGTCATTCGGTTTTCAAGTTCTTGACAACTATTGACTGGAATAATTGATTAATATAAAAATTGATTAAAAGATTTATTAAACATCTTTTAATAACATCTAACCTTTCTGAATATGTTTGTTGCTAATATTTCTAATTTTTAAATAACTTGAATAAATTACGAAAACTTTTCTAGATCAATTGTGTTATTTTCAACTTTTAATTTTTTCCGTTCAAAATTACATTCTAGAATTTGACATGAGATTGATTCTAAAATGTATGTCTGTATATTAAAATGTCAAATGCGATGTATTCCTTAACATTGTTTATCATTCTCAATGATCAACAAGAGACTAATATATTTTATATAAAGTATTGGAATATATTTGTTAAAGCAGGATATATCCAAATATATCCAAAATAAAAACATATAATAGTGATATACTATGATTAACTGTGAGTTTAACTCTTTCGGGGCTGTATTCAAAAAATTGTTTAAAAAACAGTTTGTATGATTATATGTACATTGTACAAATATTTTAATCATTTATATTAATTATATTTATTACTAAATATGAAAAATATTTTATAGTTAGATTTTCTAACTACTATTTATTTGAGAAAATATAAGACTAATGGTACACATTTATACCAGTCTAATAGACGGCTTATACGTATGTGATCCACTTAACCTAAAATAGTATAATTTTTGCCAAGTGATCTGGACGGACGTAAAACATAATGCGAGTAGTGCTAAACTAAATAAACTTTTATAGGTTATGAGTTTGAAATCACAGCGAAACGCTTAAAATACGGTGTGGTACAAATTGCATGGCTTTTATATATATAGAGAACTGTTCAGATATTTTTTAACTTATGTGGTACGTATGTGTACCAACTGTACTGAAAGGGTTAAACAAGATTAATTCTATTCGCATAATATATATATCAATAATTGTAATAATAATAATAATAATAATAATAATAATAATAATAATAATAATAATAATAATAATAATAATAATAATAATAATAATAATAATAATAATAATAATAATGATAATTTATCAGATAAGTGAATAACAATATAAGCCCTTGCTGCGAAGTAATAATTATATTTTTGAAAAATGTTTCGATTATTAAATAATCATCTGGTTTTAATATTCTTAATGAATTTAATCATAAATTTAATTTTAATAATAATATAATTTCAGATTATAGTAATGTAAAGGAAAATATTTCTGATAAATCTAATATTAAATCTAATATTCATTCAATTAATAATTTATCAAAAACCATCATTGTCTGTGAGAATAGAAATCTAAATGAGAATATTTCAACTTTTCCTCATTTGGATTCTGATTCTAAATTCGTTCCTAAAATATCTGAAGAATAATGAAGATATTAATAAAATGAGTAAAATATCCATGCTAATTACAAATGCACAAAAACTAGTAAATAATAACATTAATTCTTTTGATAAATCAACTCGGTATATAAAAGAAACTGAAGAGGACTATTTAATAATCGAAACTTTTTTCAATAATATATTTATTACTTCGCAGAAATGGCTTATTTTGTTATTCACTTATCTGAGATATTAATTTATGCTGCTACCAAGGAATAATCGTTTTATACTAATAATGATAATTATTATCAATAAATGTATTTTTTTATAATTATTATTATCGTGTAATCAAGATGAAATTTTCCTATTAATTTGGCTAGCATATCATAGTATATTTTGATAATATTTTGTTACAATGACTGATTTCTTGTAAATTATATTCTAATGAATAAATTACATATTTCTTTTGTCTTTATTTTTTTCCTTGCAACTGAATTATATTAACATAGCAACAGACGAGTGAACAATGAATGAGAAACTCTATTAGATTCTAAACGAATATGTAATTAAAACAAAATATATTATTGTGAATATTATAATTTAGCTTTAAAAGATTATGAATAACTTAATAGATTTAATGCTTTTTTGAATAATTTCATTTATTTTTAAATATTTTTTACTAATAATAATAATATAAATAAAATAATTGTAAAAATATAAAAATTTTGAAAATTATATTTCGATTGCAAATATACAAAGAGATAATAAATTGTTTCATAATTATAAACTTCTTATACGATAAGACGATATGTATTTATAATTAATAATTTGCTTATTAATAAGTAATATGATTTAATATTTATTTCATTGATATTTTAAATATCAATTTTACATAATATAGTTTTATTGAAAATAATTATAATAATAATAATAATAATAATAATAATAATAATAATAATAATAATAATAATAATAATAATAATAATAATAATAATAATAATAATAATAATAATAATAATAATAATAATAATAATAATAATAATAATAATAATAATAATAATAATAAAAAATAATAATAATAATAATAATAATAATATAATAATAATAATAATAATAATAATAATAATAATAATAATAATATAATAATAATAATAATAATAATAATAATAATAATAAAAAAAAAAAAAAAAAAAATAATAAAATAATAATAATAAAATAATAATAATAATAATAATAATAATAATAATAATAATAATAATAATAATAATAATAATAATAATAATAATAATAATAATAATAATAATAATAATAATAATAATAATAATAATAATAATAATAATAATAATAATAATAATAATAATAATAATAATAATAATAATAATAATAATAATAATAATAATAATAATAATAATAATAATAATAATAATAATAATAATGTGCTTTTTCTTTGTTAAAAGAGGAATGTTTTTGATATACTATCAGAGTCTTTTAAAACTTCAGCAACTTTAAATTTTATATTAAAACTTTTAAAAAATGTTTTAAAGGAAAACTTTTTTTAAAATTTTAAATAATAAATTCGATGAAAATGTAAGATACATTATTTAAAAATCTTAAAAGAAAAGTTTAAGCTTATCAAAAACAAAAAATGAATTTCAAATGAAAACCATAACCCATTTAAGAATTAAAGATAGCTAGTCTCGAAAATGTTTTCATACTAATTAGTTTGCAGCAATAGCTTATTTTATAATTTACTAGTTTGATATTTTAATAATATAATAATGATACAATATAATTATAATAATATTTTATTATTAGTAAAATTATTATTATTATTATTATTATTTTACTGTTGTTGTTGTTATTATAGTCTAAGTTATATAAATACATAAATTAGAAAAACTGACTTATTTTCGTAAAACATTTCCATGTTTAGCATGTCGCCTATTTGCACTCTAAATACCTGAATAGGAATTCATTAAAAATCTTGGCATTTATATTAATTAAAAAATTTGGAAATGCATTTTCAGAAACATCTGATTAAATTAATTTGCAAATTCTTATTATTTTTGTTTGAATTATTGAAATTTCAACGTTTGTTTATTTAGCTAATTTCAGTTTCGAAATATTTATATTTGAGTTCATTAAATATAAATATATGATTCAATTTTATTATTTTATATATTTTAAATGATTTCTATTTAGTATATTTCTTTGTTGAAGGTGTTATTGTTAGTTTGTCAGTTATTAAAATAATTTTTTGATAAATTTGAAAAATTTGTAAAGGCATTTTTAATAAATAAGCATAACTTTTATGAATTTAAATCCCTAGTAAATATTTTATAAAAGTGATTCTTAACCTTTTTTGTCCTGCGTTCTCTTTGACAGCTTATATATGAGAAATAATTGCTATTTATTTAATTGTTAGTATTTCGAACCTACGCATTTTTATCGTACAAAGGCAATAATAGGTAAATAAACAATTTAATAGCTCTCTATATGCATATATAAAATGAGAGGATGTAGATATTATTTATTTAAAAAAGCAAGTATTGTCATCAATAAAACAAACATTTTAATTTTAGTTTGGATATGCAAAATCACTGACATGAATATTCTTTTTTCACTATTTTTCCATTAAATGACCAGCGCGTATCCAGTGGCATAATATGAACTTTGAAATCACTGTTAAGAATTATTAGGTACCTTAAAATGTTTTCTTATACATACTCAATTTAAAAAATTAAAAATAAAAATTTGTAATTCAGTAACAAAAATAAATTAGAAATAATAATGCAATATTAATAAATTAGTAATAAAAATATAATAAAAACAAAATATTAAACAAAAGAATAAAATAAACACAGTCTTTGACTAATTGGTTTTTCATAAGCAATGATAAAAAATCCTTGAAATATATCATATTATGTGTTAAAGAGATGCACAAACGTTTACTGTGACAATTTTTATAAAATATAACTTTAAAATTGGTTAGAGAAATTGAAAGTTTTTAAAAGATTTGATTTATATGTATTTATTTAAACAAAAATGTTTTATTTGTAATATTCACAGACTTTCTCATTCCGCTGGGGCCCCAGTTACACATCTTTAAAGAAAAATCACATTATTCATTCATTGCTGTAAGCATTAAAAACATTTTGTTTTAATATAATATTCAATTGAATTTCACATGTTCCGCGTTATATTCGGAAAAGCTTTTTATTTCGGTTTTAAATTTTTTGCATTTTTTTTTCGTTTAGAACGCCTAGCGTAATAGAACGCCTAGGCACTATATTTGAAACAAAAGATTTTTTTATGAAATTAAGTTTTATTAATAAAAAAAAATAACATAAACATAACTTTTCAGAATTCACATAAATATACATATTATTTTAGGATTATTAACTCCTATATGTGTGTATATTAAATAAAAATAAAAATATCAAATATAGGAACATAAACATTACTTAAACCACATAAATATATAAATATATACCACATAAATATATAAATATATATATGTAATCTAATAAAATTAAGTAAATATAAAGAGACTATGCTTTTAAATTTAAAGCAAAAAAATTTTCTTTTCTGACTAATAGAATAGATTTTGTTGGAGACTCTACATCATACGTAAAGTTTTCAACTTGAACACAATTTTCGTCCACTTCCACTACTTTTTTGCACCAAATTTACCCTCTAAAGTTATACATAATGTGGTTGTGAAACGTTTATGTGAGGTACCAGCTTTTCTCATTAAAACTTCTCTGCATCCCTTCTGGGTTATAGTCGTTTTTGGTTCGGATTCGAAATAGCGTTGTACTTGGTCGAAATTAATAATATTGCACATTTTTATTTGTTTTTCCTCAATTTTTGCATGAATTATTTTTAAAAAATTGCTTACAATAGCATTAACATTTTCAGGGATTTTTTTTGTTGTGGTTTGACGTCGAGATACTAACTCATGGCGATTTTTAAATCGTTTACACCAACCTGATGAATGTTTGAAATTAATCCACTTGGAATTGTTTTCAGTATCTATTATTTTCAAACGTTCACAAACTTCTTGTGATTTTAATTGAATGTACTTATCTTTAACCCTTAAGCCCTTAGAATTTCTATCAAGTATCCATTGCAATTCTTCATTTTCAATTTCAGGAAATTCCAATTTTCGTCCACCACCAGGTAATCTTCGTGCAACTTTTATTTGCACGGATTGATTGTTTAAAGTTTGAAGAAGTTGTGCTTTTTGATTGTGCCATCCCCTAAGAATTGATGTACCAATGTTGTATTTTTTTGACAATGCCATCCAGCCACTGCCTTTCACACCGGCATTGTATTCATTTAAAATTTTTAGTTTATGTTTAATTGAATAATTTTTTCTTTTTAGGTTATTTGACATTCAATGGCTTGGCTGAAATCATAAAATTTAAAATAAATGAAATGATCTTTGCATTAATTAAAATTAAAATGTCTACCTTTACGAAATAGCGTGCTAAAAACATCCACTTTTGTTAATTTGTAAAAGGAGTATTAATTTCTATAATTTTTTTATAAAAACAAACTCTCAATTTTATAAAAACAAACTTGAATTTTTTTCATAAAGTAACATTTATTCATGTGTTGTCAAATCGTAAACATATATTGCTCAGTAAAAGTAGAAGTAGTCAAAACATGATACTTTGAATTGTAATTGCTTACTACGAAAATTATAAAAAAATATAACAAAAAATGTAATCAGCAAATCTGAATCGCAACAGATTGGAATTTTGTATATAATTTTTATTTTTTAATGTAAAGTACCCAATAAGCAAATGTCATATTACAAATGAAACAAAACTTGGTTGTGTGTCATATTTAGAGTTTTCACACAACGTTTTATTCGAACATAACGCCTAGGCGTTATGTTCGAATAAAACGCCCAGTAGGCGCAGTATTCACATATAACGCCTAGGCGCTATGTTCGGCCGAAGACTGTGGCCTTGAGCTCATTTGACTTAAATCGGTATTATTTAAAAAACGCGGTAACCTAGGAATCAGGTTACATAATCTGGTTTCATTAAATATCACAATTGTTTTAATGCTTTTATCAAATGTATAAATACTTTTGACATCATATAAGCTAGGTGTATGAAAAAACTCATATCTCTTTTGTGAAACTAGGCCCATACAAAACAGTTTTAATTTATAATGACATCCGACGGCGATAAGTAGTAAATAAAGTTACTTTGATTTACGAATGATTGCATGGTAATAATGAAATTGTAATTTGGTATACAATATATATCGTATCAACAGTAACAGACCTTTACAGATTATAATCGTATATTTATATAGTTCCCTTATAAAAATGTACAAGAAATAACATTAGTTATCAACAAAGACCCCTTCTGTAAAATACAATATCAATTATGTGCGTTATTCACTACTTTTACGCCTCTAAAACTACAATTTTAAAAATATAAGACATCATATTTGCTTTGTCTTTGTCGATCTTTGGTTGAATCCTTTTTAATTTTCATTAAACAAAAGTGAATAATATGTAATTCAGCTTACAAATAGAACTTCTTAAATTGGATTTAATAAAAACAAAAACAAAGTTTTTCAATTCCATTTTGAAGTGTATGAAGTATCTTCCTATACATTTAAATTTTGAATACAATGAAAAATTAAAATTTTAAACTTCAAATATAAAACGTTTTAAAATTTTAATATCGTTATATAAATTGAATTTACGATTAAAACAAACACACAGACTTATCCATTGCTTGCATATAAAATGAACTTGATTTTTCTAGTAGCATCAAAAAATAAATAAATAATTAAATTTAAAAATTTAATTGAATGCCACAAAACTGTCACAGAATCCCATCAACATTGAAATATATGAAGCGTAAATGGAGAATTAAAAATCTCACTAAATTATTTGATAAATAATTTGCAACATATTTTATCAGTTGAAGAAAAATTCGACAATAAAAAAATATTTGAACAAATAAATGATGATTTAATTTCAGTCCCTTTGATCAAATTTAAAGCTTCAGTGTTTTTTTTGTTGTTTGAATAGTTTTAGAATGTTGACTTTTCTCTTAACACCATTTGTTTGAATGGATGTGTAAATTGTTTGTTGCATACACACAAATTGCTAATGCAATTATGTACACGATGAAAAATGATGCCCCCCTCTCATTTTAAAACAATGATACAATTTATATAAATGTTTTGTATGATTTTTTATAGTGTTTTTTGCAAGAAATGACTATTGCATTAACATATATCAATAAAATATATTAATAGTGAATAGAATAGTATTCGAACATAAACACTTGAGGTTTTAACTGTAAATGAATATATGAATAAATGAATAATATAGGTCAATATGACCCACATTATGGTAATCAGTGCACGTAAATGAACTGTTATATTCATTGGTCATAATACAAAATATAAGTTTGTCAACATGTTAGTGTAAACTTATTCTACATGTCCTATATATTCTAATGACAAATACAATACAACATCCTTATTTATCAACACGATGATCCCAAACATTAAATCGCTCAAATAAAAATGGACTGCGAAATTTTGTTTTTCTAAGTTCTTCAGACCCATTGTGACATTTATGCAACATTTATGAACGTATATCGTGTTGACTTGCTATTGTGAAGTCTTATGTCAATCGTATTTCAATTGGTTTGAAATTTTAAACACATCCAGTAGGTATGTTCTCAGTTTATATTATTTGCTATTTAACGGAAATATTGCTTGAATATGTTATGACCATCAACGGTTTACTGTATTTTGACACGGTCCTACATTTTTCACATTTCCTTTGTACAACATAGCCCTTGAAATTAAGAAGCCCCCAAAAATCTGTCGTGAGATTTATTTTTATACTCCTATAAGTGAACTACTGCTTTCTACTAGATTTTAAGGGCTTAAAATAAAACTATTTAGCATGATTCTATTTCTTGCCAAAATAATTAAGTTATTATAAATATTAGAATAATATTTATTATAACTAAATAAGTAAACATTTGATCTTTGTTTAAATATTCTGTTATAAACAATATAGTTTTTTAAATATATTTTATTTTCAACTACTTTCATAACTTTTTACTTTTTTTATAACTTTTATTTAATTTGAAATTAATTTTGACATTTCTCGGCGATATATTTTACTTGATTTTATTTTGAAAATTTTCTAGGACTTTTAAATTGAAATGAAAAACACAATAAACAAAAATATAAATTTATATTTTGTTTAATATTTTGTTTAATTTTGTTTTATAATTTATTAATTCTTTAGTTTACTTGACAAGGAATTCAAAGAGAAAAATGTCATTTATGAATTAATCCAATATGAAATGTTTATTCTATTTAATCTCCACACTCGTCAGTTTTAGGCGCAATTAATAAGCAAATGTTTATCATTTGATTAATGTAGATATTGTTGTTTTGTTAGTTTCGATAACAATGTTAAACACAGAAAACTTTTTTTATAAAGTTATTATTATTTTTGTTATTATTATTATTATTATTATTATTATTAATATTATTTGTATTTCTATTATTAATATTTTTTTTATTATTTAGAGAATTACATTTATAATATTAATAATAAAATAAACAATAATTTTTAATTTTTTTAATTTCTGAAAAAATTTTAAATCAATAATTAAAACAATTATTAGTTTTAATAAAATGACTTTGAGTGTCATTCAAGAAAAATATATCATAAATTGCTTATGTCGCACAGAAGTAACATAAAATTGAAGGGGTTTGTTTTTATTACAATAATAAATTTCAATTAAATGTTAATTTATTAAAATCGATATATTTATTGAAATTATTATTTTAATACTTTTACACATGATAATAAAAATAGGGATTATTACCATTTTTTATGTCAACCGATTAATATTTTTATTCTAAATTTTTGACGCTGGCTTTGTGTTAATTCAAATTTTAGAAATTGTTGAAAAAGGTTAAATGGAACTGGTTCAACGGAAATAGTTAATTGTCCCCCCCTCCCGGTTTGATTGTGATATGCGGTTTAATATTTTTGTGTTTATTTTTGTGACTAACTAATCTTTCCAATGTTTCGGGACCACAAAACCTGAAGTCTTAAATCTTGTGGTTTACGATTTGTCGTGGTCTCAGATTTAGCAATCAGAGTAGGAATATGCAACATTTAAACTCGAATCCCTAGGTGGTTGTCTTTGAAATCCCATTGATCATCATCTTGATCAAAGATGACTGAAAGAATTGATTAATATTAGTGAACACAATTTTGTGCTGAGAATATAAAATATTTTCGTGTAGGAATCTAAAAATATATTATTGAAAATTTATTAAAATTTCGATTTTATAAAATTTTAAAAAATCGGGAGGTCTAAAATAGAATTTAAAATTTTTAACAGAATATATTTTTAAAATTAAAAACATTAATCAATAAAATTTGTTCGAAAAAAGAAACTTAAATCGAAATATCTTGAAGTTTAATATATATGTTGGATTGGCGCTTTAATTTATTTAATTCATTTCCATTCTTTTATGATTATTATTATTATTTTAAACTTGTAGTTTAAAGTTTATCAAAACAAACCTCTGCCAAAGTGAAATGTCGGAAATCCAAAATTTAATAATTAAGTTTTTATATATTTGCTAACATTTTTTCTGAAATGCAAATTGATTTTAAAATATTAAAACAAATTTATTGGAATTGAATGAATAGCTTTTATTTTTAAAAGTTTTTTAAAAGTTTTCATTTTAATTTATTAATTAATTAAAGAGGCATTGTTGATAAGGGATTGGGTCGAAAGATTAATGTGCAAAGTGCTATGACTAGAAATGTTTTAAATGTTTTTAAATAGTTTGAGTATGTGACAAATTGATGTTTCTTTATTGTTTAAACATTTTTTTAAAAATATAATATTATTTCCAATTTGTCAAATTAAAAATTACAAAATTAAATTTTTTTTAAAATTGTTTCATTATTTTAATGTTTTATTTAAATATATAGTTTAAAAGTTTAATATTTATAAAAAACATTTTAAAATTTAAAATATTTATTTATTGAAATGTTTAATTAGAATGTTTAATTTAATAAAAAAATAATTTGTTTTAATAAATATAAATAACCCATAATATTGAGGTGGTTTTTGGTGCCTAAAGATCACAGTTAAACGTTCGAAATATATCGTACGAAGAGAATTTTACTAGCATTTTCTTTTAAATAAATCGTTGCCAACTTTATTTAATTGTCAAATTTTCTCTTCCTAAAACCCTACATTCAACATTAAATTTTTTTATACAATTCATATAAAACCTCACACGCTTTAATAAACTGAGATTAAAGCCTTTAATGGTAGCCTTCTCCTGAAGGACCACTAACAGCATTAAGGAACTGCTCGATCCACATTAATCCAAATTATACATTTTAAAATTTAGAATAATTTTGAATATCATATGTGATATTATTTTATTTTGACATATTTTAATTTAAATGTCAACAATATTACAGATCTATTAATTGTTAGACAAATACCCCTCCCCCTTAACTGTTGAAATATGGCAATGTGGTTAAATTCCCATCAAGTGCTTGTTGACATAATTGAACTTCATTTATAATTCATTAGTGTTTGATAAATGTTAAAAATATGATATTACCTGAATAAATTAGGAATAAAAATTTACATAAATTGCCCAAATGATGAAATTCATAAAATTTGGATTTTAAGATTTATTATATTTTTCATATTTAATTTTTTACGGCACTTGGTTCATTCTGTATTAAAAATTAGATAGTAATTTTAATAAATAAATTTTATAAATATTACACTCATTTTTTCCTATTTAACACAAATTTTCATCAAAAATAATAATCAATTAGAATGAAAATAAATGAAATTTAAAAGAAAAAATTAATAGATCAAATGTGAACATAAAAATAAATAATTTTACAGATATAAATAAAATATATATTTTAAAAATAGAAAATGAATAAAAAAGGCATTAAAATGAAAATTTTAATTTTAATAAAAAAAACTTTGAATGTATGTTGTAGTATAAAAACATTTTCACGAATTTAATATTTATAAAAAAGTTATTAAATTTATGTGAATTCCAAGCTTTGCATTTCTTGAAACTCATTAACGTTTGTTTAAATATTTTATTGTAGAACATGATCAAATATTCAGTCTTAAATTAATTCTTAATTCTAAGTGCAAATATTAGTTTTGTGAACATTTGCAACTTATTGTATCTAATAATCGCATCATAAAACCACTAACACTACTTTGTAAACATGCAACCTATCACTAATAAAAGTTCATTATGCTTCAACGACAAATATATGAATATGCGCTTTAAATAAATATATAAATTTAATTTTTTACTTGTTTTGTTTTATTTTTGTTTTTCATACAAGTGAGGTTTCCACGTTCTTAGATTGAATCTTTTTTTCACTAAAATAGTAGTGCAATAAATGGAATTAGGAGTTATCACAAATATACATAGTGAGTTGTATCAGAAATAGTATATGTAACATAGGTTGTAAAGTATCCATCGTACTGTATAGGGCTTAGTGCTGTCATAGATGATTCCACACACTAGTCAATTTTTGGTGGATAGTTTTGAACGTTTCTCTTTTATGTTTTGGTACAGGTGGTTCAATTGGTAATATTAATGTTCTGATGTATGGTTTTTAAGGTGATCTGTTTACATAAAGTGTATTATTATTGCAGATTATGTATTTTACAAGAAAAATTTGATAAATATTTCGACAAAGTCCTTATTTTAAAAGTCTTACTACTAAAGAATTAAATTGTAATTTTTTTACTTTTTTCTAAGAAATCAACGAGTACAAATTTTACTTGCGTAAGAATATTTTCTCTGAATATTTTCTTCAATTTCGAAATTTTAAAAACGAGAAAAATTATTTTTGTCAAGTTGAACCTGAAATCCGTAGCCAGAACACTATTTGTTTTAACTTTCAACGGAACCGATTCTGAATAAATGCGGAAAATCAAACCGTTAACCGGAATCAAATTATTTCCGGTTTGTATCATTAGTCAATTTTAAAGCACTTGATTAAAACAAAAATTTATTATATTATCAAAATGTCGTAAATAATTCAATTATGTTGAAGAATTGTTGCATACCTTCTGCTCGGTCTTGATGTGGCGGTCTACTTAAAACAAATTATTATTTGGATGATTTCTATTTTAAAACAAATTGATATATTTAATAATTTCATTTTAAATTAATAATAAATTATCAAATATTTTCTTTCCTCGGAATAAAAAGAAAATTCTCTCTTCTGGAAGATTATCTTCCTCAGTTACTTTTTAATTTCATAGCTTCACTGGAAAACTGGATGGAAAATATTGGATAGCAGCAATTTTATTAATTGCTTCCGATTCGTTCAAATATAATTACCTTTTTATTTTAATGAATAAATTTTTTTTGTTATCCTTCTTAATTGGATAGTTGAATAAATCTCCCGGGAAAATAATAACAGGATTATTTTGGTTTTTGCTCGGACCTTAAATAATGTTTAAAATGCCATTTTTCTTTAATATATTAATAATTAATTTACAATTTACTAATTAATTCTATCGGGCATATGCGTATTTTATTTTCTATGAAAATTTTGATAATATCTGATTCTAAATGGCAACTCGTAATTTTAAATTTAATTTATAATTAATTTTTTAATTTTTATAAATTTATGCGAACAATAATTTGATTTGATTTTGTAAAAAAAACATTAAGAATGAATATTTAACGAAAAATAATTTTTATTGTTTATCATTGGGCTTAATTATATTTTAGTCTGATCATTCCTTCAATGTATTTGTTTTTTTCACCTGTAAACACCATCCAAGCTTTATGTTTTTGCGTTAGTTTGAATTTTGTTTATAAATGAAGTTTCTATATTATTGATCATAACCAACTCCTCAATGTTCTCATTGGATTCATGCTTAATCTTTTTACAAGCACCACTGTAATAATTTTGGTCAACTGATTAAATATGGCTGGTATAGTTATATATCCTATTGATTCTTCACCTTCTGTTGAAAACATTTCCCATTACAGTGTAGCACTACGTCGAAGGTCTTGTTTCCTTATTTTCTTCAAAAGATTCTTACTCGTGATTGTGACTAACAGTGGAACAGATTTTGGTACACACCTATGCTACTTACTAATTATTTTATATTATCCTAATTATTTATTTTAATTAATTTAATTATTTACTTTTAACCCTAATCAGTCCGTGTTATGTATTTGGAACACATTTCAACTTTATACCACGATATTTCCTTTAAAAAATTTTTACAACCCACTTTTTTGTATGGGTTAAACGAATTTATGAATTTTTATTTATTTTATTATACATTTTTCGTATGTTTCCCAATGGCATGTTTGGGTCTGAATATCACAAAATAACCTGGACTGATTAGGGTTAATTACATTATTTAATTTATTTATTTAATTTTATTTATTGATTTATTTATTTTTAATAGTTATGAATATTTATTTTATTTTTATTGATATTAATTATTATTTATTTAAAATAAAAATAAAATAAAAAAAACAAAACAAAAAAAGTCCTTATAATTTTATTAGTAGTGTCTATACCAGGCAAACCAGACACACCACCTGCCACCCTCAACCTACGAATTTTCACAAACCTCCAATTTTTTTAATTTTCAAATTTTTTCCAAATCTATGACTTTGGTAAATGTGGTAAATTAGAAATTTTCACAAGTCTTCATTTCCCCTTAACGGGTGCTCATTGAAACGGTTAAAAGCTATCTAGTTTACCCTTATCAGTAGGATGTGCCATGGTTTGCCTGGTATAGACACTACTAGATAGAAATCTTTGAATTTCTTAAATTTTTTAATTTCTAATTTTTTAATTTTAAAAATATGGTAATTCGAGAAAAACATTTTTGTAATTCTTGTAATAAATATCTTTCAAAAGCTAACAAAGCTAAACATGAAAAAACTAAAATTTGTACCCCTTTTACCTCTGAAAAAAATCATACTATAAAAAAAATCTTTAAAAAATGACAACTATTCCGAAAATTATTCCGAAAAATGAGGGTACTCTGAAATTTATCTGTGTGGAATGTAATAAAACGTTTATAAATAGTCAAGGTTTATCAACCCATAAAAAGTAGAGAACATTTAATAAATATAAATGGTTTAAATGATTCAAACTCTAAAAATGTGATAAATGTGATGAAATATTTATAAATCAGGTTATGCTTCTCATTATAAATCATGTAAAGGCATAAAACATAAACCTACAAAACGAAGAGAAAGAGAGAAACATTTCATTAAAAATAAAGAATTTGAAGATCAAGAAAGAAAAAATGAAGAATTATTTGAAAAGAAAATTCTAGAAAATGGATTAGATGCAGTTCGATCAAGTAGAAAAATTTGCACTCCTCAATCTACAGAAGGAGTTAAATATTATATTTTATTCAACAAAAATAAAATCATGGAAGAAATAAATATTGCGATGAAAAAATTTCGTCACATTAAATTCCGTGTAGGTTTTTACGTTTCATATGATAGAGTTGAAAAACATAATAATTCTCTAACCATTGTGGCTACTAGTCCTTTTTTTCATTTATTCAATAAACCAAGAGATGGTAAATTAATAAAATTTAGAAAAGTTTAGAAAAGGAAGTTGAATTTAAATCAGAATATATTTCTGGAAGTGATATGACTTTGTTTTTTTCTTTTGAATATATTGAAATATTTTTCTGGAAAACAATTCCATTTCAACCAAAAGTTTATATTCCAACACCTGATATTCTTAAAAACCCTTAGAAAATTTTATAAAAGATGATGATAAATGTTTTCAATTGGTAATTCTTTCAGCTAAACATCCACAAGAAGATCATGCAGGTTTAGTATCAAAATATAAAAAATTTGTAAATGATTATATCTGGGATGCTAGTGGTTCACCTGGGAGCGGTGTTGAAATTACTGATTATTTTTTAAACAAGAATGTGGAAAAATTTGAAAAATTAAACAACTTGAGAATAAATATTTATAATCATGAAAATCCCAATTCTCGAAACATTAACCCTTTATACATTTCTGAAATGAGTCATGATATAGAAGCTATCAATCTTTTAATAATCAAAGGACAGAATTTACAAAAACAAGATGTTTATCATTATATATGTTTAAAAAATTTCAAGGATTTATAAAATCACAACTTTCAAAATCTCATAATAAAAATATTCATATTTGTGAAAGATGTTTTAATGTTACAACAACACCAGAGATGAAAATAAAACATGAACGACTTTGTATTCACAACAAACCAGCAAGGATTAAAATACTCATCCCTAGAAATAGCAAACATCGTTTAAAAGATGGTCAACATTATTGAAACCTTTAGCAATTATTTATGGAGATTTCGAGGCAATAAATGATCCAATGAATACAGTAGATCAAATTGAAAAAAATTTAACCAAAGAAAATTACCAAAATTATAGTTATGAAAAAGAAGAATTTCTTAATAAATTTTTCTCATACAATTAATCTTTCACATCAAATTCCATCAGCATATAGACTTTATGTAAAAAGTAATTATCCTGAAATATTTGAAACTTGTGAATTTAGTTTTAGAGGAGAAGATGTTTTGAAAGAATTTACAAAAAACAATTAATGAATTGGAACATGTATTTCATCAAATTCTTAAGAAAAACCATTTTCAAGTTAATCAAATCCCCAAAGCAAGAATTGGAATTTCAACAAAGTAGTAAATGTTGGATGTGTAAAAAATCTTTTGGAACGTCAGCGAGCATTACTGAACAAGATGAACCCTCCGATGATCAAGCTGGAGACATCTGGTCGACTTCTAAATTCAACAAACTCAAAGTGAGAGATCATAATTACTTTATACAATCAAATAATTACCGAGGTGCAGCACACAAATATTTTAATGTTAATTGTAAAAAACCTAATAAAATTCCAGTAGTATTTCATAACCTAAAGTGGATATGATCTTCACATGTTTATAAAAGCATTGGCAGAGAAAGTAAAAAATAAATTTCATGTAATTGGAAAAACAAACAAAACATACATTAGTGTAGATTATGAATGTTTTAGATTTATATATTCGTTAAGATTTTTGGAATGAGTCTTGAACAAGTTGCAAAATCTCTATCTCCAGATGATTTTAAAATAACAAACCAATTTTCAAAAGATCCAATCTGCAAACAAAAAGGAATTTATCCATATGATTATGTTGATTCATTTGTCAAATTTGAAGAAACTCAACTTCCTGTAATTGAGAAATTTCATTCAATTTTAAACCAATCAAATATTAGTACTGAAGAATATGAACGAGCACAAACAATGTGGAACATGTTCAATTGTAAAAATTTGGGTGATTATACTGATCTCTATCTTAAACTAGATGTTTACATTCTTTCAGATTGTTTTGAAAAATTTAGAGAAACATCTTTATTAGAACCTTCAAATTTTGTGTCTCTTCCTTCAATGGCTTGGGATATTTTATTATATCAAACTAAACAAGAATTGGAATTATTAACAGATTTAGACTATTTTCTATTAATTAAACATAATATTTGATGAGGTATTTCTTCAAACATGGAATCAAGAAAAATAGCAACAAATAATATTCAACAATTCTTCAACTCGAGAGAAACAAATGGACCATTTGTACAAATTTCAAATGATGAATTACCTGATGTTCTTGAAAGAACGAACAATCCAACACAAATAAAATATTTTGATGAAACTGCATTATATTCAGAAATATCGGCTAACATCTTCCAATTGGTGATTTTCAATGGGAAGAACCCGTTAAAATGTGTATCCCGGAAGAAACCGATTCAATAAACAAGAAGATCCTAGATAAAATGTTATCGACTTCAAAAGATTCCTCAATTGGATATTTTCTTGAAGTTGATTTGGAATACCCACAAGAATTTCATTAGAAAACAAAACATTTTCCATGTGCTCCATACAAGAGAATAATAAAATATTAAGAATTGTTTCCATGGCAAAAAGAAAGAAATCTTCAACCAGATGATTCCACCGAGAAATTAATTTGTGATCAACATGATAAAAATTTCTATCTCGTACATTATAGAATGTTGCAATTTTATCTTCTACATGGAATGAAAAATAAACAAGTTCATAATATAATTTCATTCAAACAAAAACCATGGATAGAACCTTATATTAATGGAAATATTGCAAATAGAAATCTTGCAAAAAAGAATAAACGAGCTTTCTTTGATACAATTTATAAACTTTTAAACAATGCAGTCTTTGGGAAAACAATGGAAATTCAAGACAAGTATAGAACAATAAAATTATTTACAAAACATGATGTAGCTGCTTATTTAAAAAAAATGTCTCAAAACCAACATTTAAAGAAGAAAATTTTTTTCAGAAAATCTTATAGCTGTTAAAATTGGAAATTATGAAAAAACATACAACAAACCAATAATATTTAGGGTTTAGCATCCTTGAATTATCAAAACTTCAAATGTATGAAGCTTATTATGATGTATTGTAACCACATTTCCAAGATAGAATTTCTTTACATCAAATGGATACCGATTCTTTCTTTTAAAAATTTCCATCTCATGATGTTGATCAAGAAATAAAAGATGACCGCATTCTAAGTAAATATTTTAATGATTCTGGAAAATTATTTTCCTACAAAGATGAAAGACCAAATAATAAAATAAATGAAGCAATATTTATTCGCGCAAAACAATATTCTCTTTTTACACAAAAGCCATGTGGTGATAATATAAAAATAAAGGGATACAAAAATTAGTATCAAAAGCAATGACACATAACATGTACAAAGATTGAGTTGAAAAAGACAAGACAAGATTTGAAATAGTACATGCAATTAAAAATATTAAACACAATGTATTTTTAGTTGAACAAAATAAAATATTCTTGAACAATAATGATGATTAAAGATATATTTTAAATGACGGAGAAACAACACTTCCTTTTGGAAACCATTTAATAGAAATAATATCTCGAATTGATGAAAAGAGTAAAACATATACAGATTTAGATTTAGAAAATTTAATAATTTAAATTTAGAAAATATAAAAATTCAATTTTAGAAAGTATAAAAATCCAATGTGGTAAATGTCGGGATTTTGTTTCATTTGGATATTTAAAAAAACATACACAATTATATCATAAATAAAATAACTTTTTAAAAAAGTCAGAAGGAATAAGATTTATATTTTTATAATTAGAGAATAAAAATCTTGTTACATCATTATAGAATAAGAATCTTTCTTTAACAACCTTTTTTCAAAAATTTATTTCAAATTTATTTTTATCTTGTTACATCATTACAGAATAAGAATCTTTCTCCAACAGACTTTTTTCAAAAATTTACTTCAAATTTATTATCTTGTTACATCATTAAAGAATAAGAATCTTTCTCCTTCAAACTTTTTCAAAAACTTTTTTCAAAAATTAATTTTTTTATTTTGTTACATTATTAAAGAATAAAAAACCTGAAAGAAATCTGAAAGAAATCTGAAAGAAACCTAAAAGAAACCTAAAAGAATTAAAATAAAATGAAGATCAAGAATATCAAGATTACAAATTATTAAATTACAAATTCTTGATCTTCATTTTATATTCTTGTTTTAATTTTTTAGTTGTTTCTTTTTTAATTTCGATTTCTATTTAGAATATTTAATTTTATTAATATTTTCATTAATTTCATCTATTATTTTATTACTTTCCTCTATTTCTTTTATTGATAATATTCCATCTTCCAAAGCTTTAACTTGATATAAATATAATTTATTTATTCCAAGATATAATTCTTCACACACTTCTCGATAATTTTTTTCATTTTTAGAGGTTAATCCAATTAAAATTCCTTTACCTAAAAAATAGTTAAAGCATTTGATCCTCCAAATACTGAAGTTATAATAATTGATACACTTGGTGCTATTCCTAATAAACTAATTCCTGAAAATACAGTTGTTGCAATTGATAAAATTCCAGTAATTGAAATACAAGCAATTTTATTTCTGCTTTTGTCCATCTTAATTTTATTTTTTTATAATGTATTAATCTTTCATTTAGCTTTTTCTTTTCTAATAGGAATTCGTTCATTTTATTAATCGATGGATTATTCGTAGAATCTTTATTCGTAAAAGTATTATTCATAGAAGCTTTTATTTTTTCAATTGGAAAATTTTCTGTATAATTAAAATCATCTTGTTCATTCAAAGATGGATAAATCTTTCTTTCTTGAAAGGGTCGGGCTCTGCCATCTTCAGGATAAATTATTTTTTTGTTCCATTTTTAATTGTCTATTTTGACGGTTTCTATATTTTCATATATGAAATCTTCTAAATGTTTAAATTTCTTACCAGAAAGTATTGGATTTGATCCTGTGGTTGAAAATAAATAATCTAATTTTATATTATTTATACTTGCTAATTTCCTATATATAAATTCTATTTTTCCAAATTCCCTATAACCTTGATTTGTTAAAAGATCTAGAATTATTCCACTCCGACAAATAGTTAATTTAGACATTGGTTCAGAGACTGAGAATGAATTGTTTCTAAGATGTAAAGTTTTTCGTTTGTTTTCAATTATAGCTCTAATAAATGTTCCTTTTGAACCCATTATTTTAATTTTATTAATTTCAATATTTTAACCATAATAAACAAACATAACAAAGAAATCATCATGGTTGCAGAATAAATTAAAAGTATGATCCTTATCACCAAAAAGTGTAGTTGAATTATTTTTTATTATAAAAGAAATCATGGATGATTATTCTTCAATAGCATAATAATCAAACGCTTTGTTATTATATTTTATATCCTAGAGGTTTGATGTTTGTATATTTTAGCAACATATTTTTTGAATGTTTCGAAATCATTCAAGAGTTGTGAGCATTCAATTTTATAATGACTTATTTCATTTTTGAGAGTATCAATTACCTTCCAAAGGCTTTCGCTTGCAAAGATGGTCGACCGGAGGTCTCCGCTCAAAGTTTTTCTAATTGAAGAGATTTCATAATCCGTTGGTTTTGCTTGTTTTTCATCTTGGATGATTGGTTATTCATTTCACTCATTTCAAAATTTATTCTACTAATACTAGTAGTTAATTCATTAATTTATTTATTATATCCTGTTTCTAAAAGCACTATTTATCTTTAAATTTCTTCATCTAAACGTTTTTTATTCGATTCTCGATTCAATTCCTTTACAAACGTTTTATTAACTGCATCTAAATCATTTTGAGGATATGAAAGATTTGAAATTGAATTATTATTCATATTTAATTCTCCTCTCATTCTATCTCCTGATTCATTGATAAATTTACTTTCAACTTGTTCCAAAATTGCCTTAGCACTTACAGCCAGTGTTCCACCACAAACATTTTCAGGAATTATAATACTCATTTTTAAATTTTATTTTATTATAAAAGATCTAGAAAGATTTATATTTTCTTCTTCAAATTTGGTTGCTTCCTAAAAGATGTTTACTTGTCTGGGTGATTTATTTTGATTTTAAATTAATTCAGTTTTTGCTTCTTTAATAACATCAATTATTGGTTTTTCAATTTTTGTAGTCATGAAATTAAAGTTTTGATCTTGAAGTTTTCTAAACATTAAATTTTCATTCCAAGTATTTTGTTGAATATTTAATAATTTACAATCTTGAATATATTTATTCATATCAAAATCATTTACATTTCTAACCATTTTTATTTAAAAAAATTTAATATTTATTTTTTCATATACTTGATTTTTTTCTCTATTCAATGCCATATAATTATATTTCATTGATAGGTAATTTTCAAAACTATTAAATTTTTCCTCGTCTAAAGTATATCTAAACAAATCATTAAAAATACTATCTTTATTTCTTTTTCCTAATTTAAAGAATATGAAAAAATTAGAATTACCACGAATACTTCTTGATGGTAAATCATAATAATTTTGAGCCAAATAAATTTCATTACAATTATTATGTCTACCTCGAGTAAAATAAGATTCCATAATTTCTTGATTTTTCATATTGACACAATCATCACAAATTATTAAATTCTTCTTTGCTCGATCGAATTTTTTACATGGAATTATTTCATGATATTTATTACTCATTGATACACAGATTCTTCTGAAGGTAGTCGCTTGCGCTCCGAAAGCAGTCGTTCCCATTGGTCTGCCGGAGGCCTCCGCTCCACATGAAATAGCTTCGCATTTTGTTTCTTCATATAATTTTTCACATAAATCTCTAATAAATTTATCTTGTTTTGATAAACCAGATAATCTATGATAGTTTTGATAATCTATGAAAAATTATTTGCATTTCAAGTTGATCAATTGTTTTAGAAAAAATTATTAAATTATTATAGCCTATAAAATTAGGAGTTAGAATCATTTTTAACAACAAAGCTGTTTTCCCAGAACCAGAACTTCCAATTATCAACATTCTAAAAGAATTCGATAAAATAGGATTGTGATTGAATTTCATAATTTTTTTATTCCAAGTTGGTATAAACGAAGTCATTTTTAATAGTAAAAATTTCACTTGCTTTTGTAAGAAGAAAAATTCCATTACCTTCAACCTCTATTTGAATATTTCCTTTATTTAATTTTTTCAAAGTTTCTTGTAATTGTTTATTTTTAGAAGGACTCTGTTTATAGATTTTATAAAATCACAAATCCCATGTCCTTGATCTGGATCTAAAAAGATTCCTTTTCCTTCAACAGCCGAAGATTTTTCTTGTGAGGAATTAAGAATCTTTGCTTTCTGGGCATCAGCCAATTGAGCTTCTTTTGCATTTTTATAAGCACTTGTAATTCCTACTGCTGCACCTGTTGCAGCTGTAATTCCTCCAAAAATTAATGGTAATAAAGATGCAAGTGGAAGAATTCCTCCACTATGCTCTTTTTCTTTAATTTTTTAGATTAGAGACACTTTGTGGATTAGAGACATTTTGTGGATTACTAATTTGGTCAACCATTTTAAAAGAAATTATTTATTAAAAAATATTTTTTGGAGTTTATTTTGAAGAATTTGCCTAGAATTTCTTCACTACGAGCACTCTGTGTATCTAAATCCTTAATTCCATAAGTTATTGGTTTTGTGCCAGCATGTATTTCTGAAATGATAAAAATTTCTTTAGACCATTTATGTGTTGAACCTTTATCAAATTTATTTTTACATTTAAATATTCGACCTCTATCGCCAATATTAAATTTTTGTTTTTCTTGTATTTCTTCATTAGCATAATTGTAATTATGGGTAATTTCATTGATTAGATCAGGATTCTCAGTTGCTTCTGTTGGTGAAACTCCTATTGTTCTATGAATTTTATTATTATATTTATTAATTAATTCTGATAATACATCTATCCAAATTCTATTTCAGTGTTCTGTAAATTTTTTATACATCCAATTTTTCAATGTTCTATTAAATCTTTCAATTATAGAATTATGTGAACCATAATTTGATCTATCATCAGGTGAATTAAAATAAAGTAAATTTTAGTATCATTTTCTTGTCTAAATTCTTCAAATATTTTATTATAAAACTCTTACCATTATCAACATATGATTTTTTGGAATTTTATCTGGGGTTTCTTCAAATAAAAACTCGAATCCTTCTTTAATTGAATTTGCTGTTTTATTTTTTAATGGTAGAACCCAAGCATGTCGAGTATATAAATCAATAATTATTAGAATATATCTATAATTTTTATTATTTTTAGGATTTATGGTTTCAATTAAATCTGCTGGCCAAATATCATCTTTATTGAAAACTTTTATTTTTAAATATATTTTTGGTTTTCTGTATTCCTTATGCAACTCATTTGATAATGTTTCATTTTTTGTTTCAGCGAAGGCAGTCGCTTGCGCTCCTTTCAATGCGATCTTTGTTTTCATTGCTATTATTTCTATTGCTCTTGAAAATCTTTCAAAAAATGTTGGATTTTGAATATCATTTAAATCTTGAATCAAATCAATATCTGCTTTTTGACGAGAACGAATATCTTCTTGGCGATATGCTATGTCATGTTTTAAACCAGCTGCATCAACTCTATTTATAGGTTCTTCTCTTGGTTTAGGATTATCATTTTCATCAAGTCTCATATCTAAACGAGTTCCTGGTGGAATATCTCTCAAGGTTTTAAGACAGCCGGACTATATCTTAAGGATTCATCAAAGCTGATTAGACTTTTTATCCCCACCAATGTTTAGTCTCTTTACAATCTCCATATTCTAATCATAACGAACTTGGGAGACGTGCTGCGGATTGTCCATCTATTCTTTTTCGGTTTTACCATTGGGATCAGTCATTACCCGAGTTCCTTCATTAAATTTCTCTAATGAAGTGGTAGAAAAAGACTTTAGGAGTTTTCCGCAATTTGAAGGTATTGCGTTTACTAAATCCATAAAATAATGAGATTTAATTTCTTGTAAAAATATTCTTTTAAAACTATTTTATTAGATTTTTAAAGGGTATTAAATTTATTCATTTAAAACATCTTTTTATTTGTTCTTCATCTTCAAACTTAAAACTAGAAACTGGTAATGTGTGATCTATACGTCAATAAGAACCTTGATTTTCCCAAGTCATTCCATCATAAAATTGAAATTCAATCCATTGATAAAAATCATTTATTGAGCATCCTAAATATTTTAACTATCTTTGACTTTCTTTGACTTCTTTTAATGCTCTTCTAATACCCCCATCTAAATGATGAGTTAATTTAACTTTAGGATTTTCATTATATCGTTTTTTAGCGCACTCATTAATTTTTTCTTTATTGTTTTGTTGATACTCTTTTTCACACCTTTTACACTCTGAATTATAAACATAATAATCTCTTTTTAATCTATTCCTAAATTCACTTATAGGTTTTCAATATTACACTTTTTACATACGTTTATTGGTAAAGTAGTTTTCAAATTTCTTATTCCTAATAAACGTTTCTCTTTATATTTTTGTTCATTTAACTTATGATACATACTTTCTTATTCTTTACACATACCATGAAAATAGGATTTTCCTTTCCTTTTGATTGTTCTAAACGATTTATTTGGTTTTACAATTTTACATTTATTACAAATTTTAAAATCCATTTTTAGTTTAATTATTTTATAATGAATTTAGCAAACACTAGCATGTTATTTTTTAAAACACACTTGAGCCCAAATAATTATATTTTGGAAGATGATGTTCTCCTGGATATTTTGCCCATGGAAATTCTGGAAGTTTAGGTGTGAGACTTTTTTTGGTGAATTTTAGTTTTATCATGTTTTGCTTTGTGAGCTTTTGAAAGATATTTATTACAAGAATTAAAAAAATTTTTTCTCGAATTACCATATTTTTAAAATTAAAAAATTTAAAATTTAAGAAATTTAAGAAATTCAAAGATTTCTATCTAGTAGTGTCTATACCAGACAAACCATGGCACATCCTACTGATAAGGGTAAACTTGATAGCTTTTAACCTTTTCCAGTGAGCACCCGTTAAGGGGAAATGAAGACTTGTGAAAGTTTCTAATTTACCACATTTACCAAAGTCATAGATTTGGAAAAAAATTGAAAATTAGAAAAATTGGAGGTTTGAGAAATTCGTAGGTTGAGGGTGGCAGGGTGGTGTGTCTGGTTTGCCTGGTATATACACTACTTTTATTAATTAAGTTTATTTATTTATTGCTTTTAATTATTTATTTTATTTTTATTAATATTAATTATTTATTTTAATTATTATTTATTATTATTTTTATTTTTTTATTTTTAAATATTAATAGCACAAACATAATGGGTTTTAAGTTTAAATAACAATTTTCTACTTCGAATATAACAATAAATAATTAACATCAGAAAATAATATACATGTATTAAATGGTCACAACAATATCTGTCACAAGTTTGTCAATTATTTGATTAAAATATTGATATATTTTTCGGTTTGATGAACAGTTTGATGAGTAGACTATGATAAGTTTGATGAATATTCTGTAAATTGTTTGTTATTCATTATCATATAATGACAATATTCCAGACTTTCATTCTTTCCTACCAAACCCGTTTTATAGTCATTATTTGTAAGTGCGGGTTTAGTGGTTTTGATACTATATAACTGGTGGTGACTGGTACGTATTTAAAATTGCGACTCTTTAGGTATTTCAATTCCATTGTAACAATTAAAATAAGACTGGTATCTTATGTCGGTATCTTTCAATGTTACCCCCTTGCTTTTGTTGTACAAGTATTACCTAATAAACTATAACATTTGTAGGAGAAATATCCACTCTTGGTAACCAATACTCTAACTCTCGTCTTTAAACTTTTTACTATACAATAATTTTTGTCATACAATAATTTACTATAATTAGATGTATCCAGCAGATTATCGAAATCATTTTAGGTAAAAGTTTATCTAATTTGAAATGTTTAATTTTTAAGAATAAGGAATCTGTATCTCCTGTAACAAAGTTGATACTGAAATTGAAATGATTTCGTTATTTAGCTAATTGCACATATTGAGCTCATACATTCAAAGTTTTGATAAATCCAAAATGTAACTTTATACAGTATGGCTGTAATTAGATCATTCGCAATTTTGATGCTTTTTCTGAAAGTTGGTTTTGATGCATATGTAATCATTTTCTGTTGATAATTGCCCAATCTTAAATTCATTCGTTTCTTTAATTTTCTACCGTTTTGCCAAATAGACCATTGTTGAGCAACTTATAATAATTTTTATTTAAACTATTTGTTGATTTTGTTCTGAGTTTAATGTTAATATCTGCATAACTTTGGAAAATAGTATCTTGTTTAAATCTGATAGCTTGATGAATATTGATAACTTGCTCACCTAATAATAAGTGTATTTTGAGCAATCGCCAATGCACTACCTAATTTTGCTTTGGATTATGCGTTAACAGTAATTTCTTCGCTTTTGACATACATTTCTTTTCTGCTCCAATAAGGAAATCATCTAATAAATCATGACGTTTATTATGTATTTTCAGGTCAACCTCCGCAGTATATCCATACGAAAGCTTATCTGAGTCCAAATTATTTCAATCTTCTAAATTATTATAATGGTTATCATGAATTAGATTAAAATTTTAACATTGTAAACTTAGACTTAAAGCCCATCCACACAGGTTGAATCTGTAGTAGTTTCCATATGATGCTTATTAACAAAGGTCAAACCACTACGACTTTTCATATAAATTATATATTTTCATGTCTTGTAATAATTTAACGGATTTATCTAATATCATTCGAAGTAAATGTTAAATTGGTTTGTGACCATCTTCTTTGTAAAATAGAAGTATAATACCAGTTTTAATATTTGCAACCTTCTTCAAAAAATTAAAAACAGAATGTTGACCAACAAATTGATAGTAATTTGATATTCCAGTAGAATTGTTAATCAATAAGAGTCCACCAGAAATTGACAAATTGTTTTGAAAATAAGTCATCTTTTGGTAATAAAGATTCAAAATCTGAATAAATAATGTCTTTGACCAATTTTTAAAATTCAAATTTTTAACTTCAGGTAAGGTATATAATGTTGTGCCAACTGATTTTACGTACATAATTCTTGATGTTTTTTAAATCCGTATGGTTTTAGAAATCTATTAAAACTATTTTAACCATATGCTTTAATCCAAACATTATAGTCTTTATTTGAATTGCAATTTATCAACCTTTGTAGATAAGTCACTGATTAGTCACCCTATTTTATCAATAATAAATAAATTTTATATATTTCATTTACTTTTTTTCGATGAATTATATCAAAATAAGGGTGCTTCATTACAATATTATCTTTATCTCCTGAGTTGCAACTATTATAAATCAACACATTGATTGCCAAACCCAGATTTTTCTTCTCAAAGATAGGAATATCACACAATTTCATTGTCATATCGTTAGAATATTATACTAATTCCGATTTGTAAGGTAAATATTTTGTTGGTCTGTCTCTATCTTTTTTGATTTGATTAAATTTCAATACAGTCAAAACACTTTATATAAAACATTTATTATCTTTATTTGTACATTAATTATTACCTTTTTACCTACTAATTCCGATTTGTAAGGTAAATATTTTGTTGGTCTGTCTCTATCTTTTTTGATTTGATTAAATTTCAATACAGTCAAAACACTTTATATGAAACATTTATTATCTTTATTTTGTACATTAATTATTACCTTTTTACCTACTAATTCCGATTTGTAAGGTAAATATTTTGTTGGTCTGTCTCTATCTTTTTTGATTTGATTAAATTTCAATACAGTCAAAACACTTTATATGAAACATTTATTATCTTTATTTTGTACATTAATTATTACTTTTTTACTTATTAATTCTTTAGGTGTGAGGTTGTAACTATGTCCTGATAACCTAGACATATAGTAAATCTTTGTTATTTTGAAATTTACTTCCATTATTTGATTTAACTTCCAACTACTTCCTAATTCTGTATAGTCTTTTTTCTATGTTCTTCATGGAAGCTTTTGATAGTTTCTATAGTGACTATTTGAAATTCTCTCGTTTCTAAAAAATCGTTCTCTTTAAAATTGTTCTCGTCGTCAGTCGTGGTTTTCTGTGTGTTATACTGGTATTCGCCTCTTCTTCATTATTAGCAACTGGTCGGCTCTTGTAATCGTCTTATTTGTGCCGGTGTAGATCTAGTATGTTGAGTATTTTGCTGATGCGCTTTAACCTGGTCTCTCTCAGTCACGTTATGATATGTTCTTTGACCGATAACTTTGATACATACTGTTTTGTTGTTTTCATTTTTATTAATCTCAAATTTTTTTGTTTAAATTGTGTTTTAATGCGGATCTCGTGCTTTATTTGTAATGATATTCTTTCCTTCACTCTAAATTCAGAACTTCAATTAAGACTTTTTTAAATAAATTTTCAAATGCTGAAATTCTTTCGGATCTGATAAATTGTCCGTCATTGATTTAAGAATCATGTTTTGACTTTGACGTATGTGGTTTCTGATTTTTTGATGTTTGCCCACAATAACTTAGCGTCTGCTAATATATATGCTTGTCAATATCTTTCTTCTATGTATCTGATTCATTCTTCTGCTTCTTTAGATAATTTTCTTTCATGTCGTCGGATGTTCAGTGTGAACAAATCTTGTCATGATTTTGGTAAATACTCCATTAATTATTTTGTTGTTTTTGAAACTGCTTTGATATTCTTATTTTTGGCGTGGTCACCAGTTACATCCAACACATATTTAAGAGCATTATTTTCCATCAAAGGATTTAATACAATTTCATAAATAGTGCCAAATAATCAATTAAATATCTCATCGAATCTAAATATCAATTACTAAACAAAATCGACTTTATATTTCTAGTAATGTAAAATTTTATTAATTTTTTAATTTTTTAAAACATAATCCTATTAAATTTTGTTATTGAAATAAATACAAAATGTCAATGATTTTGTCATCAGATGATTTCAAACATTCTTTTCAAAATAAACAAACTGATTTTTGAAGTCTAAAACATTTTGACAATATCAGTAAAGAATTATTTTTATTTTGTTGGCAATTGATATTAATTTCCTTTTTTGATTTGAAAATTCTTGAAATATATTTTAATTGACATATTTTTTTAAAAAACATACCCGACTACAGAAAATTATTTGTTCTTTTTGATTAATATATTGAGATTTTATTTTTAATCAGGTTTAAGGTTTTCTTTTATTTAAAATATTAACTTTAACTCTCAATTGACATTCAGTACTTCTAGGTACTACATGTGAGATATATGATGACAGCCCAATATACGCGCGAACTCCTTATTATATAAATTATATAAAAACAAATCAATGAAATATTTTTACAAAAATAATAGTTATTATATTTATTACTATGATTGTAATTATTTTTATTATTATTATTATTTTTATTATTATTATTATTATTATTATTATTATTATTATTATTATTATTATTATTATTATTATTATTATTATTATTATTATTATTATTATTATTATTATTTGTTTTTATTATTTATAATAATTGATAATATTCACATGTGTTTTAATAAATTAGTTAAAACTGATGTAGTTTTAATGTCGAATATGTTGTAGTATAATATATATGTTGCATTAGTGCTTTCGTTAATTTAATTCAATATTAATGTTATGTGATTTTTGTTATTATTATTATTATTATTATTATTTTTTTTTTTTATTATTATTATTATTATTATTATTATTATTATTGTTGTTTTTATGTTTTATAATTATTGATAATATTCATATGTTTTAATAAATTAGTTAAAATTGATGTAGTTTTAAGATCGAATCTACCTGACGATGACAGTGAGTCTGTCAAAATATGTTGTAGTATAATATATGTTGTATTGGTGCTTTCTTTAATTTAATTCAATATTAATGTTATGTGATTTTTGTTATTATTATTATTATTATTGTTATTATTATTATTGTTGTTATTATTATTATTATGATTATTATTAATCGGTAATTCCTTAGTAGCAGCATAAATTAAGATATCAGATAAGTGACTAATAAAATAAGCCCTTGCTGCAAAGTAATAATTATATAGAAAAAATAATTATAATCCTCGAAATAATAATTGAAACTTTTTTCAATAGAATTATTACTTTGTAGCAATGGCTTATTTGATTATTCACTTGTCTGATTATGATTATTATTATTATCTTAAAAAATTATTTTTATAAAAAATCCTAATAAAAAGTCACATTATATTATTCTTTGAGTTGGTGTAGAATTTCAGAATTATTAAACATTGAAAATCACTCACTTCTATTTTTGCATAAAATATTTAAAAATGTTTTAATAAGATCAAATTTTATTACTTTAGAAATTTCAAATATTTAAAAATTTTAATATTTATAATAGATTTTAAAAATAACAATACTATTTTCGAAAATAACTTAAATTGAATAATTTTTAAAAAACAAATTTTAAAATAAATAAATTAATATTTTCCATTTAGTTTTTTTTAATTTACCAAAAATAAAAATATTAAATCTGATTCTTGAGAATTTAGAATTTACCTACTCAAAGATAGAAAACGATTGAAATTTACTACTTTAATTTTTAAAAAAATGTTTGTTAAAGAATTTATTTATTTTCCATTTTTGATACAGGATAAACCAATAAGTTTTGTCCGGTGATCTTACTCAGCTTCCCAATGCTATAATGAGTGTATAGGTCTGCTACTTTGTTTGTCTATGCAATATATGTTGTATATTTGTAAAATTTTTAAAAAATCGCTTATTAAAAATTTTTAACATTGCTTTTAACTTTGATATGTCTTACATGGATTAAGCACTTTTAATAAATTTCTTGTTTGATTGAAATACTTTTTGTTTTCATTAGAATACGTGAATTTGAAATGAATTTTGCACGAGAGGATATCCGCAAGTTAATCTACTACAATTGGAAACGTGGATTAGTGCCTTCCCAGATTGCAAATGAGATAAATTTGACACTAGGGAAGGACACAATAAATGAGCGCACTTTTCGACGCTGGGTTGCAAAGTTCGAGGAGTGAAACTTTTATGTTGAAGACAAAGAGCGATGTGGAAGCCCTCTCTTGATATCAATAACAAAATTCTAGCTCTTTTGAAGAAGCACAACAGTACTATGGGAATGAGCGTGGAGCTTGCAGTTTGTCAGCAGACAATTCGAAATCATCTGCTTGCAATGGGCATCTGTTACCTGTGCAACCATTGGGCCCCACGCAAATTGTCCGAGCAACAAATAGCCAACCGAGAGAAAATATGCAACGAGCTGCTGTGCAAGTATGCTTCTAATGACTTCCTCAGTCAGCTCATTACAATGGACGAAGTCTGGATCTATTAGAGCAAGGACGGAACCTCTCACCACCGTTCGTGGAGGGCACAGGTTATGCCCCTGATGTGGAAGTTTTCCGCACACTCTCATCCAGGAAACATCTCATGTCCATCTTTTGGGACTGTAAAAGTGTGATTATGATGGATATTCTGAGCAGGGTACTACAATCATTGTCGATGTTTACTGTGAACAGCTGTCCTGCCTGGTAACGGCAATACAACAAAAACGACGCTGTCTTCTTGGTGGTGGGTTTCATCAAATTCATTATCTCCACGACAATATACGACCCCATAAGGCAGACAAATCTGTGCAAATACTTACTGACATTGGTTAGACTGTTCTGCCACATCCCCCTTACTACCCAGACCTCGCACCATCCGATTTTTATTTGTTTTCCTTTGAAATCTGTGATTCGTGGAAGAGATTTCAACGGCGCTGATGAAATTCAAGTGGATTTGGACACTTGGTTGGACAGTAAACCATGCAGATTTTTCGCCGATGAAATCAGGAAACTGCCTGATCGATGGCGCTAATGTGTCCTTCATAATGGTGCATATTTTGAACATCTCTCTGACATAAATGATTGACATTTTTGTTGTTTTTAAATTTACACATGTTTCACCGGACAAAACTTATTGGTTTATCCTGTATTTGAAAAAATAGCAACGAATTATACATCGCATAACAATATGCCTTCATATACACGATGTCTACTGCATTACGTGAAATGTATGCAAAGAAATATACATAGGACGTACACTCAGGAACTGACACCAAAGAATTAAAGAACATCTAAATAATACTGGAAAACCCTCTTCAACTATACCAACCAAGGAAAGAAAAGTATTTCACTCAAAACCTTGGCCAGTGACAAAATACAAAAAAACATAGATTACTAAAAGACAATTTTTATCTTAGATAAGCATTCATCTATAAACTCTAATGAAGAAATCAGTGAAATCACCTGACTGATTTGTTGTTGACAATGATACTTTGATAAAAAAAGAATTTTAAATTTTAAAAAGAAAGCTTTTAGGAATAAAAATCAGAGTAAAGTTGTGTTTATGTCTTGAAGTTGTTTATGGAGGGTTATTGGAACGCATTTTCTTCGTTAAAGGAGGAAAGCTTTTTATATACTTTTCATAAGCTTTCAAAAATTCAGGAACAGTATGTTATTTTGCTCTGGATTTTATCAATAGTGATTGTTTCTAGTGTTTGTATAATTTTTAATATCGTTAATTTCGAAATTTGCAATTGTAATGTTATTGGAACTGGGAAACTGCGTCTAATAAATTATTTTGATACAATTTCGCACTCAAAAAAAATTGTAAAATATATGAAAAATAATAAAACGTATATATAATATAATATTTAATTAAAATATCAAATGTACTAATGAATTTTTACTGAGATGTAAATAAAGTTATATTTCAGCTGTTAAATATCAAATATATTATATGTAATAATAATTTCCAATTAAATTGCGTATAAAATGAAATTTAAATTACAAGTCTTTCATGCCATGTCATGTTTTAATGATTTTTAAAAAAGTGTTTTAAAATATTTTTATAATCAAAAATTAATAAAAAATAATAAACAACGTATTTAACTTTAAAAAATGTACAATCAATTTTAATATTTATTTATGTACCTTAAATAAATTATTCAATTGTTATTTAAAATCGAATTACCGCCAATTACCAGCATTAATTTTTGAACAAAATTTAAGAAACAATCTTAGAGAAATAAAGCGAATTAAATCCAATTATTCTTTAAAAGAAAATAATTATCTCTTTTCCAATATCAATTAGTAAAAACTCTTTTTAATGAATGAAAAATGATTAAATTTAATTTTTGTATAAATGTAAACATGTGTAGAAGCAAATTTAAAATAATTAAAAATTAATATATTTTTACATCAAATATTAGAGAATATTCTAATTAGTGTATCATAATGTATTTTAAAAATAATTTAATTCTAATATTATAATATTAAACTTTAAAATATATGATAAATAAAAAATATTAATCGTTTCCTCTTTATTAATTTATCAAAATTTATCCATATTTAAAAATATTCAAATATTGAATAAAACTATCATTTAAAACTTTAATATAAAAACTCTATAATATAGACCAAGGATCATAAAATCATCTCTTTTGCTCATACCTTTTTGGAAAAAATTAAAAATTGTTTTAGTAAATTAAAAATATATTTTACTTATATTAAAAATTTTTATTTCTATATTTTAATTCTTTCAAATATTAATTTTCAATATTATAAGGACTTTTATTGTGTTTCACCTCTGATTTCTTTATAAGTGACAATATTTTCTAAAAAATCTGATTCATAGTGAAATTTTGTAGAAAATATTATTAATTTTCAAATTAATATTTAATTAATAAACAACATCAACGGAAGCTCAGCTCTATTATTCTGCATAAATTTTATATTATTCACATTTATTTGTTGTAATGATTGGAATCTGTCATTTTTTCTGTTAAATACACCCCATTCTTGTTGAATTAGATTATTTTTTCTCAAAGTGGGTTCCTCATCACTGATTTTGGGGAGGGGGCGCGAATGATGCTGATGAAATAACTCATCCTAAAATAAAGTTTAATTTCCTTATTGTTGGATATTGAAGATATTTTGTTCAAATATCCTATAATTATAATTATTAAAAATTATTTAATGAAGTGCCTGAAAATGTGAACTGTGAATTCATTTGAATCGAAAGTGAAAACTTTTGATATAAACTGTTTCAATATTGCTAATTATCGTTACGAGGAATAAAAAAAAGAATGAGCAATTGTTTTTTTGGTAAATTATTTTATATTTTTAATGTATAAATAACGATGATGCAGGATTAATAAATTTTTTAATATAAGTAACATGCCAATTGTGGCGGTTCACAACAAGCAATTTCAACAAGCTACATAGCACATTCTCCAGCTCTCTCGGCAAACTTTTAATAGTAAATCTGCATTGGGAATTTGGCGCATTCGCTTTCTTTTTTTCTACGAATAGCACTTTTGTGCTATATGTTATAATACATATGTCATATGTGAATTAAACCATATATTTCAATTTGTATCGTTATTTGAAAAACGTTATTTTGAATTAACTACCGACTTAGCTGTTAAAATTCATTTATTACTGACGAGTGGCACTACTATGAGTCCATTATGAGTTTCAAAATATTAACATAATGACAGATACACAATTTGATTTTCGCGCTCAAAAAATGCCCTTTTTAACCCTTATATAACCCTATGTAACCCTCAAATGCCTTAAGTGTGTTCAATGGACGCTTTCCAAATTAAATAATTATTCAACGTAATTCCATTTTTAACGGTTTAATTGTTTATATATTTTTAAGACAGAAATATTTTATAAATATTAATAATGCTTATCATATAAATAAATAATAACAAATGTATTTTGTCGGAATTTGTGACAAAATCTCTTTTGTATTCATTGTAAAATTGTCCGATAGGTGTATTACAAAACTATTTGAACGAACTGATGGTAAAGCTATGCAGCATTTTACTGTTACGCAAAATTTTAGGTGGGCCTCATTATTCTAAAGAAATAAATAAAACTTGATAGTTACTATATTTAAACTGTTCCACAAATTAGCGTAATGATCCTCAACTTATGTATTGCGGTAGTCTTAGAAGTGTCTCACCATATTTTCTGAAAGAATATATAATTATCGATGTAAAATGTAATAAATAGTAACAACTACACTTTAAAACTCTATAACAGCTTGTGGCAAAGCAACCGATGTATCTTGAATGGATATTCTAAATCCTTAAACATATAAATTGACGATTGTTAGGCAATCGGGCAAATAAAAATTATAGTTTTACACCTGTTTCAATTGAATAAAACCTTTTATAATACAAGTTAACGCATAAATCCAATTTTATAACAAAAGGAATATCTGAAAGTAATGAAAGTTCATTGAAATTTATGCATGAGCCAATTTAATAACTATTTAGGTTTTATGAATACAGATATAACAGTTTATAGATTGGTTTCTTAAACAATAAATAAGATTAATTTTAAACTAAAATTTATAATTATAAAATGATAATATATTGAGTTGCTATTCATTTGAACATTTTGAAAGTTTGTATGCATTTTTTACACTGTTATATTTTTATGTTAAATTTATTTTTTCTTTTACTTTCTGATCTTCTATAACAAAGGTTGTTATTCATTCGAAAACATTACATCACCACACAGGTAAGTGCTAGGGTTGTGATTTTCGGCAATGTTATTTTATCAATAATTCTTGGAAAAACTCAATCCCAAAAATTTGCACTAAATTGGAATAAACATTGGCTTATAGTCGGAATGAAAATAAATAAAAATTTAAATATATATGAATGTTATTTAATATTTTCTTTTTGTGTTTTGTTGAATAAAATTTTACAATATTTGAAATAAAAGTTTTGAAATTATTTTTATATAAAATTGAAATACTTTTTTATCAAGTAATTTATTTTATGCGTTGCGCAATTGCGTGGATAAAAGATATTAAAAAAAGGTATTAAGCAACATGTTTATTTTGTGGGCCAAACGGGTATTATGATATAATACAGTTTTAAACAGAGAAAATACTGTTGAAATAGATGTGACTTTTCAAGATTCAAAGTCAACTTCATATTTAATTGATCACAGATGTATAATAAAATTACTTCAAAAAATAATGATCTCTTATCATTTGGAAATTTTACTGGGTCCTTCAATTTTAAATTCTTTGAAGCTCTTTAAATTTCAAATGTAGTGCTAATTAGAGAAAAGGAGACCAATAACAGAAAATGTAGTATTTTAGAAAGAAAGCTAATATTAGACAATTCTTACTTATTTTTACCATACTACCAAATGCCAAGTTGGGCATACTACTTAAATAACGTTTTATCCCTTGAGTTTGAATTACAGTGAAGTAACTAAATTTTCTTGCTCATTCCGTTGAGGTTCAACAAAATTTTGACTATTATTACGGTTTGTGAATCTTTTGAGGAACGTGATTTCCGAAATAATTCTAAACATTATTTAAAGTCTTTGATCGTATTTATAATTGAGGCAATTAAAATTTCCCATTTTCCTTCAAATGCTCAAAATGCTTTTCCGCGAATAAATCTTATAAATGCTTTGAAGTTATAAAATAATTTATTAAAGAAATTATTTCTTTATAAAAATAGAATAATAAAGAAATTGAACCGATTTGAAGTTTCATTTATCAACAGGACGGCTCATTATTCAAACTTTTCTTTGGAAAAATATAACGCTGATTAAAGAAAAATGTTAACCGACAAAAATTATAATAATAATAATAATAGTAAATTTATTTTATATAATTAAATGTATTTTATATAATTAATATAATTAATAATTTATAAAAGATATTGTATTTTCTACAAAATTTGCCTATGAATCTAATTTATTTAATGGTATTCACGAATTTTCGGCACAGTCTTTTTCAAGTGAATAAATAAATCTGATTCATAGTCAAATTTTGTAGAAAATATAATGTCTTTATAAATAAAAATAAATCAGAGGAGAAAAACAAAAAAAGTCCTTATAATATTAATAATAATATCAATAATAATAATAATAAAAGGGACATTACACCTACCCATTTTAAAAATATTTGCACACATTCTACCCAAATAAATTTTTTTTTACTTTCTACCCAAATAACATTTTTTTACTGTCTACCCAAATAAAATATTGTAATCAATTTATTTTTTTAATTTTGATTTAAAACAAAACACAATAAAACATAAAATAAAACACAACAAGATTATTTGAAAATTAATTTTTAACCGAAATATTTATTTTAAGTAGTAGTTCACTGCATCCATTTTTGTCGGGCAACTAATGAAGAAAATGCCAAATTAACCAACTATTTTTCAAACTATTTCATTATATGTGCATATAAAGATTATTATAATACGAGAATAAACCCTCTTACGTCGCAAAAACTTGGTTAGATTAGCAATAATGGCACCTACTGAAAGAAGATCAAAAGGAAGGCAAAACGAATGAAAAATAGATTTGAATAAATTTATCGATTAAATTTTAACAATTTGGCATTGTTTTTTAATTTATTTAATTATACGATACATTGATAAAATGAACATATTTTTAATTGGGTATAGTATGAATAAAAATTTTATTTGGGTAGAAAGTAAATAAAAATACATATTTGGGTAAAAGGTGTAAAAATAATTTTAAAATGGGTATTTAGTGAATATTCCCATAATAAAAATATTAATAATAATAATAATATTGATAATATAAGGTAGCAGCAAAAATTATTAATATTTCAGATAAGTGAGTAACAAAATAAGCCCTTGCTGCAAAATAATAATCGAAACTTTTTTCAAAAATACAAGTATTTCTTCGCAGCAAGGGCTTATTTTGTTACTCACTTATCTGAAATATTAATAATAAAAATAATAAAATTATTATTAATAATAATAATAAAAATAATTTTGCTCAATTAGATCCCTTCCGATCCAAAATGGCAGTTCTATTTCAGAGTCAGCATCATCAAAGCTGTGATCGACGAATTGTGCATTTCTCATTACGCACTCAATTTCGTCATTTATTTAGTTACTGGAAAAGCTTTCCGAAAACAATTCATAGACAAAATCAGAAAAATCATTACCAAATTTAAATTAACTGACAACTTTTTCTCCAATGAATTGGTTTCGCTAAACAAAACAAATCGAATGGAATTAACCCGCGAAAACAGTTTGGATTTCTGTCATTTAAATGATGCTAACAATTCACGTCGGAACAGACTTACAGCAAAAGTTATTTAATCAACAAATTTATAACTTTATTCAAATTTTATAATATAAATATTTCATTTCGAAATGTTCTTTAAATGTTTTCTATAATTTTAACTAACAGTATTTAGAATTATTATTATTATTACTAGCCTTAAGTCGGTATACATTCAAACTCATTTTTTATTCATTTTAATTAATTTAATTCTAATTCAAGCCCGTTACTTGGTATGAAAATGAAATAAGGAAAACGTTTCTATTTATGAACTAATTGCTCAAGCAGTTGATGAGTGTCGATGCATCTAAAATATATACGAGTAACACAATGTTAACTTAGAAATATTCTTAAGGATTACTTCGACTTTAAGGTATCACGATATCTCTTTACAAATTCTTTTAATTCTTGTCAAGTAACGTTTTGTTCAATAAACGGACATATTTCACTATGAAGTGTCTAAATGATATTAATATTATATAATTATTAAATTACTTACCTCGATAGACCATTAGAAAATGTATTCATAGAATGCAAGTTATTTCTTTAAATTTGTTTCATAAACATGAAGGTCACTATGATGTGTGTGCATTTAATGCCTGATTCAAACAGAGAACAATATATCAGTTTAAAGTGATATTCTTTGGCTTAATATGATTTTTGATTCAGAATATACGATAAATCTATTTGATTGAAATATATTATCAGCACAAGCAACAAGGGTTTTAAACTATTTATAATGTCATCATCGTTTTCATTTGACATTGATCCATTGAGTAAATTAGCAACAAAATTTAATTGACTCATCTTAATGAAAATATAAGTACGAATACAGTATTTATACAAATAAAAACATAGCTACACAAATGCAATACCTTTACAAAAATTTGATGGGTTAATACATACATGTTTAACAAAGACATTGCAATACATGCGTATGTGAGCAATAAATTTGTATGTTTAACAAATAAGTATGCATGTTCAAGCCCGAATTATTTCCTGATTTGAGACTTATAAAATATAACCCCCTGTGTGTTAATATATTTCGGAGTTGAAAATTTGTTGTGTTGGGGTTAAATTATTTAGATTACATGTCTTTCGTTGATAACTTGGTAAATGAAATAATGCTTTAGTAACAGGTTGGTACCAGTGGGTATATATGGGTGTTGGGCCAGCACACAAATAGCCTTGAGAATTGTTTAAATGCATCAGTAATACAGCACGAAAACCCAGCACCAAGATAACTTCAAATACAATATACAACACCGACTAAACACTTTAAAATCTGAGAGAATATAAATAAATATAAAATCCAAAACATAAAAGTAAAATAAAATAAATACAAAATGCATCAGGAACCGCACGAAATCTACATAAAAAATAACATAATAACAAGAAAAATTTGACCATAAAATGACCATATATATTAAAGTAAAAATTAATGAATTAAATGAATAAAAATAAAATATTTTTTGGCTGAATAAATTTAATTAAAAATGTTAAAAATAAATTACCAATTTAAATTAAGAAATCAATAAAAATTAAATTTAGATAACACCAATAATTTCAAGGTCAAATTTTGTTTAATCGCAATAAAATTAACACGCAAGGTTAAGGCCAAATTATAGGTATATATACTGATTTGTTTTGACAAATTTTCAGTCTTAATTTTCAGAGAAAAAATTTCAATCTAAACTGAGTTGGTGTGCGTTGCAACTGAGAGCCGTGCTTTCAGGAATTAACACTTGTAAGTGTTTTGCCTGAACATGACAACTTTCAGTTGCTATACATTGGTGTGAAGGGATATAAACGATTGCTTGAGGAATTTTTGACAAATTATGAAAATATATGCACGAATGTGGATGAACTTATTGATCAATTGTGAAGAAATATGAGTGAATACTGCATGAATTTCTTGACCAAATTTGATTAAATGTATTGGGATGAACAATGATGATGCCAATAGACGTCCGATTACTATGAACTATTTCATGTCGAATAAACCTTATTATGCTCGAAACTTTTACTCAACTGATATGGTAAAATTTATTTGTTATTCCTTTTTCGGCCCACAGCCAAAACATAACGCAAGATAGTAAAATAAAACACCCTATCAAACTGTGTAAGTGCGGTGTAAGTCCGCCAATAGTTCGTGCCCGTGAAGGCTACTACGTGAGAACGCAGTAGCTGGAACGTCAATATTGTCCATTTATAGGGGAAATTGGGAGGAGGGGAAGTAGTTTTTGGCTGCTCCTTCGCCATCCGTTTCCTGAAAAGTAGACCAAAACTCTTTAACAGCAATCGGCTCAAAATCACTAACACTGAGTAGTCCAGTGGGCACTCATTAAATATAATATGAACATAAATAGATCATAAGGACAAAGATAGGGAATGGGTAGCGGGAAAAATTGCGAAATCGTTGCAACAGTTAAAATGAATAGCCATCGAAAAAGATTAATCCGAACGACTAAAATCATGAAAAATAATGTTTTAAAGGATATGTAAGAATTAAAAATATTATGTTGAATTGAGACGAAAAATATGGGCGGAACGCTGCTCAAATTTTCGGAAATAATTGAAAATTTTATCATAAAACGGTAAAATAAGGGTGAAACGCCGCTCAAATTTTCCGAATCCATCAAAATACTTATCGAAAATAGTAAATTAAAGTGGAATGTTGTTCAATTGTTAGTGAATATCCTTATAAAACTATAAAATAAGGGCGGTACGCTGCTAAAATTTTCCGACTCAAGGAAAATACTTTGTCGAAAACTGTAAAATAAGGATGGAATTCGGCTAAATTTTTATAAAAGCAAAGCATTTTCACAAAGCTGAGGAATAATGAAGGATCCCTAATAAAAATTTGATAATAACAATGATGATAGTAAGGATAACGATAATTATAAATCTTAAGTAAACAAATTCGAAAGCAATGAAAATATACTACTAAAAAGAGCAATAAAATCCGAATATGCATTACCAAAGACAATAAAAGCTCTGTTAAAGAGAGGAGAAATAAAATTCACGGACAATAAAAGAGAGCCTGAGAGAATAGGGTCCAGAAAAGAAGAATTAGAAACCTTGTTAGGAGAATGTCACCGGATACAATGAAAATCTAGCAGTAGAAAACAAGAAATTGATGACATCAGAAATGGAAGAGAAATGATAATCAAGAAGTATGAAGAGATAATCAAAGTAATAAATGTCGAGGACAACAGGATTGAGAAGACTCGATGTAATAAAGACCAAGACAAAAAGGATGATGACAAAGACAGGAAAAATGAAGATGATAACGAAGAGAGAGAAACCCGAGATAGTAATAAAAGGCAAAATTCAGTAGCATACAAGAAATAAGACAACAACTTAAGCCAAATAACGTAGACGATCAGAAAATGCCAAGAGATGAAGAAAGCACAGATAAAATCTGTTGGAAACAGATGATAGACTCACAGAAAATTCAAAATCGACAAACCCCACTACAAGGATTACAAGGATTATTGATGCTAATGACGTTAGTCAGCTTAACGGATGGATATCTTTTGGGAAAATATGAAGTATAAAAGCGATTCGGAACAACAAACTAATAGTCGTAAATGCTTGGAAACAACAAACCAATATTAACTGTATATCTATAGAAAAGAAACTAGCAACAACTTGCGAAAAAAGGAAACTAAACCAAATTCAACTATATTCGTTCAGAAACATGATGGAAAATACAGCGTATATGATTTGTGTACAAAGCGAAGATAACCAAAAATGCAGAGCGATAAGGATTTGGAAAACTGATTCAAAGAAAATGACAACAATGCCAAGAATAATTAAAATAAAAATGCACAACAACGGTGAAGAAACCAACAAAGAAAAAGAAAAATGTAGCAAAGACCAGAAAAGTGACTAAGGAAACCTAAAAGACAACGAAACGAGGAAAACAACTACAAGAACAACAAAAAAGTTAGCAAAATCAACGCAACCTAATACAACACTAAGAAAAACAACAACGACAAACAAACCACAAAGAATGGATGATGTCAGAAACGAAGTGTCAATCAGTGTAGTGACCGACGCATGGAAATACGAAACAATACGGAAACTACAGGGAATCTAATCACAAAAATATGCAGGATAGACAGAAATTCAAGAATAAAAATTAACGGCAGAGAAATAAGGGAAGAAAAGAACATGACACCACGCTTGCTAACAAGAAATAATACATAATCAATATATCAGATATGGCAAGGATTATCCCGAAACTCTTCCCAAAAGGGAGTGAGAAACAACAAAGGTGAAACTACGAAAGAAAGCGCAACGAGAAATCAAACCGATAGTAGGAAAGTATTAGCAAAGACGATCGTCACTTATCAGAAAAGGAAACAAATCATTTATTAGCAGTATTTAAGAGAGTTCAAAACCACGAAAACCCAAGAATGAAGACAACGAAATTAGAAAACGCAACTTCGAACACAGTTAAATTGGTAGCGATATCAAGAATTGTCACAAACGTGATAGTTATGTGGATAATAATTCAGCAAGTGAAAGCAACTGAAAAGTACAAACCAACACCTATTGGAAAAAGAATATGGCTTAAACCAGAGAACCCAGAATATGATAGTACAACGAAACTAAACAAGTACCTAATACCAAGAGAGAACGAAGCAAGTCAAGAGATGAACCAATACCCAAGAATGATATGGACGCAAAAACACCGTCACTAATGGCACCACTCAAGTAGCCTAGCGAGATCGATATATATCTAGTAACTGACGAGAGATGCGAAAGGATACGCACTTTGTGCGTAGACTTTTTGGAGACGATGAAGTAATAAATAGTTAGGAATGTGTATATAGTGTATATAACAGATATGTTTATATAGTAATGAATGAAAGTGATGTATAAATATTATATGGAACGAGTATAATAATATCCGATAATATATAAATGTAGTATATAAATATTATAGTCGAGGAGCGAAAACAAATTAAAAATCAGACAATGTGACAAAGAATAAAGCGGAATGAGAAAGACAAGTGATGCGATATTACTTTAAAATTGAGAAACGAATCACTTGGAAGCCAATCAAGTATATCAAGCAGTAAAGCTTAGTTGTAGCGACGATGCCCAACATCGGAAAACTAAATGTACAAACAGAGATAGACGAATTTAGACCAAGGATCAGATCAGGAGCAGAAATTGAAATAAACCGACTAAGAGATACCGAAGCCGTCAAGAATATCAGATACAAGAGTAGACTTGGAGAGCAAATTAAAACTTGGAAAATCCAGTACAATCAGATGAAAGACGAAAATGAGGAACAACGATAACTAATCCACGATCGAAGCAAGATAAAGCAGCAAAATAGTAAAGAAATTACCAACACAAAACAGAAGCATTGAAGAAATAGATGAAATATCAAGTCAGTCAACGAAAAAGACGATGGAGAATAATTTGACAAAAAACTGAATCAATTAATGCAAAACTTACGAATAACAACAAAGGGCAGCTAACTGAGAAACAAAATTTGTGGTCATTGAGTTAAACGGAAAAACGAAAAAGACAAGGAAATAGAGACTCAAAAATCAATTCGAGGAATAGGGCAAGAAAAACAACCAACTACAAGTGAAACTAGATGCAGCCAAACGAGATAAAAATGAACATCACGGAATAGTAATTCTAAACAAGACTGAAGTTCAACACCGGATATGAATAAAGAAAGGTCAAGATAACAAATCGAAAACAACTCAACAATCAAAAACCAGATAACAAGAAAGCAAATCGAATCAGTAAAGAGAGATTGTAGAAGACAATGCTAAGAAACAACAAAAGATGATGAGGCTGAATTACAAAATGCTCTCAATCAAAATGGAGTATCGAAAGAATCTTGCAAATTGTAGTAAAGGCAAACAAAGAAGATAAGCAATGTCAAAATAAAGTTGATACCAATCACAGAAATGAGGAACCAGGTGTGATAATAAAAGCAACAGAGATAAAGAAGGAAGAAAACAGAAAGTCAAACAACTACCTAAAATCAAGAGGAGTGAAAACAAATCCTATTTAAATAGCTCGAAATTTGTTGTAAATAGTCAAGCAATTGTAAATAATCATCACAAACCCATAATTGTTATAAAAACAAGGAAAGTGAAAGCAGCATGATATTGGCGATGAGAAGGAAGATAACAGTAATAAGCCATATATACAACCTAGAATCTCTTAGGAAGATGTCGAAAAACCCCTAATCAATTAAACGATGCAACATTACCTGTAGCAAATATGCCGAGATATGCAGAAACTCAAAGGATACCAATTACGGACGGATAAACTTCTAATATACCCAATGCCCAAAAGATTAAAACAAGAAAATTAAATATACTAATAATCAAAGTGAACGAAGCCCAAACTTAGACAGATCGTTCAAACCCTCAGAACGCTAGAAAACCAAATCCCAAAGTCAGTAGAAAAGGAAACACCCATCAAGGAAATCATATCCAAATAATCATGGATGCTTTTTAGAAACCCTACAAAATAACAGAAAATAACCGAAAATTGAGAACGAACAACCCTAATCAACAACCAAAATGAAGAAACCCAAACCAACCTCAAAGAATCATGAATAATCCCGACCGATCAATTATCATCAAACAATCGAGACGAGATAATATGATAACGGGTCATCTATCCACTGAACCCAATTGAATCTCACCCAGTTTCAATGCACTAAAAAGTCAACAACCAAAAGCAAGAATATCAATTTACATCCCGAATTCCCAAATACACCATCAAAAAAGGAGTCTTGAACGAAACATTCTATCTATTCTTTTATCTGAGGTGTACTACTCCTGCCAATCTTCCAAAAAATTAGCATCTAATCAGTCCTTTATAAAGTAAAGATAAACCTGTAATCGCCAAAACACTATACTGCATCCAGATAAAGTCAATTCCCCCAGACTAAACAAAATTTCAAAGCTTAATCGGACAACAGATATCGAATCCTCAAAATCAGAACCGGCTAAAGAAAGTAATCAATCAGAAACCAAAGAAACCCAAGACATCAGCGAGACAAATACCTAAGTGACAGAATATCGAACTCAAGATTGACAATGAACTAATGATTCTTAGACAATTAACTATTCTTTATGAGTGATCATAACCGGACTGTAGGTCCTCTTTCACTTCATCTTGTAATCTATATATTGATGTATAATGTATGATTATTTTTATACATGTGAGTTTTGAGGTCACGACCCTGCATCTCGTAGACCCAATTGAATGGAAAATGTAAACTCTGTATAGTTCATAGCTTAAATCTTTTAGAAATTGCGGGTCGCAATTTAACGGGCCCCGGAGTGTTTTATGTTGGTCCAGAACACAAGCGGCCTTGAAAATTGTTAAATTTTAAAGTTATTTGTATGGGGTTGTCTGGGTAACAACCATATAGTTTCAAAATCTCTACACCCAGAAACCCACCATACAAATTTGGGGGCTCAGCCGGGATTGAAAGTGGTTTTCTTGGTAAAATCAAACGACACGAAAAATAACAGGAAGCAAAAGTCAATTGAAAGAGGAAATAACGAACACTGTTGGAACACCCTGAGCCGGGATTGAAAGCTATTCTATTGGAAAAAGCAATTTATACAAAAATTGCGGGTCGCAATTTTACGGGCCCCGGAGTGTTTTATGTTGGGCCAGAACACAAGCGGCCTTGAAAATTGTTAAATTTTAAAGATATTTGTATGGGGTTGTCTGGGTAACAACCATATAGTTTCAAAATCTCTACACCCAGAAACCCACCATACAAATTTGGGGGCTCAGCCGGGATTGAAAGTGGTTTTCTTGGTAAAATCAAACGACACGAAAAATAACAGGAAGCAAAAGTCAATTGAAAGAGGAAATAACGAACACTGTTGGAACACCCTGAGCCGGGATTGAAAGCTGTTCTATTGGAAAAAGCAATTTATACAAAAATTGCGGGTCGCAATTTTACTGGCCCTGGAGTGTTTTATGTTGGGCCAGAACACAAGCGGCCTTGAAAATTGTTTAAAAGCGAAAGAAATTTGTATGGGGTTGTCTGGGTAACAACTATATAGTTTCAAAATCTCTACACCCAGAAACCCACCATATATGTCATTGTTAAGAATTACTTTAAGTTCGACATATACCATCAAAAATTTCATTTTATAACTATTAGAAGTTGAACTTTATTTGATAAAAAACTGATATTTTGTATATATCTAATTCCAAAAACATGAAAAAGTTATTAAAAATCACATATTTGGTTAGTAGAAAACATGTAAATATTTACTGAATGTATAAAGTAAACTTAAATCATTTTATATTTCAGATAATTTACATTTAAGTGATAAATTTTCTTTTAATTTTAAATTTATTTTATGAGTAAATATTTTCTGTTTCGAATTCAATTCGCTGCATCAATAGGGTTGCCGATTGGCCTCAACTGGTCTGAAATGGAGGGAAATCTTTCATAAGATAAATTCAGGACAAATTAAATCATTCCTTATCGATGTCATTGTCATTTAATCATTTTTATCACATAAAATTAAAATATCTTTTAATATCAAATTCATGCAGTGAATACAACATACCCGAGCTATGAGAAGTTCAGGCGTGCTGTGGTATATTATCAAGCTGAAACAACTAGGCAATGCCGACGAGTCAAATCATTGATCTGATGCCGCAGAAGACATACGTCCGGATACGGTTAGAAGGCTCACTGAACAAAATGAGCTTCTAATGACTCAAGATACCAAATTTGTGAAAAGTCTTCTTTTAGTGAGCTGGAGCTAAAGGAAAACATCAGAATTAGCATCGAGAAGCACTCAAATGTCTTTAAAATGTTTCACAAACTCAACTTGGAGATCAAGTTGAATGACCAAGGATCCGCATTATTCTGATCAATCCTAATGTCATTGACATTTCAACATCAAATTAAATCAAACAAACTCCGTTCCAAAAAGGTTGAACGTACCAGAAAACGAAAGTTAAAGATCACTATAATGGTAGGTCAAGTGTGGAAGTTGACCAAAATGCTATTGCACTAGTGAAACAATTTATGATGTTAAATCTTGTAAAGAATTAAGGAACTAAATTTTTTTATATATTTAAATAGAGTAATTACCTGATCCTTTAAACTTTTTACTTATTGTTTCAACTATAATTTAATAAAGAGACCCTAATATAGGGCTGCCAGATTTTCACCACTGCAAACCGGGACAAAGAATTTTTAAAATAAAAAATTAAACCATTACTTCAGCAGGTTAAGTATATAATTAAAAAGTAACTTAAAATTAATAACACAAATAAGGAACTTTAAAATAAAAATATTCATTTCACATTTTAAAAACGAAAATCAAAAATAAATAAATTCTTTAACATAAAAAAAAACATAAAAACCGGGACAATCCTGGTTTTCCGGGACGTCTGAGAGCCCTACCCTAATATGAAACGAGCACAAAACATTCTGTGATAGCTCTTGAACCCAGAAGGAACCCATTGGAACACATTTCCATCGTCATTCGTAACGGGTGTTCAATGGTAATATTTTCTTTTGCGCGTGTCTGATGAGAATCTTCTTGAAAACGGTCGTATCTTCCCAATCAAGTACTTAGCAATATGTATTCGAATGTATAAAGAACAATTATAGAATTTGCTCTGATCTGTAACGAACAATACTAGATTTTTAGTAAAGGGACCTTGAAATTATAAGTTGATCACAGACAAAATATATTTATTTGCCTGTTATTTTCATATTTATAATGAAGTAAATTTAAGAATTTTTAAAGAAAAATTAGAAGAAAGTTTAAATGATATTTATTAATACATAAAAATAAAAACAAAATCACTTTGGGCATACCTGGAGAAGAATCCATGGATTTGATTCGAAAATTACGGAAAACTTTCATGAATTAACTCCGCAAAATGGGAAAATTTTCTAATAAATAATTGGAGTAGGAAATTAAATATATAACTCACATTAAGTTGGACATGTAAAACAAACCTGAATTCCATTCTAAAAATAGAACGGAATTCCTGAATCAAATCAATTTTCTTTTTGTTTACGTTTTGGGGTTCTAGTGTAAAAGAATAATGAATGTTGAATTTTTAATAAACATTTTGACTAGAACCGATAGCCGAGGAGCTCAATTGTTCACCATATATTTAATATTTTTAACTGTATTAATGAAAAGTTAATAAAAATTCAGAATGGTTATGATATAAGTTCTAAAATAACCTGTCTATAATTTGATGGATCAATTGATCAACATTGAACGATATTCTAAATAAATTAAAATGTAATAAACCTTATCAATGTCCTCACCACATCAAGCCTCATATTGGTGGACTTTGACATTGAAAGGAAAAGCCAGCTTGGATTGAAGTACGAAAAATTTTTATTTTTATCATCATCATTAATATCATTCACCAAAATTTATCTTAATCCGATTAAATTGTTTTATTCAGCGAACTACAATAAATCAGATATAGAAATATTTCGGCAAGATGTGGCTCGATATCATAGCGAGGAGCTCAAGTAGTCTCAACTGACCGAGAAATTGTTATAACAAAATGAGCTACTCAAGGAGCAGTCTGAAGAAATGAGGACGATGCTGAGGTGCTGAGAAAAAGAAAACACCCAGGTCAAACTACGAGAAGATAACAGGAAAGGGATAGAAACACACACAGGTCAAGCAGTGCGATTTCTTTTTTTACTAGTTTCGTTAAAATTGCGGTATTGGTTATGGTGTGTTGAAAATTTTATTTATTTTGATTTTTAATGGCCAATTGTAACCTCTTTCATTTTTAACGGAGTTACTTCAGTGATTTCCTCTACATCATCACATGAATCATTTGACCAGTGACTTTCTTCTGTCATGTTTAATCTTTCTATAAACGACACAATAGTTTTTATCAATGAAGGCTTATGTAATTTATAAAAATCATAATTATTTCCTAGATGGATATTTCTACTTTCTAAAGAATTGTGTAAGAATTGCATGACGTTCGAATAGTTTGTGCGTCGCTCTTGGATACGTAAAATTAATTTATATTTTAATTCCCTGGTTAGAACATTATTTTGTGCAGATAGTTCATCAAGCATGAACTTAAGAGTGACATCGCTATTTAGCAATGTACTATCAGCTGCGCCCAAAGAAATAAGAAATTTTTTATTTAATTTGGAATGAAATATTTTTAAAAATTTACCGAAATTACCGGTATTTTTTTTAATTTACCGGTAAATTCGGTAATCTATATGGCCGGTAAAACCGGTTAACCGTTTATCGGTAATGTAACCTCTAAGTACTTCTAAGATAAGGACATTTCCACCATAAAATGACCATCAATAATCAAGTCCCAATGGCTCTGTCCATTCACCCAAAGCAAGATCGGCCCTGCATCGACCTGGACAAGCCGAATGAGCAAGAAAGAGGAGGTGAAAAATTCCAGAATCATAGGGTAAATACACAAATTTGCAGCACCATTACAGAAAAATTATGTCATTAAATAAATATATCATGAAATTATTAAAATGTTATTGAGTGTTCGTTTGATTTTTTTGTCTTATTTTTCAGTACTGTTTCAACTAAACTATTAATAAAGGGACAATAAAACAAAATGAGCAAATACATTCTATGCGAGCTATTGAACTCAAAGGTTTGCCAGGGTAATAGCAGTCATGGCGATACGACTCACCTTTTACTGGGAACCACCCATTGAAATACATTTCCAATGTCATTTTTGAAGGGTATCCAATCGTAATATCTCTTATAGTGAGTGTCGGATGGAAACACCTTGAAAGTGGTCGTAACATCATATTACTTTTACCATCAGATACCAAACAAGACCATGATTCAATACCCAGTAAGCCTCAAACTTTACGGTAAGTTTTCGGTTTTTATAATTTAATTTGCGTAGTATATAGTCAATAGAACTGTAATTGTCTGTGGTTAATAGATGAAATAATGAGAGGCTAGTGAAAATCTGACATAAGCCTTCTAATAGTATCGCACTGATCCGTAGTGCACCTGCTATTTTGAAGTTCTAAAAGAGAAGCTCACTTTGAGCAAGACTTCCCACTTGTGTCATAATATCAACATTAGCTACTAAGTAAAGTTCAAAATCTTTCGTATGGGGTTTTTAGGTAAATACTATATAGTGCCAGAGAATCCGGTAGCTAATAATCTACCAGAAGGTAGAACCTGAATGCCAACAAAAATCATTTATTGCTTCCAATACTTTACATATTTCTATTTTAAATTAATGTTATTAATAGAAATATATATGACATTTTATTGAATCCTAATTAGAAACATAATTTAGCTATTAAATATTATGTAACTTTAATAATAGTTATTTAATAATAAAAATATATAAATTTTAAAGTTACAAAATTAAAATTGTAAATATAAATGCATAATAAAGATTTACACTTTTCTCAAAAGTATAAAAGTTATTACATAAAGAAATCTAATTTTAATATAGTTTGACTTAATTATGAAAACTTTTGATTTGTTTAAATCCTTCAATTTCAATAATGTAAACTATATGTCCGATGGTTTTGTTTACTATTTTCTAATTTATGTACATTAGTTATAAGTTAATTATCGATTTAAATAAAGTTTAGAGATATAATTTCAAAGTTTTCTACTTATAAAAGACATAAGTAATTGTAAATAATTTTAAATTTTCTTTCTTTTTGTTTAAATTTTATTTAAGGTTATTCTTTAAAAGAATTAATTTGTATATTTAAACATCGAATTAAAATTTAATTAATTTTAGATATATTTAATATAACTTACTTATGGATGATCATAATGTATTTTTGACTATAAATGACAATCAGAGTATGCATGATGAAGATATGGTTGTCATTTCTGAAGAAACTCTTGACATGAACACCTTACAATCTTTATTTGCTTCTGGCAATGTGCAGACTTTATCAAACGATGATGAGATAATACAGGTTTCTGATTCTGGCATTATAAGTGATACTATTGTTCAGCTCGAGGGTGAAAGTTATCATGTAATAAGTGATGAAAATGGTCAGACTTATTTGGCTCCAACCAATCAAACAGGTTCATCCGGAAATATTGCAGTTGCGCAAACAATAGATAATAATGGCATAACATATCGATGCCCTTCATGTCCTCAATCGTATCAAAATGCGAATGCTTTCACAAAGCATATGCGAGAAAAACACTTTGTTAAAGTCTATACTTGTCGACAATGTGAACAGTTTTATGAAACCCTCAGCCAATTATTTTTGCATGCACGCCGAACCCACGTGGATCCAAAAAAACCAAAAAAGAATCCTGGAAATTATAAATTCCATTGTCCAGACTGCAATTATATGACAAACAATGGTGGGACAATGGAACACCATCGTCGTGCACATACTGGTGTTAAACCCTTTTCGTGTGATATTTGTGGGAAACATTTCGCACAGAAAGCCAACATGAAAACTCATAAAAATCGTCACATTCATAAAGATAGAATATTTCGCTGTGAAACCTGTGGCAAAGCATTCAATTCATATGATATTTATCTAGCTCATTTACGAACTCGTGAGCATGAATTACGGGAGCATTTTCAAATGATTGCGTCATCGAAGGTGATAATTGAAATAATTAATTAAGATTATAAAATTTTTCTATTATTTTGGTTATATAATATGAATATTAACATCATTTCATATTAACAACATTTCATTAAAATATTCCCGATATATTAAATATAAAATTATTCTATTGACAATTTAAATGGTTAATCATGAATGCAAATTATGTTTACTAAAGTAGGTTAGTAGGTCAAACGTAAAAATTTGGCGGAAATTTAAAATTTGAAAATAATTTATTATTTAAAGTTAATAAAATTTCTGTTTTGTAGTTAAAAATTATATTATTTTTGACCAAGTTATTTATAATTAACTTATATATTTTAAAGTGGTTATTTGATTAATATTTTATTTTAACAAATACGTTACTTTATTTTGAATATAATTAATAATTAAATTCTTTTTATTATTAAATAATGATAAGTAAATGAAAACTTTGTAATTTGATAACGTTTTGCTAACATTGCTCAGCGATTTCAAATTATAAACAAATTGATTATTGTAATAAATGAGAGCTGGGTTCCACTTATCGAGAAATCAAACACAAATCTTAAAAACGCTTTGCTTGGTTATCACCAATATAAGAAATTGAGTACAATTGATAAAGGTATTGCTAGTGTCGCGGTTTACGAACTTTCATCTAAAAGTGATCATATATTATATCTTAAAATTATTAAATAATCTAAATATTATAAAATATTTCTATTAAAATTATTTTTTACTTCAATTTCAGTAAAAATTTAATTTTTTTCATTACAATTTCCAAAAATGTTCTCCCTAATCCGTTGTGACCTGAACAAGTCATCATATAGACTTCATTCAGTGAATAATTAAAGGAGTGAGTAGTTAAAATTTTGTATGTTACATGGTAGCATTATCAAAAAAATGGTTGGGAAACACTGATAAAGACGATTTTATCGAATGTGATTGTTAAAGTTGAATAAAAATTCTACATTACAACTTCATTTAAAAAAAAATCTATTTTAACTTCATTTAAATCTAAAATCTAAATTACAGCTTCATTTAAACAAAAAAATCCAAACTACAGTTTTGCCTAATCAAATCTACACCCATCGAAAGGCAGTGTTGAAAATTCGCTATAAATATAATACAAAATGTATTAAAATAAATGAAAATAAAGGAAATTGAACAAAAATCGATTGTGAAAAGGGAAAAAAGTTAAGTGATAAACAAAATATAATTAGTCTAAAACTGCACACATTTTCGAGGAATTTAAGGAATTTTTCCGTGGAGTTTGTGAGTTAATAATGGTTTATATGTGGCGGAATTTGAGATAAACATCTAATTTCGGCATGTATTCCTGTTATATTGAGTCCAAGGTTTCAAAAAACAATCTTATCACTGTGACCTACATAAATGGCCTTGAAAATGTAGGCCAACGTCTATCATTCATATATTTTTCGGTCCAGTAACATTGTTACGAGAGAATTAACTTATTTTGTAAACTGCGATAATGAGATGAATATATATATATATATATATTATTTCTCATGGTAAATAGAATTTTGTATCTTTTATTATTGATTTATTAGTATAGTTTATTGCTATCAGCTTTCACATTTTATTGATAATTTAAGGAACTTTTTTTTGTTAACATAACCTTAGTTAATTTATTAATGATAATATATACATCATTCCATTAATTAATTGACACTCCGTGTCATAATTGTGACCAATTTTTAATGAGTACACGAAAAATATGTTTATGAACCTAGAAATTATAGTTTTATTAGAAGAAATAATGGTTTTCTAATAATATCCAAGTGCCATGAAACACAGGGTGTCCATAAAGGTTGTTTGTAATCAAAACGCATGTGTTAGCTAGAACAATTAGGACTGATATGATTATAGTGTCGCAGCAACATGGTGCTCGTTGTCACTTTGCTCTATGTGAGAAACTACTAAAGATTATCTAATAGATTGATTGAAGAGGGATTTTTTTGACCTTCGTGCTCGTTAGATTTTTTCCACTCAGTTTCATTCTATGGGTAAAGTGAAAATCAATATTCAGCCAATCAACTATATCTATAAAAGCCTTAAAAACCCATAAACATGACAACTCAGAACATTGACAAATCAGCACATGACACATCAACATATGACAAATCAGCAACTGACAAGTCATAACATTGACAAATCAGCACTTGACACGTGAAATTCACAACAAAATATGTGTGTAGCATAGGCAACTCAATATTTTATATTTCCTATAAAACCGTGTTTTATACTTTAGTTCAGTGAAAACTCAATCAAACTAATTTAACTAAGTTTTGTAAGAAAACTCATGTGTATTAAACACAACGTATTAAATTTCTGATCAAGTCATCTTGTAGAGAATAAAATTCTGTCTATTTATGATAAGAGTATAAAACAAGATTAGATTTTCATAGTTTACATTTATATATATTTGTATCGGAAATTCGACCATAAAATCAGCCTTTTCGACCTTTAAATGGCCGTTAATCGCCCTTGATCTCGAAAAGACTTGATGTATACTGATTACCCCATAGTTATGGTTGAGGTTGATTTATAACGTATATGAAATTTTCTAAATCACAAGTCCAAATAATATTAAAATTTACGACATCATTTAACCGTAAATTATTAAGATTATAATTATTAATGTTTAGCATTATTGATTCAAATATTATTAAATTGTTATTGTTATTGATTCAATTATTTATTCAGTAATGAAAGGATAAAGGATTTTCTTGCTAATTATTATTATTATTGCTATTTTCATTTATGTCCAATTGATATGGATATTCATCATTTCAGTTGATTCTCGGGTGTATGGGATGCAATAACACTTTTGATAGTATGTTTAATCTCAATAAACATACTCGAAGTTGTGGAATTCTGAAACAAATGGAAACGAAATTCTGTTGTAAATCGTGTGACTCGTATTTCAGTGACATTATGACGCTGAAATCACATGTGAAATCTCACGAAGGCAATCAGATAATCTCTTGTCCCGTTTGTGGGGAACGCGGTTTCCCTGGATTCAATCAATTGAATCATCACATTACTCGCGCACATGCATTGAAAGTCAACCGTAGACACGTGTGCCGATACTGTGAGTCGACTTTTGAAAGTAAAAAAGATCTTGACGGTCACATTTCCGATATGCATTCTGAAGAACGAAACGCCCGTCAATCTCGTGGCGCTGTTGGCCGATTGCGTTGTCGATACACCAATTGCGATTTCACATCGAATTCTGTCATGCTGATGGATCGTCACCATCGCCAACACACCTTGCAAGGAACCAATGGAAATTATGCTCTTACTCTTCCACAATCTCGATATTCGAAATACAACAAACGCCGAAAAATTCGCGAAGCGAAAAAACAAGAAGATTACGATGATGCCGAGTTGCTGGATGAAGAAATCGAACGAGTAAATGCCAGCTTAGAGGCGAATGAAATTTTACGATACCCGACGTTGTTGGATGAGGACGACGACGAAGAAGAAGAAGACGAAGAAGGAATCGACAATGAGGACGTTGAAGACGACGACGATTTGAAAAACAAGCATGATGTATATCATCACGATGAAGTAAATGACATGCAACAATTGGCCGATTCGTTGAATTTGTCTGCGGAAAATCTCCTACCGATTCGATCGAAATCGGAAATTTTAAGCAAAAAACAACTGCACCAATCACTGGTTAGGGTGAAAACGGAACACGTGGTCAATGTTCAAGCGAAAACGTCAACACCAAAACCACCACGTCAAAAGAAAATAGAAACTCAGATATACACCGCTAGCATCAACAACATTAACCATAGCAGCAATAACCATAGCAACAACAGCATTGAAAGCAACAATCTGACCTCAGGAAGATCTCGTAAAAAGCCTTGGTGGTACAAAGATTACGACACAACGGATATGATGCTGGAAGAGGGTGAGACTGCTCGGCATGCATCATCATCGTCATCAGTAGGCCGCAACAAATCAGCAGCAGCTTATGACACCAATAACGACGCCTTGATTAATGACACGGAGGAATGGAACATAGATATGTAGAATTGATCCTGTACATAATCAATATCGATATATACATATACATATATATATATACATACATATTTCCAATTTGATAATTGCGCTGCGTCGAATTATGTGTGTGTGTGTGTTCGTCTGGTGTTTTGAATGTTTTGGAGATTCAATAATAATAATAATTCTGATGATGATAATAATATAAATTATATAATTATTTATTGCTACTAAATAGTTGTGTCTGTTGTTGATTGGCCGATTCAACGTTAATGATGATTAGACAGTAATATAAAATTATTACTATTATCTCGGGCCCCAGAAACGCCTTGGAATATAATAAAATTTTTTGTTACTATATTTGAAATTTAGATATTTTATTCGATTGGTTATTTTATTAAATAAATGTAAATGTTATTTATTGAAATTTTTTAGTAAAATGATTTTTGGTCGGGCGCTTTTTTTTATAGGTTTAATATATTGTATTGCTCGTGGAGATGATACAGACATAAAATACAATTACAAAAGAATTCTAAAGATTTTAAAAATTATATAAATTTCTTAATGAGAAAAAAATATACGTTTTATCCACTGCATTTTGTTGAAAGTATTGCGGCATATTTATGGAGATACATTTTCACCACATTGATTTTTCAAAACATTTGTGAAAAATTCAATTAAAATATTGAAAAGTTACGCAAAATTTTGTCAGAGAATCATTCTGTGATGTCTAAAAATATTAGAGAAAAATTTGTTTTAACTGAATAATGTTGGTGAAAGCAATTGGCAGATGTGTATTTATAACAACTACTCCCAATTATGATTCCGTCGCTACTAATTAAAAGTGTTGTGTTGCTTTAGCTTTCTAACTAGACTTTGATTTTAACAGTTGATTTATTAGTGAGGCTCATAGTAATATGGTAGCAATAACCTTTGCCAATCAACAAACTTCTGTATTTATCGGTAAACAATTTTTATTGTCATTTTATGGTAATTTTGTAAACAATACATCGTTGAGAACATTGCTTCATATATTATTAACTGATGTAATTTCACATTGTAATAAGTGATAAGGTGATCACTAATATTTTTTGCAATCAAATGTTGTCAGTAAATCACACTATGCTTGGTGACTACATTTGGTAAAACTTTTTCACGTCAGAAATCCACTCGCGATAACGTCTAAACATCACTGGAGCACTATTGGTATCAACGGAGTTGATATTATTCAGTGGAATACATTTTTTATAAGGTTGATACACTACTACAATATAGACTCTCTAGTAGTGTCGGTTTCTAATTTTGTGAATAATGATTTTTTTTATAATCAAACATTTCCAGCGTTCTTGCTAATACAGCCAAATGATGTTGGTCTCCAGCAACCTTTAATATATAATAATCCCTTTAATCTAATAATAATAATCAAATAATAATGCGGAAATAATTCATAAACTGTTTTAATCAACATTGCGCAACATTACGTAATTAATTAATATATAAATAAACTCACAAATATTATTTTCATTCCATCAATTAAATGGACCAATATTTAAAGAATTCGGACAATTTTAGTCCCACTAAAAATGCGAACGTTCGAGATTTCTCGGATAAAATCTCAATAATTTCTGTAGTGCTGCTGCTGGCCGCAAGTGGGATCATTTCCAACAAATTGTATTACATTAATCCTTTACAATGTTACACAGCCGTTCATCCGACTGGAGAAAAAATTGACAAATTCATCAATGCTTACACATGGACTCATGGAACTATTCCGAAATCGGCGTTTTCCAATCAGCTTCCTGAAACAAAAGCGCAATGGATTGATGTATATGACAAATATGGGATTCAATATTACCAATGGATCCCGTTTATTTTGATCTTACAAGCTGCCATGCTGTATTTGCCGATTCTACTTTGGGATCATTGTTGCTCCTTCGCAATGAGAATTGACCTGGTTTCTGTATTCAATGAAGCGAGAAATGCATTATATAAAGGCGATGAGGCGAGAAAGAAAAGTATTGAGAAAATATCAAATTCATTAGAATTAGTTTTATTAAAAAAAGAAAAGAAAAGCGGATTAATCGCAAAGATTCGTCGAAAAATTCGTAATTGGATGATCGCTTACACATTTTCTCAATCACAGAGGAACTTTCTATTTTCCTCATACATTGGATTAAAGGTTTTGTCATTGGTCATGTGCATGATTGAAATTGCGATGCTCCATTTCATGTTCAACATCAATTTGATCTCGATGATTTCATATTTCCAAGGAGCTCCCAATGACATATCATTGTCATTCCCGATCGAGACATACGGGTTGCTGAGTGATCTTCGGGTTCTCGGAGCTGATAACATTTACTACAGCGAATGCCGATTGACAGTCAACATGATCAATGAGAAATTATTCGTCATGATTTGGATTGGATTAGTAGTGATTGGGATTTTACAGTTGATCTCATTGTTGATCTGGATTAGCCGAGTGAAAGTGTTTTACAGGCAGATGAGAACAATCAAAAAAGTCTTCAAAATTAAAGGCATTGAAATTCCAGACTCAAAATTGCTGAAAGAATTTGTGTGTGAATTTCTTAAAACCGATGGAATATTTCTGACAAACATGTTGGAAAGAAACGCTGGAGATTTAGTTTCAACGGATGTTGTGTATGAATTGTGGTTGAAATATTCGTCTAATTTACTTTTCTTGGAGTGATTATTTGTGGATATTTCTTCCGCATAAATATTATGAGTAATGCTATTGGTTGAAATTGAGATTTGTGCGCATTCCAATAAAATTCAAAGCTAATCAACTAGTATGAACTCTTGTTTCAATTTAATTTTACTATAAAAATATTTTTCAGGTCTCCTATTAATGTTTAATTTTTGCAATTTTATCAAGGTTCTGTTTGATGATATTGTATGTATTTACTTTTGCGATTGTACTCGTGTTTACGTAATATTTTGTAAGACAATAAAATCAAATGATAAAGGAAAATTCATAAATGAATTTACATTGATGTGGTTAATTTTAGTTTTCTTTTTACTTATTTTTAATTCACTTTTCCTTAACATTCATTCTTATTCTATAATATTTTAAATAATTTAATCTTCTTTTACTGATTGGGCTGTATTAACCACTAACTCATTGTATTTCAATTCGCAATGCACAATAAAATTGATCGTACATTTGGTCTCTGACTTTTTAAGCAACATCACAGCTCTCCACTTCTTAATATCAGAGATATCTTTATAAGCATTCGATTCGCTGTTGCTGTATAGACTTGGTTATTGCAATTTGAATTGGTGCTAAGACCCAAAATTTCCATCATATTGAATATCAATCTGTGCCTTCAGTGTTGTTTTGGCCTAGTAATACCTTCCTTTTATAAAATTTTCGTTTTAATCTTTTGAACTGCTTGCTTGGAATCCATTTCTGTTTCTTCTAAAAACATATCATAGAGAATTGTTAAGTTTGAAATTATTATGTAAAGCTATTTTCTGTCGAAACATTTTGTAACGCTTTTGGAACATTACATTTATATTGAATAAAATATATATTGAGAAGTGTCATGTATAAACAACCAAAAACCCTTCTCAATTTTTTTTGAAAATTTAAGTTTAAGGTCGTTTTAAGTTCATTTAAATGTTAATACAAAATAGTTTCAAGGTCAAAGTGGTGTAAAGACATTTTATGATCTCAATTTGTTTTATTATAATGATAATTCGGTTGAATTCGGTAGATAAATTTGAAATATAGATAGCACATAGATTTGTAATATATATTACATATAATAATAATCATAATAATAATAATAATAATAATAATAATAATAATAATAATAATTATTATTATTATTATTATTGTTATTTTATTATTATTATTATTATTATTATTATTATTATTATTATTATTATTATTATTATTATTATTAAACGATACATTAAGTGATATCCAGTGCAATTCTCAATAGTATACTAGTTTCGAGCTAATGGTTCTCATCAGTACTATGTGGGAGGCGCTCTGATTTCTCTTCGCGCTAGGTAAGCTTAAAACTGTGTCAAGTTAACACCATTATACACTCAATTTATCGATCTACAACATTTTACTGGGCCATTGGCGTAGCTACCATATAGCAAGAATAAGCATCGCCTAGGGGTCCATGTAGACAGAGGGCCCTTTACCAGGGGCCCGCTCTTTGTTCCAAAAGCTATAAGCCTATAAATTTAAAATAAACTTTATTACTTTAATTTATTCTGATAAAAGAATGCAAAATTGGATTTATAAATAAATTATGCAGCGTTCGTGAATGAAACCACTGTAAAGTTTGAAACTATTTATTATTTTTGTTAAACAAAGTAGACCAATTAGTGACTGGGGGCCCATAACTGATTTTTATCTATGGGCCCAAAATTTCTAGCTACGTCACTGCACTGGGCTCAAATTCTCGGTAAAAGCTATATGTTGGGGTTGTTGGTGTATTTGAATAGAATGTATTGTCAATCTGACTCCAAGCGTGCTTTGAAACAACAGTAACGAACTCCAAACGATATAAACTTTATTGATTAATACACTTTATCTCCACTTTAAAATGACACAACGAATTATCAATCAATCACACTTAGTGCTTATTGCGACCCTTCGGGAAGAATAGCACTTTTCGGATCAATTGGCTTTACAATCACCTGACTACTGCGGTGGGTTTCTGAGATCGGTAACTCTGATTTAGTTGCTTCGCTTTGCTTTGACCTTGCTTAATTTCTGTTTCAAATTTCTCTTTAATTCCTTTTGTTTTTCTCTGTCTTCTGTAATTCTTTGTCTCCTGCAAATTTCTTGTCTCTCGCAATTTTTGTCTTTCGTAGTTTTGTCTTTCGCAAGTTTTTTCTTAATTTTTTGTGTTTTTGATTTCAATTGCGCTGTCATCCAATAACACTTACTGATGTCGAATAGAATTTCTGATATCTTTGAACACTATTTCCTTTTGGGCCTCCATAATCACTGACAGCTGTCCAGATAAATCATTTTTAGAGGTGCCCTTTCTCGGATTCCAAAACAACATTTCTTCCCTTATATTGAAAGAGCTTTCGAAATAACATACAAATTTTCCTTTTGATTTTGTTTTCCTAAATTTGCACTTGTTAATTATAAATGACCTTCTTTTATTTAATTGTCTATTTTTATTGATTTTCTCTTATTCCTTCTCGTTATTCGACATTTCTTTTTCATTCCTTTTTTATTAAGCTTCAGAACCACATCTTAATCACTTATAATTGTTTCCCCCAATCATTTTACATGTTTATTAAATATTTTACTCTATTATTTAGGTATTCTCAACATAAAGATATAAATTTTCATTATTATTATTCCATACAACAACTTTAAAGGTCTTCTTAGTTCACAAAGTAATTTGAAGATATTGAAGGGAAATTTATGAAATTATGTTTGAGATTAATTCTTACTTTGTGCAAGATAATTATAAAGTACGCAAACCTAGTACCGTCAACTGGGGTGAGTTCATTATTTATAAAATTTTTTTAATTGTTTTAATCTTCTAAACGCTTTAACTTCTACTGACGTGACTGTTTAACTTAACATCCGTCTTTGTTTCCTACACCAAAGTATTTAAACCAGCCAATAAATTTCAAGGTAAGGTGCTAAACTGATTGTTTTTTACACCACTTACATTTTTATAAATGTGGGGTTTGTGATTTGTTAACCTCTACTCCTGATGTAAATAATTGCTTACCCCCAATGATCATCCGTTGCCAAGCAACGTTGGAAATGTAATCATTGGTCTTGAGGTCGCCAAAGATGAGCGCCACCTAGGAAATGCTCTGGCCCGACCTCAAACTGGGTTCAACGCACTGCCGTTAGAAGGCCTGTGTGCGCTTTATTCATTCCGGTCCTTCTTTCTTACTTGGTCTTGTTCATCATCTAACCGTAATTTCGATTCCTACTACTGATTTTAATTTCGTTCCAACGTTCAATTTATGAGACAACCCGAGAAAGAAAACATTTATTTAATAATAATTAGGAACATGTATTATTCGTGGTGTAGAGCGGCCCGACGCTTGACGCGCTCGTTCCTTCCAGGACGACGTCTGTTTGGTTTTGGGGTGGCCTTTAGAGTAGTCACCGCATCTATGTAGGCTATTTGGGCAAGAGCGAAAACGAGGGGTACGTCACCGCTGCGCCTTCCTGACCAGCCGCCACTGCTACTTCTAGGCCTTTTATCTGGGTTTTTAGACTCTGGTTCACTTGTTTCTCGTCGGCCCAACCTTTCTGTGCCGTGGTAATTTTCTGGTAGAGGATTTTGACTCTTTTCGGCTCTACCCAGGTAGCCTTAGTCTGTTGTATTTCCCTTGTTAGTTGTAGAATCTGTTCGTGTAACTCCTTGTTTACCTTGCGCGCGTTATCCAATTCGTGCTGCAGGATTTGGTTGGACTTCATGTCTATAAAAAAAACACAATTATTAGACCGCACAATTCTACATTTTTATTATTCGATACAATCTTAAAGCCGTAGAATTTTATAGATATTTCTATTCACATGATTTTATTGGCAATAGAAAAACGCAACTAAAACTAAGCTAATTTATTTTGATCATTAATTACAATTTGGTCCATAATGGCGCTTATAGTTGTCTCGCCTTGGATTCATTCGGATGCTCGCGATGTTTGTCAATTCGTTCTTTCTCCGCCCTCATATTTCGGGAAGGATCCTCCTTGGGACCACTACATCGACGGCCTTGGAATTCGTATTCAATCTGCGATCGTCGAGGTTGAACGATATATTATACGACGGAGCGTATCCGTCCGTGCTGAGAATTCTTCCTTCTGTGATATCGTCGTTGACGTTGGCCAAATAACGTCTGGCGTTTTCCACCTGGGCGTCAGTCTGCCGCTGATGTTCCTCGAGACGGGCGAGGAGGAACTCAGCGTGACCCCGGATTTCTCGAGCGGGGTTACGTCCTGGCTCCCGTTTTATGGCGACAAATGGGAGCTCGATCTCCTCCGACGGTCGTTGTTGTCCGAACCTTGACTCCTTGACTTGGGATACAGTAAATCCCGCATCCCACAGGGCCTGGTGACATCGATTTGCCGCGTGTGCGGGGAAGCGCACCGTGATCCGGATGCATCGATCCACGAATCGTCTAAACAGAAAAACAGATTTCAACATCATTTCCTTTCATAATTATTAGACGCAATCATAAAAGTAGTGTCAGACAACTCATTGGTTGATTGCCGTTGGTTAATCTGTTTAATTTCTTTTTTGCGGGCACTCGTTCCTTAGGGTAATGAGTATTATTATCGTTGCGAATCGGGGGCCACTATCTCTTAAGGCGAGTTATTATCAAGAGATACTTGGGATACTAATAGGGGTAGCTCTGTAACAGGCTTCTCGTTAACGAATATAGGTCCATCGGGGTGTTCGGCGGAAATATGGCACTGGGGCGATTTCAACTTACCCGGCCCAGCTGTGATCGAGATGGAATCCGAGATTTAATAATTCGTTTAATAAGGACATGACCTAACTTATTATTTCCCAGAACATTTAGATTACTTATTTTCCTGTATCTCATAAGTAGAGGGATATGAGGACTATGCCCAGTGGATATTTGGCTTGAAAAAATCCCGAGACCCCCCCCATAAAAATTTTTTTTAGGATGGTGTTAATTTTTGAAAAAATTATTTGTTTTAATGAATGAAAAAAAATTTTTTTTTAATTATTTTTTTTAATGAACAAAATTTTTTTTTTAAATAATTTTTTGTTTAAATGTTCAAATTTAAAATTTTTTAAAAATTTTTAATTCATGATAAAAGTATTTTTTCTCGATTTAAAAGCCTAAAAAATAAAAATTGGCTTAAATCGCCTATGATTGTGCTGAGTAGTATTTTTTGAATAAAATTGGTTCAAACTTGATTAAAGAACCTAAAAATATCGAATAAAAAGCCTAAGTATTTTTCCATACTTAAAATCCCATAAAAATAAAATTGGCTCAAATCGCCTGTCGACTAAAAATCATGAATGTTTTATTTACTTTAATTATTTGTTTAAGTCAATAATATTATTTATATTTTAATTATATTTTAATTTAATTGTTTGTTTAAGTCAATAATATTATTTATTTATATTTTAACTATATTATTAAATTTAATTGTTTGTTTTAATCAAGTCAATTATTTATTTTTAAATTATTATTAAATTAAATTGTTTGTTTTAATGAAGTGAATTAAATAATTATTTTTTATTTTCATTTAATTATTTCTTTAATATTATTATTTTTATTTAATTAATTATTTATTTTATATTATTATTATTTTTATTTTATTATTATTAACTTCTTTTTTTTTTAAATTGCAAGTCTAATAATAATTTTTCATTATAAAAATTAACTTTTAATCCATACAAATATTTTTATTGACAATAAAGATTAAATAAAAAAGATTAATTTTTATTTCAAATCAAAAATATCCGAGTAATATGTTTTACGCATTTCGGCCAACAATATATGGATTGTTTGGTCACGTTTGAAATCGTGGCAACATGGACAGCCATTTGAACATGTTACTCTCATACTATCTTTACAAGCAATGCAATTTGCAACACATCGGTCACCAGATCCCTGAACGTTGTCATAGTGAATCTCGAGAAGTTCTTCAATGTTAATCCCTGTGAAATGATAAATTTTTGTTGAGAGAAACTCCGGTGCGCAATTTTTACGTACGTATTTTTAGGTACGTATTTTTAATTCTTGGATAAAGTTCCTGAATTTTCTTTAAAATTACTTCTAAGAGATAAACTAAATAATAAAATAAAATACATATTTAAATATACATGATTTACCTTTTGACATTTTTTAATACTTAATAAATTAAACAAATTCAAACAAAATATTTATTAATTTATTAACATAGTTATTTCTGATTTAATATTTTCCACATAATCATTGTAATCCAAGGATTTTATTACGAGTATTACTACTTTCTCACTTGAAAATATATTGACACATGATGGATTATATTTTTGAAGACGTAATGCTGGAAATATTTCTGGTTCAAATATACAATTCACCTTTCTTTGTAATTCATATAGATTTATAAATTTCCCAATATCGATTGTTACAGTGATTGATTGAATTTGTAAATCATGTATAATATATTTCAAATCCTCAGTTTTTAGAGGTTGCTTACATCCCATTACTCGACATTTCCCCGATCTGAAAAATATTATCGGATACTTACCTGATCGATCTACAACTTGTTGTGGTTTTCCAAATGGGAATTTCATATCAGGTATAGAATATCTTTCTTTATAATTTATATTACTCAACATTTGCAAATAATTTCAATTCAAGTAATTCTAAAAATTAAAACAAATATAAACAATTAAATAAATAATTAATAATAAAATGGAATTAAGAAATGATGCAGTATATCAAGTAGTTGGACCAAGTGGTTGTGGAAAGACTTTATTTGTATGCAATTTATTACAATCGAACTTGTTCAAATCAAAATTCAACAAAATATATTGGCATAAAGGAGTTGACGAAGAACATGGACTTACTCAAAATCAATTCTGTAAATTGAAAATGATAATAATTAAAGGTTTGATAAAAATTGGTCATCTAGATTACATCAAGGCGATGTTATTATTATCGATGATCTATACCAGGAAGCTAATAAAGAAAAGGATTTTAATAATTTATTTACAAAAATTGCTCGACATATTGGAGTTACTGTTATTTTCATTACTCAAAACTTGTTTCATCAAGGGGGTGGTCATAGAACTCGTAATTTAAATGTCCAATATTTAGTTATTTTTAAAAACCCTCGAGATGCAACCATTATAGATTTTCTTGCTAGACAAGCTTATCCCAATGATATAAAATTTTTAATTGATTCGTTTCAAGATGCAACAAAGGTTCCCCACGGATATTTGTTCTTTGACTTTACACAACAATGTCCTGATGAATTACGTATTAGAACTGATATTTTCAATGAGAAAGGTGTTACGATTTATAAACAAAATTGAAATCTGAAAATAATTACTTGAAATAACGTTTAAAAAAGTAATTGTTCAACGTGAAAAATCAACAAAGAAAAAAGTTACAAAGAAAAGGGCTACTAAACGTAAAATAATAAAAAAGAGTAAGAAGATTGTTCAAGATAAAAAGTGGATTAAAATATAAACAAAACAACTAGATGAAAAATGTATTTAATAGGAAAGTTGAACGTAGTCTACCATACTTTAATGCCTTGATGAAGGCTCCTAATAATAAAAGAATGAATATTTTACAGAATTTTCCTTCATTTGCTATAGATGATCTAGTTGAAGTTATTGTTAATGTAGTTCGTGGTAATGTAAATATTACTAAAGTTAAAAAACTTGTATTACAAAAGCATAAAAGATCACTTTTATCTTTATTAAACACTAAGAATCGTCGTTTGATGCGAAAAATAATATATAAACAAAATGGTGGATTCTTGGGGGCATTAATTCCAATAGTATTATCTGCAATAAGCGCAATTTCATCATTAACTTCTTAATGGGTACCAAGAATTCATTACCGGATAAACATAATTTAGATTTAAATATTTTGACAACTTGTTGTAATAATGAAAGAAACATTAACCAAAAATCGAAATACAGTGAAAAAGCTCGAAAAAGTATGGACAGACCCAAAACATCCCGCTTGTTTTGGTGGTGTAGGAAAACTGGCGAAGGAAGTAGTTAATTCAAAGAAAGAAACTCAGAATTGGTTATCTGGACAAATGGCGTACAGTTTAAATAAACCAATGTTGAAGAAATTCAAAACCCGTAGTTATAAAACAATGGGAGTTGATGATTTATGGCAAATGGATTTGATGGAAATGATACCATTCTCTAAAATTAATAAGGGATACAAATATATTTTGACATGTGTTGATATATTTAGTCGATTCGCTCGTGCTATTCCAACAAAAACCAAATCGGCCAATGAAATGGCTGAAGCAATCAATGAATTATTTATTGATGGCAAGCCTCATAATTTACAAACTGATTTGGGTATGCAATTAAATAAATAAATTAAATTAAATTTATTCTTTAGGTAAAGAATTTTATAATAGTAAAGTTAAATAAATTATCAAAGGAATAAATCATTACTCTGTATTTTCTCGATTTAAAGCTGCCCACGTGGAAAGATTTATTCGAACTCTAAGAGATCGCTTGAAAAAATATTTCGTCTATAAAGGAAATAAAACCTGGATAAATGTTTTACCGAAAGCAATTTATAGCTACAATTATTCGCCACATAGGGGTTTAAATGGAATGCGACCAATTGATGTTTATTCAACGAATAATATGGATACAAACTGATTCTATCAAAAAAAAGCGTAAATATAAAGTGGGTAATCACGTTAGAATAAGTAAAATCAGTGCTTCTCCATTCATCAAGAATTTCGACAACAATTGGAGTGATGAAGTATTTCAAATCTCAGAAATTGATATCAATCAGAATCCTGTAATGTACTTTATCAAGGATGAGGAAAACAATCAAGTTAGTGGAAAATTCTACGAACAGGAACTCCAAGTTATAGAAGCCCCTACTGTATTCAGAATTCAAAAGATATTAAAAACCAAGAATGTTGGTAAATATAAACAATACTATGTTAAATGGCATGGATATGAAACTCCAACTTGGATATCTGAAAATCAATTAATTAAATAAATATTATGAAAGAAAACCAGTTTTATATGATTTTACCTAGTAATAGTTGTCCTCTTATTTTTCCTAATAATGAAGCTAGTAATTTTAATGTCGAATTTCAAAATCATATTTACTTGGATGGTGAGTGTGAAGTTGCTTTGATTGATTTTACTTTTGTGTATAAAACATTTCCGTTTTATAGTAATTCTTACCTAAGTTATGAAACGATGAAGAGTGGTACTGAAATAAAATATTTGAAAATCAATAATCAAAATGAAACTTATGAATTAATAAATTCTAAACATACCCCTGATGTTGATGTTTTTATTGAAAAATATGAGAACTTGGTTATTGTCTGTCCACATGTTCCATTTAAAGTAACATTCCCTGACATTCAACATGCGTTTACCTTTGGATTAAATTCTATATCCGTCATTAATGAAGATGATCCTTGTCGATTAAAATTACCAAAGTTTACAGATGATGGTGTTATGGAACAATTTGGGATAATTATAAGTTATGAAGAAAAAACAATATTTGAAAAATATTTTGAAAATAATTTACTGATAAACACATTATCTGAATTACAAGGACATTTAATGTCATTTATTCCGTCTCCGTTTAAAGAACTAAAAATTGAAAACAATGAATTGGTTAAAATAAAACTTGCAGATAACATTTCAAAAATATATTTTGACAACAATTTAATCAAAACCTTAGGATTAAATAAACAAACTTTTAGTGATAAAGACATCGTTGGTAATAAAGTTCCAAGATTATTCCATCATCATCAACAAATGTTCATTTATTCGAATATTATTGAACCAATAACTGTTGGAGATGTTAGAGTTCCTCTATTAAAATCTATTTGGGTTAAAAACTATGAACAAGGGGAAATTGTACAATTAAAAATGAAGAATCCAATGTATTTACCAATTTCAACTTCAACTATAAACAACATTGAAATTAATATTCGCGATGATAGTGGAAAATTAATTATATTTAGTAAAAATACCAAAACACATTTATCAATACATTTTAGAAAAATAAATGAATAAAGAATTTTACATAAATCTACCGAGTAATAGTTGTCTTCTTACTCATCCAAATAATGAAGCTGATAAATTTAATGTTGAATTTCAAAATCCAATTTACTTTGAATGTGAATGGCAAGTTGCTCTGACCGATTTCACTTTTGTATACAATCATTTTCCATTTTATAACAACTCAAATATTAAATATAGTAAGAGTACATTACATACAAGTTATGAATATTTTTACTATAACGATGCAAAGAATGAATATACAATTAGTCACGACTCTATATTTTATCTAGTATACATTGATGGAAATACTTTAAATATTAATTGTAAATATTTTCCATTTAAAATTTCATTTGATAGTATTGCAGAAGCTCAAAAATTAGGATTTAATAAAAAAGAAATAAATTTTGTTGAAAACTTGAATCAAATTAAAATTCCTTCAAATAATCGTAAAATAAAGTTTGATACAATTCGATTAACTATAAATTATTTTTATGATGTCGAGTATATAGATAAATTTGAAGAAAATTTAATCATTACTAATTTATCACAAATAAATGATTAATTAATGACTTTTTATCCGCATCCATTTAAATCTTGCGAAATTGAACAAGGAAGATTAGTCAAAATTGAATTGGAAGATGATGTCAGTAAAGTTAAATTTAGTAAATTTTTGGCTCAAAGTTTGGGATTAAATGAAGAATCATATTCAGAAAAAGTTATTGTTGGATTACGTTTACCAGAAATTTTGCAAAGTAATCAACAAATGATGATCTATACAAATATCATTAAACCTATTCTTGTTGGTAATGTTTTGGTACCTCTATTGAAATGTGTATGGATTGAAAAACATAAAAAGGATGATCTAGTTCAAATTATAGAGAAACACCCAATGTATTTGTCTGTATCGTCAACATATATAAACAATATAGAAATCAATATTCGTGACGATAGTGGAAAATATATATTTGGTAAAGAAGATAAAACTTTTCTTACATTACATTTTCGTAAAATAAATGAGCAATCCTGACATTGTAAATTTTTATAGTAGTAGTCAATCTGATGGAGAATTACCATATTTTATAGGTAAACAATATGGAACCGGTTGGTTGAAAACAATAGGTAGATTTGCATTACCTACTCTTAGACGTATAGGCAATTTCGGTATGAAAACGGCAAATGATGTAATAAATAATAATTCTGATTTTTTACCTGCTTAAAAATCTAATGCAATATCTGAAATTAAAGAATCTTTACCTAGTGTTATTAATAAAGTAAGTGATGTATTTAATCATGAAAATGAACAAAAAGGAGGGACACTTAAACGTAGAAAGATTATGAAGAAACATATAAACAAAAGAATGAGAGGATTCGGAACTATATTTGAAAAATGATTAGTGCAAAATCTGAATTATGTCTTTTTGATAGACCATCCCCTCAAGCCATGATTGAACATGGTTCATTTGAAGATATTTTCCCAATGAATTCAATAACTGATGCTGGTACCTCTTCGATTCAATTTTACATTAACGGATCACAAACAGAATATTTAGATTTGAACGATACTTTGTTATATATTCAGTTGAAAGTTGTAAATAGCTTAGGTGAAAATATTACACAAGAAGCTGATGTAACAGCAAAAGATTTCTTTTTTCAAACTCTTTTTAAAGACGCTGAATTAGTTTTTAATTCTACTAAAATTGAAGAAGCAAATGATAGTTTTGCACACAAAGCCCTAATTGAAACTATTATAAATTATAATCAAAATACTAAACATACATCTTTAGGGGGAATGGGTTACACTGAACATGATCTTATGCGAAAAACATGGATTGCAAAATCAAAAGCATTTTCATTATGTTCATCACTCCAATTTGATTTCTTTGATCAACCCAAATATTTGTTACCAGGTGTTAGTGTCCAAATTAAATTAACAAGAACAAATTCAGAAAAAAGTCTGACATGTACTAAATTTGTACCTCAAATAGTATTGCTAGATGCAAAATTAATGGTTAGAAGAGTTCGTGTTGAACCTTCTGTTTTAGCGGGTCATCAAATAGGTCTTGCTACAAGAAATGCAATTTATCCAATGCGAAGCAAAGAAGTTGTTGAATTTTCTTTACCTATTGGATCTTCTTCTTTTTATAAGGAACAAATATTTGGTGATAGACGATTACCTAATTTTATCCTTGTAACTTTCCAGGGAAACAAAAGATTTAGTGGTTCGTTTTTAGATACATTTACTATGTTTGATCACTTTAACGTTAAGTCAATAACTTTAAGTAAAGGAAGTGATTATCGTGAAAAATATAGTCAAGATTTTGAAAATGATAATTATAGTACAAGTTATATGCAAAGTATTGTTAGGAATATGGGATATCTTAATAAAAATTTGAATTGTGGTATCAGTATGTCAGACTTTAGAAATAAGTATCCATTCTTTACATTTGTATTGGCTCCAGATTTCGATCTTAACCAAAGTCAGTTACCACAAAGTGGAAATTTAAGATTAGATATAAAGTTTGGATCTGTTACGGTAATTGTATATGGAGTTTTTGAAAAGGAAATTCAAATTACTTCCAATCGAACAGTATTAGTTTGAACTATAAACCCGATTGAGATTTTTTAATTGTCAAGTATGAAGTAAGAATTTTATTAATTATATATTTTTTAATTATTATTAGTTCTATTCAGATTGATTCTATTGGTAGAAAATTATTGGGAAAAGAATTTCTTGACGTTTTCCCTCTAGATAAAATTCCATATATCGATTTTAACAAAGCTTTGATTGTAAATAATCAATCGTCTAATCTCAGTGGCGAACATTGGCTTGCAATTCATGTGAAACCAAATAAAATAAATGTATTTGATCCTATGGGTTTCTATTATCCCCCTATGTTAATTAATAAACTAGAATCAATGTTAATGCCAATTTAATACAATCGAATTCGTTATCAACATCCGATGACAAAAACATGTGAACAGCATTGTTTACCTTGGTTAAAAACAATGAAAAATAAATGAATTTATTGAATAAAGTTTCTTTTCAAAATTGTTTTTTAATTAAAAATGTAATTAAAGATGCATTATGTAATAATCCTTTTAAAGGATTAAGTTCAGAGGATTATAAGTATTTAAATGTTTTTGATGTTATGTGATTAAGTGTGTTTTATAAACTAAATTTTAATTGGTCGATCATGTAACCACTTACATGTTTGTTAATATATAACTGAATGCATTTTTTAAAAAATTCACTTTTATCAAATACCAAACTTTAGTAAGTTTTTTATCATATATTTAATTATTTTTATTTTTATTTTTAGAAAATGGAATCCATCAATAATATAATTCAAGAATTAAAATCATTAATACAAATTACCAACAAAAATGTTAAAACTCAGAGTCGCAAAAGTAAAAGAGATAAATGTAAGTACTATTAAATTTTTAATATTATAAAATGATAATTTTTGAATTAAATTTAATATTAACATTTTATTAATTTAAATACAAAAAATTAAAAATAATATGATTAAAAACTAGGACGAATAAAGTTAAATAAATTTTTTTTTAAATACATTTGGCTTCAATAATTTTCCAAATTGGTCGAATAGTCTGGTTTCCTTCTTTATATCCTTGAAATCTTATTTTAATCATAAAATGTTCATTTTCATTTTTATTTTCATAATTACATTCTTTTTCACAATTCATAAAAGTGAATTGTTCATTAAAACTAATATCTTTGTTGATGGCTCGTAATAACTCTGTTATATTTTTTCGATCAATTTCTCCAATTTCACCAACTTTCATATTACATAGGCTTTGTTTAAATGTTGTTGGTTCCTATTAAAATTTATTAATAATATTACTTTTAATAAAAATACTTACTCTAAATGAATATATGATTGGAAATTTTAAATATTCCATTGAATATTGTAAATACATTACTGGTGAATTTCTGCTTAAACTGATGGCATTTATGGAATTTTCCTCAAGAATTAACTTGATAGCTTCTTTTCTAACCGAGGTTTCTATAAAAAACAATTAATGAATAATTACATAATATAAAATCCATTTACTTTTATTCATTTTATGATTTTAAACTATTTTAAACTACTTATATAAGATTTTCAAAATAAAATTAATCAATCGAATTCATTTATTCATTGTGTGTAAAATTAATTTAATGTTTATATTTTAGTTATTTATTTTAATGATTTTTTATTGATTTATTTATTTGATTTTATGATTTTATTTTTAAATTTTTCTTTTATTATAACAGGTAACCTTTACCCAAAGTTTTGCAATTCTCCACAACACGATGGAAATTGTGATACGATTATGGAGAATTATTATTCTCATATCTATAATCACATCACATATTTTATTTGCCCCACGTGTAAAACCACCCATAAAATGAATTATACCGACTTTTATTTAAACCATAAGGAATATTTAACACAGTTTAACTGTAAGCGAAAATATATTTTTAAATTACCATTGAATGATAATAATAATAATATTAATAATAATATTACAAAAAATAAAAGAAAAACAAATAATAATAATAATCCACGCTCTTCGAAAGTTCCTAAAGTTATAGAAACTATCATACTTTCTGACTCTGACGAATCAAAGATGGTTGATGATGTAATAATCATTTCTGATTCAGATGATGTTTTTCCTGTTGATATTCCTTCTGTTAATCAATATGGTGACTCGATAGCACCTATTGTTAATTTTGATTTAAATCAATCACATGCCATTGTTAGAATGGATGTTTCGAATTTAAATTTAAAGTTAATTACAGTACCCACACAGTTAATTAATAAATTAAATAATGTTATCAATCAAATGGGATCTGTTAAGATTCAATTTTGTATTGATGTAGAGTTTGAAAAAGATGGAGAATTTCAATCTTTCATCATTTCAAACTCTGCCAGAATAATGAGTGATTCATTTTTAGATGAAGGTGCTACTCTTCTTGATGAAAAAATAACATTAATTAATGATAAAGGTAGTAACTGGGTTATAAATAAAATAAAAGAAATTCATTTTGTTCTTACCAAGTTTTCACAAATAAATCGGTTGAGTGGTCATGGATTTATTCCAACACCATTATCCTTATTAAATAAACATTGTACTGTAAATGTTGCTAATTCCGATAATTTATGTTTCATTTACAGTATTTTAGGTATTTTAAATCATGAAAATATAAGTAACCATCATAGAAATGAAACCTTTAGCTACAACACTTCTGAACTTGACTTTTCACCTTCGGATTTACCTATGAGACTTTGTGACATTCCAAAATTTGAAGCTAAAAATCCAAATCTTTCAATTAATGTCCTTACGTATGATGAAAATAATTTAATTAATGATTTTTCTAACCCTGAAGTTTTCAAACACCCATATGTCGAAATAATTCATCGTTCTAAAGTTGTTGGGGGACAACCTATTAATTTAATTTTATTAAAAAGCCTGGATTCGTATCATTATATCGCTGTTACTAAATTAGATAGGCTTTTAAATTATAGAAATCATTCTTTTACTGATACTAGAGTTCAAAGTATATGGTGCCATATGTGTCTAAATGGTTTTCGCAATATAATTTCATTAAATAAACATAAAGGGTTGTGTGATAAAAATCAATTAGGGACAATTCTTTAAACATAACCTTTAAATAAAAACTTGGAATTTAAGAATTGGGCTTTCGTCCTTTACGCTGATTTTGAGGCTATCTTACCTTCAGATGACATACATTTTCAAATACATATGCCGATTTCGGCCGGTTTACTTTTAATTAACAATTTTACAGGTGAAAAATCATACAAGAGTTTCCTGGGTGATGATTGTGTAGTTAATTTTCTACAAGAAATAAATAATATTTCAATTAATACTGTTTTACCCTTTAATCAAAATAGTTATAAAAAGAAAATAATATTAACTGACTCAGACATTCTTTCGTTTTCTTCGGCAACTTGTTGTTATTTGTGTAATAAGATTTTATCAGTACCGGATAAGGACCATGATCACTTTACTGGGAAATATTTGGGAGCAGCTTGTTCAAAATGTAATATTTCTCGACAAATAAGGTTTGAATTTCCAGTTGTTTTTCATAATTTGAGAGGGTATGATCTTCACCATATCCTCAAGTATGGTATGAGTGATTTTAAAACGTGGAAAATAAGTTGTATTCCTGTAACAAGTGAAAAGTTTCTTTCTTTGTCAGCAAGAATCAGTGGATTAACTGTAAAATTCATTGATTCTTGTCAATTTATTAATAGTTCATTAAGTAATGCAGTTAAAACATTGACCACTCTTCCTTTAACTCGTTCGGAATTTGTAGGTAGTATTATCGATACTAAAGGCATTTTCCCTTATAACTTTGCAACTTCTCAAGAAGTGTTAGAAACTACATATGAACTTCCACCGATTTGGGAAGATGTAACTGAAGCCGAATATAGTAAGGCTCAATCTATTTGGGAAGAAACCAATTGTAACTCTTTACTAGATTATATGATGGTTAACCTCAAACTTGATGTTTTTCTTTTGGCTGACTTTTTTCAGCAATTTCGTTCAAAGTCCTTAACTCATAACCGATTGGAACCACTTAACTTTTATGGAATTCCCAGTATGTCTTGGGCATCGGCTCTTATGACTCTTGACGAACCAATTGAACTTCTCACTGACATGGAGATGCATAATTTTTTAGAAGGGGGAATCCGTGGTGGATTAACCTTTGTTAATAAACATCACGTAGTATCTGATGACAACACCGAACTGCTTTACATTGACATCAATAATCTCTATGGTTGGGCTTTAAGTCAACCATTATCATATGGAAATTTTGAATGGGTCACTGATCCTAATCAATTAAATAATTTAATTAGTTTTTTGAATAAGGATCTTGGAATCACTGTCATTTGCTGTCACATTTGAAGTAGATTTAGAAATCCCAACATTTCTTCATGATAAACTTAATGATTTTCCAGTAGCTGCTGAAAAGATGTGCGGTCCGGGTTTTAAGGTTGAGAAGTTAATGCTAACGCATTATCCAAAGAAGAATTATGTTCTTCATTGGAGACTTTTGCAGCTTTTTGTTTCTTTACAAATTAAAATTACACATGTACATAGAGCCATTAAATATAATCAAAAATCAATATTTAAAAAGTATATAGACACTAACACACAACTTAGAGCGCAATCAACCAATGACTTAGATAAAAACTATTATAAACTTTTAAATAATAGCCTCTACGGAAAAACCGTTGAAAATCTTAAAAAACGAATTAATTTAAGATTATGTAATTCTGCAAACAAATTAATTAATTATTGCTCAAAACCAACTTTTCGGAAATCATTTAAAATCGACAATGATTTGGTCTCTGTGTTATTAAATAAGGAATCGGTGTGTTTAGATCGACCGAGTTACATTGGACAAACTGTACTCGATTTATCTAAACTTAGGATGTATCAATTACAATATATAGAGTTAGAAAAATATCGAAACGAATTCACTTGTGAAATTAATATAGCTGCTGGGGACACCGATTCCTTTTTTCTAGAAATTAAGAATTGTAAGTTAGACATTCTTTCATCTGCTATGGTTCGTGATAATCTCCTCGATACTTCTAATTATGACCCAAAACATCCCTTGTATAGTAGGAACCTTGATTCTGTCATTGGAAAGTTCAAAGACGAGAATAAAGGACTTAAATACAAGGAGTGGGTGTTTCTTCGTCCAAAATGTTATAGCCTCTTGTCTGAAGTTGAACATTTCAAATTTTCAAATTTATAAAAATTAATAAGATATTTTAATTTACATTACAATTTGTTAGATTAGAAAGCAGAATAATATTATAGAATTCGTTAAGTATAATGCAATGTTTTCTATATTTTCGTTAACCACTATTTTTATGATGTACGTTAGATATTTATTATTTGTATGATTTGCACCCTTAGATATGACCGGAAGAAAAACTAAACGTTTATCTGGAGTGTAATATAAAACGCAGTGTTTAAATAAAGTGAATTCTATCCAGAATTTGAAGAATTCGCTTTCAAAATATTTTAAAAATACATCAACAACATCGTCAAGCAATAAAAATATCAACTATAGAAATAGAAAATAACGTTATCATATCTACTGCAAGATATAGTGAAAGTGATGAAATATCTGTTGTAGATAATAAAAAAGAAAACTCTGGACGATAATAAAAAATTCTAGCGATACGAATGAATATGAAATTTGTACAGAAATTCGCCTTAAAATTGAAAATTCATCTGGCGAAAATTTTGAAACAAATATAATATTCGACGATCCAGGTAGGTTGGCAAATAATATATCAAGTATTACTGCACGAAACCTTGTTGAAAAATAACCGTATCGAGTAAAAATTTCGATTTTCCGTTGTCAAGTAGGCGTAAATTTTCAAAAAAATATTAATTAAAACAATTACCAAACGGAGAAGAAACACTACGCGAATGGCTTGTGTATTCCATTAGAAAAAATGCTGTGTATTGTTTTTGTTGTAGGATATTTGGTTTTGGTGATAAAAGCAGTCTAGCCGATTCATCTGGTTTTTCTGATTGGCAACATTTATCGTTAACTTTGCCTCGGCATGAAAAAAGTCAGTTTCATAATGAAAATATAAAAAAATGGATATTGTTAAATAAATCATTTAAAAAAATACTAAAGTTGATGCTGCGAACCAAAGACTATTACAGGCCGAACGAAAGTATCGGTATGAAGTAATTCAGCGAATAATATCTATTATTCAATATCTTTCTAGAAAATGTCTTGCCATAAGAGGAAAGTCAAATCAATTATATGCAAGTAACAATGGAAAGTTTTTGAAAACACTAGAAATGGTTGCTAGATTTGACCTCATGACGCAAAAGCATGTACAACGGATTGAAAAGTTTCGAAACAATTTGAAATATATACTTCATTATTTGAGGGATAAAATACAAAACAAAATTATCTATATTATTAGCACATGTATTAAAAACGCTATATTAGATTTAATTAGAAAAGCAAAATATTTTTCAATTATATTAGATTGCATACCAGATGTTAGTCATACCGAGCTATTAACTATTGTAATAAGAATTTGGAATCAAAAAAAATTGAATTAAGTGAACATTTCTTGGGTTTCTATCCAATAACAAATACTACCGGCGAGGATTAACCGAATTTGTTTCACAAGAACTTTCAAATCTCAATTTAAATATTCATAATATGCGTGGACAGGGATATGACAATAATGCCAATATGAGAGGAAAGCATAATGGCTCTCAAAAACGAACTTTAAATATAAATCCGCGGGCATTTTTTGTACCATGTTCAGCTCATAGCTTAAATTTAATTGTTAATGATGCGGCACATATTTCATATGAAACAGTAACATTTTTTGATTTAGTACAAGAAATATATGTATTTTTTTCGGCGTCAACTAAAAGATGGTCGATAATAGTAAAATATTTAACGAATTTAAAATTAAAACCCCTGAGCGATACAAGGTGGTCAAGTATAATTGATGCCATCCAACCAATAAGGTATCATACTGAACAAATTTATGAATCTCTTCATGAAATATCAAATGATCAACTGATTGACTTCAAAACCACTTTGATTCACTTTCAATAAAAATATCAAAGTTATCGTTATTTATGTTCTGTTGTTATTTGGCATGAAATTTTGATGAAAATTAGTCAAATATTACAGAACCCAAACACCGATGTCAAGAGAAGCGTTACCGCGTTAGATGATGTAATAGTTTTTTTAAAAATTGTCGTAATGATTATGAATTTGAAAAAATTCTTACATCAGCTAGTGAATTAGCCCAAAAATTACACGCAGAACCTAAATTTCCAGAAGTTCCAAGTTTAAGAATAAGAAATAAACCAACAAATTTTGATTATGAAGGAAAGGATGAACCAATATTAGATCCAAAAGCAAATTTTAAAATTAACTTTTATTTCTGAATTATAGACCAAGCATTAGTATCAATTACAACAAGATTCGAAGCGCTAAAATTGTATAATGATATATTTGGATTTATCTATAATATTAAAGATAAAACAGAAGAAATACTTTTGCAAAGCTGCAAAGATTTGCATTTGAAATTAACTGACGAAGAAAGAAATGAGTCCGATATTAATGGAATTGATTTATTCGAAGAGATAAAAACTATAAAGGTATTTTTAAAGAAGATATTAAACCTCAATCTAAATCATTATATATTTTACAAAATGATCTTCAGGCAACATTCCCAAATATATTTATCGTGATCAGAATTTTATTAACATTACCAATCTCAGTTGCATCAGGGGAAAGATCGTTTTCAAAATTAAAGATAATTAAAAATTATTTAAGATCATCTATGCTCTAAGAATGTCTTTATTTTGTTAATTATGTTATATTATTATAAAGATTGTTGTTTCTTAACTTTTATTTATCCAACTACAAGTTCAAAACCTACTTAGTGTAGTAAAATTTCACCGAGGTGATTCCGATAACTATTTCAGGGATGTTTTGAGGAAAAAGGACAACTCGCACAGAAACTGGATATTGAACTGATTATCCCAAGACAGTGTGGAAGACTAAAGCACCGAAGTAATCCGGGAACCATAAATGTTGAAAAGTACTTCAGACAAACAGCTTACATTCCATACTTAGATTCTCTAATTAACTCAATGGAGAATCAATTTGTGAAGCCAACAGCGCACAATTTATATTAGTGTTGCTAAATCCTTCGAAATTGTGCAAACTAAATCGTCAACCGTTTAAGGATATGATGTCTGCTATTAATCAGGTATACCACATTGATAATTTTGAAACTGAAGCCTTGAGTTGGTTTGATTTTTGGAAAACAGGAGAATACAAAAGTAGTCAAGATATCATCGACTTGTTACCTTTTACAAAGTTTTATCCGAGTGTCAGGTATGCCTTACTAATTTTGCTAACATTACCAGCAACAACATGTACGGTGGAGCGATCGTTCAGCACATTAAGTCGTGTAAAAACATGACTTAGATCTACAATGTCAGATGAACGTCTGTCTGAATTGTGCATGTTAAGCGTACAAAGAGACAAAGTGGACTGCAACAAAAAATAATTTATGGAAAAATTGTAGATATGTTTGGTAGCGATAACAGATGACTCCAGTTCCTGTTTAAAGAATAAATTTTATTTTAAATTCATGTTGTAATATGTTTTGTCATATACATATATTGTGTTAATAAAAAGTTTTTTGCTTTCATTACAGCAGTGTCCTATCTGTTCGTTCACCATACAAATCCGCTACAGTAAATTAAAATTACATTAAAACATTGCTAAAAATATTTTGCCTCCCCATAGAAAATTTTCTGCGGGCGCCCTTGACTGGTTGTAATTTATTATTATACAAAGAAAATTACTGTCTTGTGTAAAAATATTGCGTAGTTTTTAACTAACAGTAAATTCTCCTGAAGGATATATTTATGAAGTGCATTTAAAATATCTAGATGATAGAAAAGAGAAATCCCAGTATTTTCCATTTGTCCTGAAAAACTAAAGATGCCAGATGAATGGTTATCTAAATGGCAATATGAAAATAATCACGAAGGATACAAGACGACTAAAAAATTGATTCAAACACAATATAATGTAAAATATTATGTTGTTGAAGGTATAATATTGGATTGGTATATAGAAAATGGAATGATTTTAGAAAAATTGCATCAAAAATAAAAAAACAAGATATCAATATCATTGAAATATTATATAGAATTTAATATTCAAGAAAGATTTGAATAATTATCGAATAACTCCTTTTATGGTAAGACGTTGGAAAATTTTCGGAACAGACAAAATATTGAAATCACTGGAGATAAAGAACGATTCAAAAAACTTGTTTCCTTAATACGTTTTGAAAGAATAAAGATTTCTTCTGAAGATTGTGATGCTGTCCATTTTAAAAAAAGTAGCAATAAAATTTGATAAATTTAATTACGTTGGATTTATGATTTTAGAACTATTCAAATTAGTGATGTACATATTTATTTATGGAGTTTTGTACGAGACTTATAGAAATAATTTCAAGATCCATTTTGAAGATACTGACTCTATTATTTTAAAATTATTAAATAATTCTAAAATAGAAAAAATAATAATTGTATTTAAGACACAATTAGGCTTTTCAAAGGGTTACCGGAAAAATGCCAAGGAAGAAAAAGTAACGGAAATAAAAGCCAATAAAACTTTATAGCTTATTTGCTCAATCGATACTCAAAAATGGTTTGTTTGAAGTATGTTCAAATTTAATTTGTATGTATTAATAATAACATAAATATATTATTAAATACTTCTGGCATTATATTAAGCATAATGGAATTTGAAATTATTGAAAGTCAGAAAGGGAATAAGAAGTTATGTTCAGATGGTTATATGTATGTAACAAAGGATAACAAAGTTCATCAGCGAAGTGTCCGGCTTTTGTGAAAACACATTTGGATATGACAAATCCATCTAATGTGAGTGGAACTCACAAGCATCCGCAAATTGAAGAAAAATTTGTTCTTGTAGACGCAATACAAATGATGAAACGGATGGCAGAATCAACATTGTGACATTATCTAATTTGTTTTTGGCTTTTTTCCGTGGCTTTTTCACCTAAATTCATTTCAAAGATGAGATGAGGAAGGGAAAAAATCATTAAGTTTTGTGGATTGAAAGCTATAATGTATTTCTTAGATATTAAGAACTTGGAGAAAAATACACATTCTTTACACAAGAAAATAAAAGGATATACAAAACCTTCAATAGAAAAAATAGGTTTCAATGAAGTTAAAGATTGTATTTTAGGAAAATATCAAGAACATGTTACAGATTGGAAAATCAAAAGTGAAAAACATAATATAACATTCAAACAACATAAAAGAAAAAGTTTAAATAATTATGAAGATAAAAGGTATATTTTAAGTGATGGAATAACAACTCTTCCTTTTGTAAATAATAAAATAAAATTTATAGAAAGATTGAATCAAATAAAGAGAAAATTTAATAAACATTTTACAGATGTTGAAATCACTAATATTGTTCTTATATGTAAATAAATTTTTATTTTCTTGACTCAATAACTATTCTACTCTATGATCCTTCCACTCGAAAAACTATAGCACTCAAAGAGCATTCCATCCGAAAAGTATTTTTTGCAATGTGTTTCTCAACAAACAAACCTTCATTGCAAAAAGCTTTCACGAATAACATAGTAGTATATAAAAGGCGCTTATAAGACAGGAGACCTCTTCAATACTTACACTTTTTTTTATTGTTACACTAATTATACTTTTTATCTTTGTTACATTGAATTTTTATATTAGGTGTGTCTCTGCGTTTGTTTCTTTGTGTCCGGGTAGCGAACTGGCTTATAAATGCCTTTTATATACATCTAGTCCTTACTCTCAAATCAACTCTATTGTACATATACACACATCAGTTCCTCTGCTTGTAGTAGAATATTACCAAGGTTTGCTTGAAACGATATCATGGTAATCATTAGAATGATGGGGTTAAAATATCTTGTCTAAGTACAGGATAGTTTGAGTTAGAAGATTTCTCACCATGCATTAAATGAAAGCCAAATTTGAAGGTGAATACGCCTCTAGGATAAATATCTATTTGATTAGAATGTGTATATTTCTACTTGACCGCTATGACTGTTAATATGCTTGTGAAAAGAATTTAACCAAAGTAACTATGAGCGGCAAAATGCACAAAAATTAAATGATTGACTGTGCTGAAAGAACCTTTCACAGCATCCAGCACATACCATTGATAATTTATAAACGTTTATAGCAGGGTGGCCAACCAAAATTGAAACATAAATGATCATGGGGGCTACATGCGGCCCATACGCGATTGGTTGACCACCCTGGTTTATAGAAAACTTTAAATAATAATTGATTGATCAACAACATTTAATAAACAATTTACGGGTAAATAAAATAATTATATTTCATTATATATTTTTTAGTGCAAATTCCTCTAAATAATCCTTGTCTATGCGAACTACAAAATGCCGAGCTTCCAAAATATAACCTTTTTCAGACAGAATATGTAATTCGAAAAGAAATGAGCAGTCCATTGAAAAGATATATCAGACAATTATGAGTATATTTCTATTTACAGGATTTGACGTATTTATAATGGTGTTAGAATTGGCACATTTAAATGTAATGACTGTCAAACCAGTGTTTCCTCTTTTCCATATCGCATATCGGTGTTGGAAGGTTTATTCTTTCAGGCTACACCTTCAGTTCTGACTTTCTTTCAATTTGTTGTTATTATCTATATGCTGCTTTCCAATATATGCATATCTAATGGTACTGCTGTACTTCACCAAGCTTGGTTTTACCAGCCTCTCCAAAGAGTAGGCACAATCCTTTCGGATAAGCTGAAACATGAGTGTTTCTGCTGTTTTTGAGCTTCTACTATTTGTTGGTTGTACTGTGTTCACCGTGGGGATCATCAGTCGTCGCCACCACAACATTTCATTCGAATTGACAGCACTCCCGCCAATCCCCTCCTCTAGCCTATGCCAGTTCAGAGCCAATTTTGAGCATCATTTAGCGATGCTTCACAGACATACCTTTGATTGGTTATGTCTGCTGATGTGATGATATTGGCTAAATATCATCCCATTATCCTCTAATTAATAGGCAGTGGCATCTAAGTACCAGTGCTCTATTGGGAACTACGTGGTCTCGTACCCATTATTTTGCTATTTATGGGTATGAGGGTGCAGGCTAGCGAGCATCCAATGCTTCTATCCTCACCTTTATCTAATAATAGCATTTGTATCACTAGGTTATTAATGACATCAGGTGTCATTAATAACCCAACCTTATCTTGTGTTACTGTTATTATTTTATTAATGTACTTGGAAGTATGCCATACCCCAAGTAACATTTTTTATTTTCCTTTCATCTGTAGGGATGCACTAATAAGCATGCTATGCCACTAGGTACATGTAGGTACATTTTAATACTCAATTTTACCTTTAGTGCAATATAATCCCTTTTACATTGTTATTATTATTATTATTATTATCATTATTATTATTATTATTATTATTATTATTATTATTATTATTATTATTATTATTATTATTATTATTATTATTATTATTATTATTATTATTATTATTATTATTATTATTATTATTATTATTATTATTATTATTATTATTATTATTATTATTATTATTATTATTATTATTATTATTATTATTAAAAAGGGATGATAATTCACTAAGTAGGTTTTTTGTGCTTCTAAGCACTCAGTGCTTGAGGCATCAATTTTTGTGTACTTATATTATTTATCCTATTGGTTACATGATCCATGTATATTCTGTAACTGGATATGACTGCGGTTGTCATCCAGAGTTTAGCTAATTTTTTGACCTCTGTCCTATTTAATCCTATTTTAGCTAGGGTACCATTATTTCCGTTATCCCATGACCCCAGTGTACCTACTACTAGTGCGCTTACCGTTGTATGGCAGTTATTTGCTTTACCTATTTCTAGCGACAACTCCTTGTATTTTTTATAATTTTCCTCTTTAGCGCTTTCAAAGTTAATAAGGTGGTCGTAGGGTATCTTAATGTCTAGGATGTGGATTAGTTTATTTCTCTTTGATTTTATAATTAGGTCTGGTCTTAGTCGCGTTTCAATGCCCGGTGGTGGTTTTTCAACATCAACGTGGAACCCCTTAGAAATTAAGTATTCACTAGCTTTTTCCATCACGTTGTTGTGTTTATTTCTCCTAGCATTGCATGTTTGGGTACAATGGTTAAAAATATGTGCTTGTGTTTCAGGTTCCTTATTACAAAGTCTACATAATGTATTTGCGCTTTCCTTAACTCTATGAGTATTATAGTTAAGATTTAGCATATTATTACGGGCTTTGATCAAAAAGTAGAACTGCTGGTCATTAAGCACATTATGTTTAATAAGGTATGCTGATTGTCTATTATTTCCTATAGTCTTAGCTATGTGTCCTTGACAAGTCATTAGATACTACTGTTCAGCATACCATTCACTAGTGAGGTCATCGAGTATATTAGAAGTCTCCTTAAGCGAATCTATATCTATAGTGGTCGCAAAGTTATTCCCCTTAATTTCTAGCTCAAAGCGCTCTTCTACTAAAGTAATTTTAATAATAATATTAAATTTTTCATTTAGCCTACGTATGGAGTTGCAGAAATTTGAGAAAATTGTTTTATGTACATATTTTTCCCCCTTAATCTCCGCATTTAACCATTTAAGTGACAGGTCGATATCTGACGTTTGGTTAGGAAATCTACCTTGGGTAATATTTATTAGCTCTTTAATTATGAATTCTCTCATTTTTTTATCTGTAGAGTTTAGTATTTTAATAAGGTGGGCAATACTTTGTATGAAATATTCATCAATACTAGGGACTACTCCTAAACCTCCCATTTTGATATTAGCATAAATAAAGTTATTATTAATATTTTGATGAATGTCTTGTAGGGTGTCTTTAATTTTACGTTTTATTTTTTGATCAAAGCCCATTTGTTTTTCTCTATGTTGTACTTTCTTATTCCTATTACTATCTAGTATCATGTGGTTAATGTGGCAGTTTCTAAAAATAAATATCAGTCGGGAATGGATATATGTCTTATAGGCTTGGATTTTTTGGGTTGGGTGTAGGTCGGAATTAAAAAGTTTTTCTGTGTCTTTAATGGCTATTTCAAGGGTGTCGTCTATGCTATGTTTGCCCTTTTGACCAAAGTCTACCCCTAAGTATTTATATATGTTATTCTCTCCTATGATCGGGATATTTTCATTCTGCGTTGATGTTCCATTGTTGATTCCCATTGGGATTACATTTTCCGATGAGTTTGTAATTTTTCGTGTTCTAATGAATTTTTCTCAGCAACTTCCTTTTTTGGCAATGTGATGTGGTCTATCCATTGATTTTATACTCGTCTATAAACATCTCGAATACTCTTGACATCTTCTATAGCTGAATGAAGTTCAACTTGTGTCTTCTCCCCACATATTTCTTCCATTACGGTCTTGAATTTGTACCATTCTCCTTTTCTTGTTATATTCATCGTTCTAAAAATGGGTTCAGCTGCTAAATCTCTTATTCCATATAGTTTTCCTATCCATAGTTTTAGGTATTTTAATTCTGCATGTAAATCATGCCCCACTAATATTTTCCCAGCTGTCAATCGTTGTATTTCGCGCATTTCCGTATATTGGTCTTGTTGATTTCGAGATACAGCTTCATTAATTCCGTGACAAAAACTAACATAACTTTTGATTTTAACTCTTGGGGTGATATAGACATCTTTAATCACCTCACCTTCATAATTTATAATTACCACCGACAATGGGATCATTTCACGATCTTCTAATATGCCAAATTCGGCATCAATGAAAAGCAATCTGTTTCTTATTTCTTCCAATTTCATTTCCTTTCGAAGAAATGATTTCTTTTCTTTTAGCATATCTGTGGAAATCGACAATAATCCTGGTTCCTCTGTCAGTGGTTTGCATATTGGAACTTCATTTTTCGAATTCTTAATTCGTACTTCTAGGGCTATCGTCGTCTCGTTACATGCGGCTCGAATTCTCTTTTGCAATACTTCTTCAGTGATAATCCACGATGTAAATGCCTCTGCTTCTTTCCACAACTTCCAATCTTCCTTTACTATATCAATTTTTCCATGAATGATATGCAGACGGTATTCTTCTCCCGGTTTGAGTTTGACCTCTTCAATTAATTTTATCACTGAATTTCTTTGTATAGTGTATAAATAGATCTTCATTTTTCGATCATCCGTTCTGAACCAATTTGGTACCATTAAATTATTTTCAATTTTATATTTTTTCGGGTTTCTTTGCTTCGTTTTCATTCGATGATAATTGTCATATGTAATTTTTGTGCTTCTTTCCCATTGTTCCATTTTTATTGTTTTAATTATTGATATATAAAATATTTATTTATATATTTATTTATATATTAATTATTTACGCGATGTTGCGTAATGATGCGTAAAATTGTTTCTGAATAATTTCTGCATTATAAATTTATGATGAGTCTTTATTATCCGAAATATCGCATTTAAAATTGACACTTTCGTTAATTTATTTTATTATTAATATTTTAATTAATACTTACAAATCAAATGTTTTCCTGTTTACATTCAGTGTTCAAGTTTGCTTTGAATTAATTTTCTAAAATTGAACTTTAAGATATTTTTATTCTGCTGCAAAGTTTTCGTGACTCCATTAATAAGCCGTACCCAATACCAGATTTCCGCATTTGTTAATGTTAAAATATACATTAAAATGTATATTTTATAATTGAATGATTTTATAAATATTTATTATGTTTACCTTTTTGGGATGTTTATGTAATCACTTTATTTATTTAAAACATTTGATGTATTTAATAAAGTTATTTTTATTTAAAATCTTTAAAATTTTTTAAAAAACTATAATCCCATGATATTTTAAGCTAATTTAATCGCTACACTACAATATAAATAAAAGTTTATTTAAAAAAATCTTATCCCATGCCTTCAATTTTATCAAAACGCTCACAGTGAGCAATAGACCCGTTTTCACTCATTTAAAGCAATATATAATATAAAACTAAAATTAATAAGTTTTTATTATAGAAACTCACAAACTTACAAATGTGTTGAATTTAAATCTTGCAATTAATAATCTAATCTATTATAACATATTAAGTGACAGAAACTAAACTGAACACATCATGGTAAAATATACATCTAAACATTCCGTATGTGGAACTGTTGCATAAATAAACTCATTATATTTACCGAGACATAAAAAATTTGTTGAAAAATTGTAACGTTTATTAATGATGAGTTTATTCATTGCAAACGGTGTATAAGTTTCATTAAAGACCCTGGATCTAAGGCTTCATTCTGATGAGCCAATACATAGTCAAACTTGAAATTTGTTTAAATGGATACGCAACACAACCAGAAAAGCTAGCAAGAAGTTACTTTAACTTAAGAAAATTTCGGAAATAATTCGGAAAATTTGAGCAGCGTTCCGCCCTTATTTTACAGTTTTATGATAAATATTTTAACTATTTCCGAAAATTTGCGCAGCGTTCTGCCCATATTTTCCGTTCAATTCAACATAATTTATTTAATTTTTATATATTATTTAAAACATTATTTTTCCTGATTTTAGTCGTTCGGATTAATCTTTTTCGGATGGCTATTCATTTTAACTGTTGCAACGATTTCGTAATTTTCCCACTACCTTTCCCTCTCTTTGTCCTTAAGACCTATGTATGTTCATATTATATTTGATGAGTGCTCACTGGACTACTCAGTGTTAGTGATTTTTAGCCGATTGTTATTAAGAATTTTGTCGATTTTATCGAAATTAAGTGCAAGAAAGTTGAACCAAAAGACCCACCCTCGAGCTACCTCCTTTCGCTATTTAGTTCAGTGATTTGACGTTTGGGTTCCTGCATTCTCACGCCGGAACCTTCACGGGTACGATCTATTGACAGGCTTACACCGCACTAACACAGTTCGATAGTTATGTGTAATTTTACATCCTTGCTTTATATTTATGCTGTGGGCCGAAAAAGAAATTATCAGATGAATTAAGCAAAAGTCTCGATGCATAAAACTCTATATTTGGCATTCATATAACACTGTTAAATCGCTTCACCATTACCCATTTAATCAAATTGATCGATAAACACCTACAATTTTAAATCGTGCATCAATGCACACAAACCAAAATAATATTACTTCAGATTAATGATCTGAAAATATTGCTGCAAAGTAGTTGAAAATAACACTGCAAAGCAAGACTATAAAAAATTGTGCAACTTAATTTTAGTTGAAAATAATACTGCAAAGTAGTTGATAATTTGTGAAAACATATCAGTATATATACCTATAATTTGACCTTAACCTTGCGTGTTATTTTTATTGCGATTAAACAAATTTGACCTTGAAATTATTTGTGTTATCTAAATTAATTTTTTATTAATTTCTTAATTTAAATTGGTAATTTATTTTTAACATTTTTAATTAAATTTATTCAGCCAAAAATATTTCATTTTAATTCATTAATTTTTACTTTTATAACTTGTCATTTTTCAGTCAAATTTTCTTGTTATTATGTTATTTTTTATGTAATTTTCGTGCGGTTCTTGATGCATTTTGTATTTATTTTATTTAACTTTTATATTTTTTGATTTTATATTTATTTATATTCTCTCAGATTTGAAAGTGTTTAGTTGGTGTTGTATATTGTGTTTTAAGTTATATTGGTGCTGAGTTTCCATGCTGTATTACTGATGCATTCAAACAATTTTCAAGGCAGTTTGTGTTCTGGCCCCACATATTTCACATTCATATTTTTATAAAATTCAAAGAATAATAATAATCATAAATAAAATTTAAACAAATAACAATGTTAGCCAATTTCCGCAATGTTTGTAAATTTGTTTAAATAAATATATTTATTTACTACAGTGGTGTGAAAGAAAACATCGATCAGAGAAGAAGGTCTAGTTAAAGAGAAAGTCTAGTTAAATTTTGGTTATGAGTGATCAGGGCCGTTTATCAGCCGAAATATTTCATATTTTATAAAATAAACATTGCGGAAAATCGGCTAACATTGTTATTTGTTTAAATTCTATTTATATAAAGATTTCGCCACCGACAATAAAAAAGATTTAAAAGTTTAATATTACTAATAATAATAATCATAATATTTTCTACAACATTTGACTATGATTACCTTAAATAAATCTGATTCATAGCCAAATTTTGTAGAAAATATTTAGCCAGGAATAAAGAAATCAGAGGTTAAACACAAAAAAGTCCTTATAATAATAAAAATAATAATAAAATAATAATAATAAAATATTAATATTAATAATATTAAAATAATAATAATAAAAAAATAATAATATTAATAATAATAAATAATAATAATAAAATATTAATAATAATAAAATAATAATAATAATAATAAAAATAATAATAAAATAATATTAATATTAATAAAATAATAATAATAATAATAATAAAATAATAATAATAAATTAATAATATTAATAATAATAAAATATTAATAAAAATAAAAATAAAAATAATAATAAAATAATAATAATAATAAAATAATATTAATATTAATAAAATAATAATAACAATAATAATAATAAATAATAATAATAATAAAATAATAATAATAATAATAATAATAATATAATTAAATTTATTGAAGAATACTCATTATATCACAAACAAATTAGTATAATTATAATCACGTTAAATCAGACGTTCATTCGTAGACGTTCGCTTCTAAAATAATAATCAAGTCTAATTCGCAAAGATCAAATTGGAATTACCAATTTCTTCATCAAAATCTCTAGATTTATATTTATTTATAAAAAATTTAACAAAATCATGAATAAAAATATATTGTTTCTAGAAACGAATAAAATATTTAATAATTACAGTAACATCGTACCGGCTGCTGAACCAATAAACCCCGAAACCTCCTCAATTCCATAACCTCTTCATATATATTTGCCGTTGTATAGCCGTTAAGAATTTTTTTAATAATTCTGTCGATGGTAACGAAGGTTCCAGTTCTTCCGACACCGGCACTAATGTGGTAGAATAAGTTAGTGAATTTAACAGAAGCTATAAAATTTGAGTATGAGAAGCATGACAAGTTGCCTTTAATATATTGATAAGTATTAGTCATGAAGGATAAAGGTAACATTTTATTCTCATATCACACCTGTTTGCAATGAGTAAACTCGTCTACAATACACATTTATAAGTAAAATCAATGAAAGATTCAGAATTTTTTACCATAATTGTTGTGCTAAATAAAATGCGTTTTTATTTGTGCAACAATTCCTTCATGCATATTTTACTGTGTTGTGTTCATATGTGTTCATTTTATTTTTTCTATCACTTTCTATGTTAAATGCATTCATTCGTTGTAACATTAAAATTCAATAAACACGTAAGCGTATGTGTTTCTATGATATAATCTGATTTACTTTATTTTTCTACCATAGATTGAGTTTAATCGTTGAAAACAGACGTACATAAAGAAAATTCTTGTGTGTTTATGTATTTTTCTGAACAAAAACTCCAGAATAGTAACTCTGAAATCATTTTACAAAGATTATTATTAAGTCAAAGAAACTATTTAAAGCTTTTCACATTAAATTTTAGCGAGTTACGAGGTCTACCACAAGCACCAACGTCATTATTGTTTAGTATTATTTTAATTTAAGTCTGTTTCATAAAATTTCGTGTTCCAAAAAATTTTATGTGAAATAAGTATACGATGGCTTCTCACACCAAAATGAACTTTAGTTTGTTAAAAGTAGAAAACTGTTATTGAGTTTGAAATCATTAAAGAAAACTGGATACTTTTTTATAATTAATTGCATTAGTTTTTTATTAATAAAAGGTTCACTTACCTACAATGAACCACATACGGAGGACAATTGGATGCGTACGTAACATCGCGAAATCTCTGGATAAAAATCTCAAATATTTCAAAATTTGGAATGGAAAAATCGTTCCAAGAATCATAATGCAAATGAGTAATAATTCTCCATTTTCTCAATATCTGTAATATAATATTTCGAAAATAATAATCATAAATATCACTATCAAAATGGACAACCATTACCCATGAAAATTACATTATGTATTAACACAATTTAAAGTGACAGTTGTCATAAGAATATTGAGTTTTAACATATTCAATTATATTAATGTTGCTTAAATGCTTATTTTTATTCATTGAGTAAATACAAAAGATTTAAAAGGTTTTCCAAAATTGCATTATTCAAACAAAATTGTTAAATAAAACTTGGAGAATTGAATTATTCATTTACTTATTCTGAGCGATGTCAACATATTGCAATCATATACAGACTATTAATATATTATTAGAAAATTAATAAAGATAAATTAATTATTCAATTTATATCAGAAGTTTAACTTGTTTTTTAGTAATAATTATTTAATATTGCGTCCCAAAGGCTCCAGATTTCAACTTTATGGTCATTTTACCGTATAATTTCATGAGATTATGAGTATTTGAATTCATTTCAAATTTAATATGAAAAACTTAGAAGTAAAAATTAAAACGTTTTCAGCAAAACTTAATTTATTATTTGTAGGATAAGTTAATAATGTTCTAAAAATTAATTAAATAAGTTGAATCTGCTATATGCAAACAATTTGAACATCACAGTTAGATAGCATATTGTGGGAGGTTAGAAAATACGCCAATTTGTAGTAACTTTAAATCACATAGTTTATTTGTCGTTTTGATGAATGTGGATAGAACCGGATGTATTTTGCATTTGTCTAGTCGTACACGTTTCTGTTTATATCAGATTGGTTAAAATGATAAGCATTAAAATATAAATTTTGTAAATTGAATCTCGACTTACCTTATTAATTAGTTTAAATTTACGCTCTTTAAAATATATTTTATCAGTTTCTTCAATCAAAACAACCGTAAAATCAAAATAATCCACGGGCTCATTTCTGTCTTGTAAATTTTTGGGCCAATATTGTTCACATTTTTGTTGGATTCCTTCATATGTCCTATGGAATGTTTATAATTTCACATTTTCAATAAACTGTAGCACTTTGTTAACATGACAATGATTGATGAGTTGTATTCCCAAATCATGTTCCAGAAATCATTCACGGTGGACTCCAAAGGACCTTGAGTAACAATATATTCAATGTTTTCATGGTTACTGGTAAATGGAATCCAGTTGGCATTTATATAATCTGTTTCTAACAAATTCCCATGAAGAATTATTCTAGTTTGATCAACTGATTCATAGAAAATTCAAATAATGCAATGATTAAAACAAAAGCTTTGTTACATGGCAAAATGTTCTGGAACCGATTTTTACCAATGTTTTCTGGTAAAGTTGAAATTTCTGTAGTTAAATTGAAAGTTTTTTCTTGAGCTTTGGAATTAATACAGAGTTTCTAACAAATCCCTTTAAATAATACGGTTCCATAATAAAATTTACCGTATATTCACTAATTATATCAGAACTATTTACTATTTCCTCAGTTTCACACGGTTCAACTTCTAAATTCATCCATATTTCGCTATAAAATGTTTTACATTAAAAATAAATTTACAATTCAAATTAAGACGAAGCTATAATAATTTATATGGTGGGTTTTGCAGGAGTTGAACAAAATTTATTAAAACCAAACTTTTATACATTTCTGGGTTAATATTGGAACGAGGTGATGGAATTTATTGCTAGTTTACTTGTGCATAACCTTTGTACTTAATTAACATTCTGTTTGGTTTAATTATCCTTTTTATGAATAAAGAAAAAGATTTTGCTTTTAATACAAAGGAAGAAATGAATGATGTAAGAATTTCGGTATAATCAAACATAAAACATGTACAAATTGTATCACAATTAGTTATCTTAAACGGCTTTTAAGAAGTCAGAGGTAAAAGTACCAGAATATTTTGTTTTAATGATTCAATTTATAAGTAGTCGTTTCATTAAATGTGCTCTTTTATGCAAAGATGCAAACCGAACCAAAAGCCATTGAACCACTCATATTTTGCAAACCAAAACCAAACCATTTTTAAAATTAGTAGACTAAACCGAACCATTTTTTAAATAATTCAGAAAATAAAGCCAAAACCCAAAGAATTATTTGGTGGTTTATGGTTTGGTTTATGTTTGAATTTAATTTAAAATTTTCTATAAAAATCTTTGAATTTTGTTCGCATTTCTTTAGCAAATAATTATCACCATTTCAGGTTGCTCTTAGTTTTTGTTATTAAGTTGACATCACCATGATGTTTTACATGAACACTTGTTGTCGACAATCTCTGATTCATTTAGTTTAAAACTCTAAGATTAATAATTAACTAAATTCACTATATACGTTGTAAGAATGTATTCTTAGTTTTATTTGAATAATATTTCGACTTATTAAATATATTGATCTTTTTCATATTACCCACGTGAAAATATAGGAAGCAGCAATAATAAGAGTCTGGTGTATGATAAATTAATTTTTGATAAAACAAATAAAAAGCCAGCAAGTGCAAAGAATATTGTTTTTTTATGAGTAATAATCATCCAGAAAATTTAATTTGCCATCTATAAAGGAAATATATGAAAGCCTATCTAGAACCTGATTCTAAATGAAAAAGTAAAGTCATTGGTACCTATAAATCTATATTGGAAAATTTTTTTTCTGTCTCAACTCAAATAAAAATTAGTGTACTAATGACTCTAAAACAAATAAAAAATGCATGCTTTGAATAGATTACGAAACATGAACGGCTATTGTTTATGATTGAAGGTAGTTGTTTTCTGTGTATTATAAATTCAATATTAAATGGGTTTACCGAAAAAAATTGCCATTAATAGGCAAAATATACGAGATGACATATTTAACCCACAAACGATTTTTTGGACAAAAATGTCCATTTTGTTTTTTAGTGACGTTTTCTTGGAAACTGAAAAACACCCTGCTTTGTGAATCTATGACTTTGTCAATTTTTTTATGCTTTATTCAAGTAAAACTAGCAGACATTCATAACTACTAAAATAAAAAAGTTATGACAAGTTATTCTGTTTTGAGAAAAAATGGACATTTTTGTCCAAAATTCATTGTGTATTAGTTTTTAGATTTTTCAGTTGACAATTCATGTCATATTTTTTGGCATAGGCGTTAACTCATTTCAAAAATACTGGCGTTAAAATGAAGCTGATCAAACTTTTTTAAACAATTATTGTGACTGGCTGACACTATGATATTTTTATCACATGATGGCGGATGGAGTTCTTACAATAGAGTTCATTGATTACATATCTCTCCATCTCTGCTTTGGCAGGAATGGTCTTCCATTAACCACTCTCTGACCATAAGTTGCTTTAGCCTACATACAAGAGAAATTTAATGTAGTATCCGTCTCACCAACATCTTCAAAACAGTTCTGCATTCATATTAGTTAGCTTATTCGCTCTAGTCTATTTTGTCAAGTAGGCAGACTATACCATTTTACACTCATGACATTGGTACTCTGTCTGTCTCTCTCTACTCATCCCCACACACAGACGCACTTAGAATAGCTCATTTCAGGTATCAAGTAATAATGCACGTGACATTTACAATTGACAATTGATATTGGAACCAATGAATGTCTCACATAATAATATTCTCTCACGATCTTTCTCACCTGTATTTGTTCATGGGTTTGTCTGCACTTTGTCATTCTCTCATTATAAGTGTGTGAGTGTCGTGTTAGAATACAACATTTATACTAGTAGGGTAGAGGGTTTGCTACTACATAAACATATCACAATTGACATGAGTTCTCATCCACGAGCGGCAAAAGCATTTGCTCTACGTGCTATCCTAGGAGAAAGTTCTAGTAGCAGTAGTAATAATGAAGTTGTGCTGGAAGCTGACGATGTACATGAAATCAAAAGTAATGACGAAGAACAGCTGTCTTATGACGATACTGAAAGTGAGGATGCTGACAATCTACAAGTTGAAATCAATCCAGCTGATCTTCATGAACAAGATGATATCAATAGATTCACCGATTCTAATGGAAATGTATGGGTTACACCTAATGAAGGCATGCCAGTTCGAGTAAACGCAGCAAACATTCTCCGCCCACCCCTGGTATAACCCGTTTGGCTACTCAAAGGATTGGGGAAAATTCCGTGTTAGACTGCTTTAATCTTCTATTCATAAAATGTAAGTCAATTTATTATGTACACTAAATAAAAGTTATAATATTCTTTTGACTTTTAGCAACAATGGAAACAATTTTGATTGAGACAAATGGAGAAGGATCAAAGTTGTATAACAACCAATTTACAGCGCTCTCGTTAAATGAGTTGAATGCCTTTTTTGGCATTCTCATTCTTCGAGGAGTATATCGTGCTGCTGGAGAAAGTATAGATGAATTGTGGTCAGCTGAACATGGACGTTTTATCTTCCGGAATACCATGTCTCTCAATCAATTTAAACTTATCCGACGTATTCTTAGGTTTGATAATCCCGACACAAGAAAAGGAAGGCTATTATGTGATAAATTGGCGGCTGTTAGATTGCTGATCGATAATTTTGTTGAAAATATTTAAAAGTGTTATATGCCCGGTGAATCTGTCACTATAGACGAGAAACTTTATCCATACCGTGGACGTTGCAAATTTGTTCAATATATGCCCTCTAAACCATCCAAATACGGCTTGAAATTTTGGGCTGTTTGTGACTCACAAAACTATTATTGCTGGAATCTACGTTTTTATATGGGAAAAGAAGATGATCGGGATATGCAAGTGTCATACGGTGAGTATATAACAATGGATATGTTGCAGGGACTATATGGTAGTGGAAGAAATGTAACGTGTGACAACTTTTTCACATCATTGAATTTATCAAAGCGATTGTTCCAAAATGGTATCACTATGGTAGGCACCATTCGTGCAACGAGGCGTGACATACCAAAGCATTTGACGAGGTACCAGGGGCGTGAAGTTTTTTCAACTATTGAATTGATAACAACAAGTACAGCAGATCATAGAGATAAAGCCTTGTTGGTTAGTTATGTTGCTAAAAAGAACAAAGTTGTCAATATATTATCTACTGCCCCTAACAAAATAACTGGATATGTAGGTTCAAAGCATAAACCGGACGTACTTCTCTTTTATAATTCTACAAAAGGTGGAGTTGACGCAATGGACGAAAGAGTTGCAACATATACTACAAAGTTTAAATGTCGAAGATGGCATGTGGCATTCTTTTGTAATATATTAGACATCTCAGCATTCAATGCATTTGCCTTGCACTATCTTGTGGAGCCTCAATGAAATGCGAACAAGTCACATAGACGAAGGCTATTCTTGATTGAACTTGGTAACAGTTTAATAAGTGCGTATGTAGAAGACAGAAGAAGGACTACTGCCGCCGACTCTCTATCGTCGACTCAAGAGTGGTGACTGCTACATGTGTATTGATCAAAAACGGTACACTGTCACGTGTTAAATGTAACAGATTTATTTGCAAAGAACATTTGCACAACATTTGTAAGAATTGCTCATAAATTATAGTTTTATTTCTTGGTATTCTGTCATTTTTTTGTACTTGGACATTTTTGTCCAAAATGAACAAAATCGTTGTATTTTATTTCCATCGTTTGCGGGTTAACAAAGATAAAATTATAAGACAACAGATTACAGCAAAATTAAAAATAACATATTTTTAAAAAGTTGACAATCAACGTTGGAATCAACGTCCAATTTATTGAAGATGGAAAAATGCAAGTTAACACTTTAGCAATGAGAGAGATAAAGGTCAAGCATTCGAGTAGCAACATTTCTGAAATTGTAATTGATCTTTTAAAATCATATGAGTTAAGTTAAAATAAAGTCTCTAAGCCAACTTGTTGAAAGTGGGTGCACAGCTAGTTGAGGATCAAACCATTCAAAAACAAAACAATGATAATTAAATTATAATGAACGAAGAAAATGAAGACGGGTATTTTATCATGAGTATGAACTAGAAAGTGTCAACAGCCAAATCAATTTTCTAAGTAATTCGTTGTGCCGTACACCCGCTGCAATTAGCAATTGGTGATGTTTTGAGAGATATCTCTTTCAAAGTTACGATCGATAAGTAAGAAAAGTTTTGAAAAAGCTCCAAAAGAATACAGTGCTAAATTTACTGAAGTTGGAAAAATATAAAAAATCTAGGTGGAACTCTTTGTTGGCAATGTCTATGCAAACCACAAAATGACGAGGATCCAAAATATAACCTTTTTCTGAGAGAATGTGTATTTCGAAAAGAAATGAGCAAAGAGCAATGAGCAGTCCATTTAAAAAAGATTTATCAGACAATTTTACTTATATTTCCATCTACAGGATTTGAAATATTTATCATACGGTAAGGATTGGTGGCATTCCTACTGCTTCGCAGCCAAACATTGCCTGGAGCATTGGAATCAAACGTTCTTACGTTTGTTTAGGGTTGGTCTCACCTATTTATAGTAGAGTTAATTTTACTTTTGTTCTATTGATGACCTTTGAATTGTTATTATCGTAGAAGGATTTTGAGCAGTTTGCTTCCAACTCTAATTCAGCAAAAAATGAAACTAATATTAAACTTTATTTACTCAGAATTATTATTATCTACAACGCGATATCTCATTATAAACAGTATCATGTTAACACTGTTATACACTTTTCCACTTAAAAACAATACACAAACATGATTTAAGATACTCAAACCATTTAAAAACATTCTGATTGGATTGTGTTCTGATCTCGTTTATCAATATACATGTTATCAAACCATTTGTTTAAATAATAATGGTTTATTCTAAATAGTTTAAAGTTCAAGACTAACTGACGATGACTGTTATTGAGTCGAAATATACTGTAACTGAATATATATTTTGGATTGGTGTTCTCTTTAATTTATTTGATTGCCAATTTTGTGTGATCTATGATATTTTGTAATTTTATGAAGTATGTAGCTACGGGTATAATAGGTTCTGTACTGTGATTTGAAATACATATTTGAAAGCAAAACTAATTTTTAAAAAATCTCGATAGCATGAAGCCGTGAAAGTTGAAGCGCGAAGTATTAAGGGTTTACTGTAATTAAGAGTGTGAAATCCTTTTTCTTCAATATTTTTTCCCATTACACGAGATTTCGATGAGAACATAGAGTAAGGTTTTCGGTTTGGTTGATCAAAAATTATTTTGCTCTGCCAATAATAGTAAGTCAAAATTTTATATTTGGTGATTTAACCTCATTTAGTGGGTGAATTGAAAAAACTAAGGAATTTATTTCAGGAGACTGTTAAGGTGACTTATTGTGGTAACAGTTGGAAAAGATATTCACCGAAATTATTCAATTTTTTAACATTCTTCTTTCCAATATTTGAATAAACATTTTCCATTTGAAAAGTCATATTATTATACAAGTGCATCGGTTTCCAACCTTTTTTCTGCCATGCCTTCCCGAAATTGTTTTTCCCGGTTTCCTTATCAGTGATTTTTTTATTGAATATATAATAATATAGACAGGTTTTATATAATAAAAGTTTACTAGAAAAAAACCTGAAAAGCACAATTAACAGAATAATAGTAAGGTCTTGCAATGACATATATTGTACAGATATATTTATTTTTATGGTTTAAATTTTAAATCAACCATATCTACCGCATAAAAAATTACGGTATGAAGTTTTATTTATTTGTAGATATTATGGAGGGAAAATTAAATTGTTATTAAAATACTTTGGCTCCTCCCTGGAATAGTGCGTACCTCCAAGGTCGGAAACCAGTGCATTAGTGTATTTTGTTACAAACTACTGATAATATAAATTACAATTAACAATTCATTCATCTGGATTAAGCTTTTCACAAATCTGGTCTAATTATAGAATGGAGGTAGTATTCATTTATTTCAAAAATAATTTACCTTGAAGATAGCGAATCTATTTTGTTGGTATATTCAATTGAATATCTGAAAAAATGTCAAGAATCTAAATATCAATTTTTAAATTAAAAACCTCTTTTTAAAATAAGCCGAAGCTTCATTAAATTTCCTAAAAACAATAAAAATTTTTTAAAAACATAAAAGTCACTTTTGAAGTTTTATTTCATTGAACTGATGTCGCTGAATCCAGGCGATGACCAATAAGAATAAGAAGGCGAGAAACCCGAAAGTTAAAATTAAAAAGTTCTTGTCTATTGGTGCTAAATGTAATAAATTATAATTTATAAACCAATAGAAATACTCTGAATATCAAATTGATAAACAATTAGGTTCGATAAAGTCTCAAGTTTGTGAATTCCCCTCGGATTAATTGCGTAGCATTCTACGGTTATATTTTCCCTCATCCACAACCGAGGTAGAATATACAAAACTGTCAAACTTAATTTGTTTGACGGGAGAAAACCTTCTGAAGAACTTTTGTCACATTTCTGTAAATCTTCTAGATGCTTCCGTTGCTTGGCAGTGAAACCTAACTGGATCTAGAAACAATTAATCAACACAAAATATGATTCAGTTGACTTTGTACATTGAATTTGGGTCTGAATTGGATTGATTTTATGCATTTCTCACGAAAATCATTGATGTGTACAATGAAAGAAGAAGTTTTAATCGAATTCGAAGAATCTATTTCAAGAAAGACTTTGATTACATTCATGTCGTTCTCGACGGTGAAGTTCTTGATAACAGGAGCAACGTTAACTACACAAAGGATAAAATTATTATTATTTTTACCCGTTTAAAAATAAACGGCCCAAAGATTCTTCATTTTCTGTTAATATCTGGTTTCTCATTCGTGAAACATATTGTATATTAATAAATATTAATTTTATAGAAAAATGAGATATTTCGAAAGACTCTTTAAAAGCAGAAATTTTTTTAGGTAATAATGATTTGTTCTAAATTGTTTAAAGTTCAAGACGAAGTACCTGACGATGACTGTTAATCAGTCGAAATATATTGTAGCTGAATATATATTTTGGATTAGTGTTCTCTTTAATTTATAATATAAATAATAATAGTTTTGTAAATAAAAAAATAGTAAAATTGAATTAAAAAATTAGAGAATACGATAATTTCTTCACTGAAAAAAAGATATAAAATAGAATAATCGGTTTAATTTGATTTATAACATCGCATTAGGCCTAGTAAAAAATTAAAAATAAGCTAATTTTTAAAATTAAATTTTAAAGTGTTTTAAAAAAATTTGTTTAAATTCGTGGGAAAGGAAGATCAGTATCTTGTTAAGATCGAAATATTTCATATTTTATGAATAAATTTGAGGAAATTGCTTACACAGTTACTTATTAAATTAATGTTTATATAAATGATTCCACCATTGACAAAAAAGTATTTTTAAGTTTATCTTAATCAGCCAAATGTCGAAACAATCAAAATTCAGCAAAGGAAATTTTTAAATGACTGATTTTATTCATTTTTAAAATATTTAGGGTTTTATTTTAAAATATTTTTAAATATGTTTAAATCTTTATAAAAATGTATTATTTAGATTTATTCATTTTTAAATGTTGGTGAATTAAATTTTAAAGTGTTTTAAAAAAATTTGTTTAAATTTGGTCATTTATTAAAAGTATTCGTGGGAAAGGAAGATCAAACAGAGGAAGAGCAGAAACAGAAAGACTTTGGGAATTTTGTATTATGTGTGATCAGGATCTTGTTAAGATTGAAATATTTCATATTTTATGAATAAATTTGAGACAGTTATTTATTAAATTTATGTTTATATAAATGATTTCGCTATCGACAAATATGTATTTTTAAGTTTATAAAAATAAACTGTTAGAAAAATATCGTCTGTTATATATTAGAGCACAAAAATGTGATAGATTTAGATTTGTTCGAAAAATTTATAAATGTTCAAGGAAAGTTAGCAGTTGATAACATTCCATTTGCCAAGATTCAGTTGTGTTTAGATTTTTGATCGTGAGAATAAAATAACAGAAAAGATATGATTTTACAATGCAAAATATGGAAGGAATGTCTGGATTTTTTAACACAACATAAATACCTTATCTCAGTCGATATGGGATCTGGGGGTTACCAGGTGATTTTAATCGAATAACCTTTGGTATTGCTGCCGCATCGGCAGCGTTTCAAAGATTAATGAAAATAGTATTAGGTGGTCTCATATGGAAATAAGTAGCGGTTTACTTGGATGATATTCTAAAATTTGTCAAGAATAAAGACGAGCATCTTAGTATAATAGAAAATGTGTTTAAAAATATTAGATGTAAATTTAAAAAAATCAAGATAAAAGCGTTTTCATGAAGGAAGAAACAAAATTCTTATCTCATATAATCAACTCCAAAGAAAAACATATAGTAAAAAAATGATTTGAAGCGATATAAACTTGGAATTTGTAATTACGATAGGATATTTTTAAAGAATTATGCAAAGTTTTCAAGGTGATTAGAGGAAATTTATGTGTCAAATAATCGGTAAATTTGCATTCTTCAATAGACTGGGATTTTACATTCAAAACAATCCATGTTTGATACTTACACGGTTTTATGAAGAAGGTTTGCGGATCAGTAAACGCTCCGTTTTCTCCAATGGATTCGGCTCTTGCACTCACATAATATGTTTCGTTCTCTGCCAAGTCATTTAATTCAACAAATTTATCCACTATGAAACTTAATAAATATACAAATCAACAAATTAAATTACTTGTTATTTCCGTTTTTGATTGATCCGTTTGATTTTCCCGCCAATATTTCACAGTGAACTTCACTAAACATTGATCGGTATTGTTGTATTGCCATCGGATAATTCTCGATACAAGTAAATTGTTAGCAAGCGGCAATACTTTTATTGTATTTATTTCTGTTTGAGAATTTAATCAACAAATATATAAAATTCACTGATTTACGAGCTGTCGTATTTCCGCAAACTCTTGGAAGTGATTCCGTTGATTCTTCTCCTATTTCATTAATTGAAACAATACTGAAGCAATAGTTGCTGCACGGCCGCAAACCGGATACGGAATGATGATTTGCCGATGTTGTGAAATTGTAAGACATAACATTATTGACTATCAGTTTATAATGTCTCTGTGATTGGTGACCAGTGATCCATGTCAATGTCATTGCACTTGACGTTTCATTGACAATTTCAATGCCGCTTGGAGCACTTGGTCCTGAAATATTTACATGAGCGAAACCCTAAAAAGGATTAAATTACTCGTCCATAATGATAACTCATTCATCCATCCGATTATATTGTGGCCAATCACAGGAATCAGGTAGAATTTGTACATTGCGTTCGCTTCCAGGTGTTGTACGTGGATAAATCCTTTGCTCATTTCCGAAGGTGAGGCCTCTTTACAATTGCTGAAATGAGATGTTTTCACTGAATTGACCTAATCAAATAACTCAATAATAATAATAATAATAAATTTAATTAATTACAGCTATGCAATCATTGCAAATCGAATAAATTGCACATTTACCGCCTTTTAAATAATACAAAACCAATATTCCAAGATATTTTGAATTTAAAGGGTGGTGAATGCTGATTGATGAAGGGGTCGCATTCCATTTGATATTCAACTGACAGAGGTCGGCTGAATTGTGCATTAAGCAATGAGAATTGATAATTTCTACACACTTTTGTTCTGGCAGTTGATTGGCCTGCAGCGACTCCAATTAGAATCAGTTGCACACCAGGCTGAGTATTGGCCACTGATACAAATCGTTGTGTTTTCTAATTGTTCACTAGGAGAGCTTTTGTATTTTACTGATTGTTTCCATTGAATACATGATTCGTTTGTCTTCGTCACTGTTCCATATCCACAAATTGATTTCAGGACCTTGCAATCTATATTCAATCATTATTAATATATTAAGCAAATCTAATTAATACTGACATTCAAAATTTGACCGCTGGCATGAAACTATTGATTTCTGTAATTGACAATGGAAAATAAATATTAATATGGTAGAAAATCGAAATATTTGACAACAATTGATTTCCAGTGGATGAAATTTTATCAGCAGCGGATTGGATTAAAATATACAAAAATTATTTTCAGATAAAAATTATTTTTTTAAAATTTGTGTTACACAGGTAAATTGGTTTGTGTTTAGTGAAACGGAAAATAAATTAAAATTATTTATTTTCTAAAATTTCATGTTCTAATAAAAATGCAAAATAAAAATACTAAAAAACTAAAAAGTTCATGAAAATATATGTAAGAATGGAAGCTACTTTGTCAACATAAATAATTTTTCGGCATTATTTATATTGTAATAATAAAAATATCTTCTTATCAGTTTTTTCTCTTCTGTTTTATCGAACCCCGACAAAACCGAGAAAATTTCATATTTTTGTTGCTTTCAGTTTGATGAAAGGCACGTTTCAAAGGTTTGGAAATGCCAGTTAATTAATAAAATAGAAATGGCAAAACGTCTCACCGGTAGGAAGTATATAACATAGAGAGCCAGAAGAATTTTCAATAAATAACAAAATTTTCGGTTGAGCATGATTAAAACTTCTAAAATGAATTAAAATAATCTCTATTCGAACTGCAACATTTTCAATTATAGGAATAATAATTCGACATTCGAGTGAACCTATAAATGTTGACAGGATGACATAACGAAGGAAGCAAACGGAAATCAGAATAAATATAGAATTTTAGACAAATTTGGATTTATGTAATCTACAAATTGATAAATAGCAAAATAAATGAATGCGAAGGTAAATATAGAGATTTATCTGGAATCGTCAATTTGATGAAATTTTTTTCTACTTTTCACCTCTGAATGCTTTTCATTTTGTAATGACATCAAGATTTTTTTATTTTTGTTTGACTATGAATCAGATGTTTTATTGATATTCACAAATTTTCGGCACAGCCTTTTCAAGTGATTTTCTTGATGGAATAAAATATTTGGTCAGTTGCGGTTGATAAAATTTACAGAAGATGAAAAGTATATTATATGAAGAAAATATACTTTTAAAAGATTTGAAGAAAGCATCAAGTTATTATTCAATATCAATCGAGTTTTGAAAGAGAATTGATATTTCAAAGATTTGCATGGTGGATTGGAAATTGAAGTTATGGAAAGTCTAACGAAGATTTGTGTGACTTGAAGTCAGTGATTATTACGATATATACTGTGCATAATGTCGATATCCAGGTGAATATTGATAGGTAAAGAATTATCAATGTGGGATAATAAAATATTATATGCAAACAATTTTATTTTATATTTATTTATTAACAATGACTGAAACAACTAAAAATCGCAAGCTATATGTCTTCTAAATAACAAATAAAAACGGATTCATTTGGAAAGTAGTTGATTAGAGAATATTACTGATACAATATCAGTCGATATCACTTATAAATAACGTTATCGGAATAAAGAAGTAAACCTTTGAATAAATTGATAAAAATAAAACAAGCTGTAGTGTATTTGAATGATATTCTGATATTTTCAAAAGCATTAAATTTATGGATAATTTAATTAAAGAGCACAACATCAAAATAATATTCTCCAGTCTGTATCATTATTCGTCAAATGACCTAATCAAAAGACAAAAATAACTATTAGGGAGGATATACATATTACTTTAAAAGATCGATATCACGATAATTGAGTAGTTATTACCAAAAATCAAATTTATGTTGAATTCCACATTTCAGAAGACAAATTAACCACGTGAAAAAGTGTTTGGAAAAGAATTTACAAACGACGGTCTACAAATATGACAATGGAAAATAAAGATTTTTTTGAATGAAACAAAGAACATTGAAAGTACGAAACATAGTGTTAATGAAGAGAAATGATAATAATAAAGAAGATGACAGATATGCTGGACCTGCGAAAGTAATAAGATTTTAATAAATTTTCAATAATATATTTTTACATGCTGGTCAGTATTTATGTTAAGTCCGTATTAGTTTCTGACTTCTCGGTTTCCTTTTTCAATTAAATCGAACAACCAAATACAAAAACATTTTTTCAATTTATCACAATTGATTACAAAATATCCACACAATGTTTACATTGTAGACATTGAGATGATCAGTGATATCAAGCAGGAATGCGATATCGTTGATCCATTAGTTGCTAGCAAGGCATTCACGTTCTGCAGGTAGTTCATTGATTTTTGCTAAAAATTTTATGATATGATTTTTTAACGCCCTGAATAGCGAAAAACTTTTACTTTTGAATACCATTTGACCTCTCAATGCGAACAACAGTTCACCATATTCTTCTTCTAAGTCTGCATAGTCTTCGTCTAAATACCCGCCTGTTCAAAGGCCGTGCTCTTTTTTTAACACATTTGATAACTACATACATCACATGATTCATATTCAACGTTTTCCCATACAATGCCTCCTGATGAATGATACAATGATTCGTTAACCGAGGACGTTCAAGAAATTTGGTCAAAATTGACAGGCAACCAACATGTTTGCCCACCAGTGCTGGTCCACTGTCAGTACAGATGCTATCCAATTTTTTTCAGTTCAAATTGTGTTTTCCACACAAGTTTTCAGAGTTTGAAATAAATCTGTTCCTTTAGTAGTGCTTGTTATTGACTCAAAACTAAGCAATGTAATACGGCAATCTCGCGTTGTACAAGATAAATGGACAGTGGTTATCGCTGACAGATAGTTATATGGCAGAATAACAGACTAGAGATAGACTGCTAACAATGCCGACGCTACCTCATTGGTCATCAGATAGGGTAAATCAAGGATTATATCCTAAATTTGAGAGAGATTCATTGTTGAAAAACGAAAATTCAGAAGGATGTAGCTAACAGAACAATGAGTCAAATACGGTATCAATAATTGATCAAGGAACTAATGCAATTTCAAGTGCAAATAAAGCACCGATTTTTTTTAGGATTACCAACATCATACAGAGGACAAACCAATGATCAAAGTCCAAATAAATTGCTACAATTTACAGATAGTGATAAACTCAGGTTTGGATGTGACACTATTAGATTCACAAACGATGAATCCGAAATAGTAATAAAAAGACGATTCTACTGGATATCCGAGTAGAACTCAAAATAATCGTGGAATGAAATTGTAAATTAAAGCTTTGTGATCAAGAGGTCATGCATGCGGTAATGGTAATGAAAGATTTCCCACACGAATTAATCGTAGTCATGGATGTATTGAAAAAACTCAAAAACATAATATTTGATTGAGCTACTGTAGATTTAATAAAAATGAAAGGCCGTACAAATAAAAGGTATAATGATGACGTAGCCGATGTAGGCCACTCAATGGAAATTGCACACCGATCAGAATTAGTATGTTACGTTTCATGAGAACATGACGGGGGAGGTTTATTTCGAGCCAAATGAACGAGTAATCGAAATTTATAACCTTCTTATAGCAAGTTGTATTGCGCCAGTGGAAAATAGCTGATTACCAATCAGGCTGGCAAACCTGAATAATGATAAAATCAAACTGTTTGCATGAACCAGATTGGTAAAAGTTAAGCAATTCGCGAATATACGCAAAGAGCATACAAAGGCGGTAATACAGGTCGTTGAATTAAAACCAAACGAAATAAAAACGCACGTCGAAACCTATGATCCACCATCAGTCAATCCGAAAAAGTTCTCAAACGATCAGTATGTGAAACACGATTTCGTTTTCGGAAAGCTAAACTCGATTCAGCGTGATATCATATCAACCGATGACAAGCCATTAAAGAAACGGCCGTATAGAATCCCAGGTGCATCCGATAAAGCAGTACTTCAACAAATCAAACAGCTAGAAGAGTTTGGAATTATCCGGCCCAGTTCATCACCGTACCAATCACCAATGATTGTAGTAGCCAAAAAGTATGGATCAATCAGACTCTGTAATGACTACAGAGCGTTAAACGAAATCACATGGAAAGATTCTTATCCTATTCCGTACATCGACATGATGTTTGACAAACTTGGTAAAGCCAGATGGTTTTCAATCATGGATGTGCAGAAAGGTTACTATCAAATTGACCTGACAGTGAAGGCCAAGCGCCATTAACTGCATTTACGATAGCAAATGCTCATTACGAGTACAATAAAATGCTCTTCGGTTTGGCAGGGGCACTGGCAACGTTTCAGCGTGCGATGAATTTGATGCTAATGGACTTACATCATGCCATGGTCTATATTGACGACATAATCGCATTTTCAGGAACCTTTGATAAGCACTTAGCAGATTTGGAGGAAGTATTCCAACGATTTGAGATAACTAATCTAAAGCTAAAGCCAACAAAAAGTAAATGGGCGGAAGCATAAGTAACGTATGTGGGGCATATAATCTCTGAAGAAGGAGTTCGACCTGATCCCATCAATATAGAGCCAATAAAGACATTACCAGTGCCCAAAACGGTAAAGGAAGTGCAGACGTTCATGGAAATGGCCAGTTATTATAGAAAATTTATACAAAATTTCGCAATAATTGCTAACCCGATATTAAGGCTAGAAAAGAAAGGTTTTCCATTCGAGTGAACAACCGAAAGACAGCAGGCATTCGACGAATAAAGTGGCGGCTTGTGAGCGCACCAAAACTGAGATACCCCGACTTCACAAAATAGTTTGTAGTAATGACTGATGCGAGTATATATGGCCATCCAATACTACTTCGATGTGAGTAGTGTTTGATCAAATCGATGATGACGGAAAAGAATACGTCGTTGGTTATGTCAGTTGAAATCTCAAAAAACACGAGAAATATTACGCAGTAATCAAACTGGATGCCCTCGCTATAGTATATGCAATAGATAAGTTCAGACATTACCTATTGGGCCGAAAGATAAGGATAATTACGGATTATCAACCTCAACAATGGCTTATGCGGCATCGGGACGAGGCATCAAAGCTAGTGCGATGGGCACTCAAAGTTCAATCGAATGACATTGAAATTGTTTATCAAAAGTGGAAAACCAATGGAAATCCCGATGCACCATCACGGAGACGGCATGATAAGAATAATGAAGACAATAGGATAGCGACACTTACCGTATTCACAGTGATTAAAGAATCGCGTCAACCAGAAGAGTTGATGAAAGCACAAGATGACGATGATGAAATCAAAATGATAAAAGAGGCACTTGAGCGAAAAGCTGAGCCGAAAGAATACCTAAAATGCTGGTTCAGAAACAAAGACAGATTCGAGTTGGAAAACGGACTAGTAAAATATCGAGACAATGACTACAGTTAATTTTAGTGCCTAAGAAATACCGAGAAGCCTTATTATATCAGTACCACGACGGTACACTAGGCGGGCACTTATCTACACGTAAAGCACTTAGCCGATTAAAAGAAAATATTTCTGGCCAAACATAAAAAAAGACGTTAATGAATGGTGTCAAACCTACAAAGTGTGCTTAACAAGGAGAAACACAGGTAAAAAGGTAAATATTGCAACCTATGCCAGTACCATTGTATCCAATGGAGATCACCACAATGGACGTATTAGGTCGATTCACGCGTACTTATGACGGAAACAAGTGCATTTTAGTTTTCTGAGACTATTTGACCAAGTAGCCGGAAGCACATCCTAGGCCAGATCATCAAGCAAATTACTATATCAAAGATATTCGTAGAAAAGATTGTTTTTCAGTACGACACTCCAAAGAAGCTACTTACAGACCGTGGAAAAGATTTTATGAGTAATTGTCTAAATGCAATTAATGAGTATTTTGGAATACTAAAGCTCAATACCTCACCCTATTATCCCCAAACGGATGGATTAGTGGAGCGATTCAACGGGACATTGACTAACATGCTGATAAGGTCATTGGATCCAAAGATTAATGTGCAAAGTGCTGTGACTACGAATGTTTTGAATGTTTTTAAATAGTTTAAGTATGTTAAATCATGTCTATGTATTGTTTTTTAAAAAATAAATTTTTTAATATTATTAAAATAATTAAATTTTTAAATTACATTATTTTTTAAAAAATTATAATATAAATAAAAAGTATAATATTTATATAAATAAAATTTTAAAATATTAAAAGTTATTTGAATATATTTTTTAAATATTTATTTATTACAAAATTTAATTAATAAAAATAATTTGTTTAAATTAAATGTTAATTCATAATATTTTTAGTTGGTTTTGTGTACCTGAAGATGACAGATATGCTGTCGAAAAATATCGTACGAAAAGTTTTTTATTGGCATTATCTTTTAATAATAATAATAATACTGTGAGGATATTTAAAATTACGAAAGGTGTACTGGTCAATGTAAAATCAATAATACAAACAGTGACAAGAAGGACTATGGGAAGGGAAATAATGATAAATGATAGAATAGTATAGATTGACATTAGGATAGGATATGAGAAGAATGGGACTTAAACGTCAAAATCGAACACAGGCCTTCTATCGGCAACTCGTTGGATCCATGGATCGTTCGGTCAACTATAGCATTAGCAATAGCGCTCACTTTTTGCGGACGACCTACTCACTCGAACACAGTTCCAACGGTGTTTAGCAACGGATGCCAAGTGCTAAGCGAAAATATTTGTATGGGGTTGTCTGTGTAAAAACCATATAGTCGCAAAAATTTCAACACCCAGAAACCCACCAATTGTAAAAAATTTATTAGGAGTTTACACCCATTAATTACATATTTCCATGATTTGAAGCCATATTGCAATAAAATATTATATTAAAGTAAGTATTATAGTGACTTTTTTGTTTTTCATCTCTGATTTCTTTATAAGTGACATAATATTTTCTACAAAATTTGTCTATGAATCAGATTTAATTAAGGTATTAAATAAATCTGATTCATAGTCAAATATTGTAGAAATTATTATATTAAAGTAAGTATGTTAAAATAAGCAAATATTTTAGTTAATATCGTAATAAAATTTGAAGAACTTTGTTCAAAGTAATAAAAATATTGTAACAACTTAATTACATATTGCAGCATATTTTATCGAATTTCAACAAATAATAAAATATTGCAACAACTTAATAAAATAGTACAATAAATTTATAAATTATATCAACAAAATAGTTATTAATAATCATAATAATAATAAATGATTATGTATGATATATTTTACAGATAAACTATCTCAGAAATCGTCTGATACTTGGGTGCAGTTGTTGCAAATGATGATATTAACAAAATGATTTGGTAGGAACATTAGGGTTACAATAAATTATTTCATGACTTGATTAGATTATTTTATCTAATGTGGTTAGTGATGTTCAGATCAATTAATTAATAAGTTTTTCTTAATCATATCTCAAAGTTGTATAAATACTTGATAATATGATAATCTAGTAAATGAATCAAGAAACAATTTTCATTAAATTGCTAAATGGTCTAGTTTCTAATGACAATATCATAGACTGTTTAAACATTTTAGTATAAAATTAATTTATGTTAACTTCAACGTAAATATTACGTAATTTCTTCTTCTCCGCAAAAATCCACAGTTTTGATGGATATTTCTGAAGTTCTGTAAACCTGTAAAAATATTAAATTCACTGAGTTTAATGAAAAACCTTACGAAATTATTTTATTTGAGTTTTCGAGAAAATAATAAAATAACTTCGTAAGGTTTTTCATTAAACTCAGTGAATTTAATATTTTTACAGGTTTACAGAACTTCAGAAATATCCATCAAAACTGTGAATTTTTGCGGAGAAGAAGAAATTACGTAATATTTACGTTGAAGTTAACATAAATTAATTTTATACTAAAATGTTTAAACAGTAAATGTCTAAAAAATGTTAAAAATAAAAATTTATAGAGTTCGTATTAATCTGAACATTTCCACATTTTGAAAGTTTGTGTGCATTATTTACTATGTATTATGACTGTATGTTAAAACAAATTTTTCTTCAAATTCTTTCCTTCCGATAGTATAGGTTGTTCTTCATTTGGATAAATTACATACAGACGCAGGTAAATATATATATATTATATATATATATATATATATATATATATATATATCAGGGGTTCCCAGAGTGTGGTCCGCGGAACATATTACTTTTAAGATATTGATTTTTTTGTTTGATGAAAACTGTTATTTTAAAACTTAAAAGGAACTTTAAAAAAAGGTATATTATTTTTCTTAAACAAAAAATAATGATAAAATTAGCTTCAAATTTTCTCAACGCTAAACACGCATATTTATCAGAGTTCCGCCTATGATTTTTATTTGTATTCATAGAACTTACATTTTATTATTTTTGTGGGTTACTGGGTTTCGATGTTTGTTTGAACTAGGTTGTGGTTGCCCTGGTAACGCCATATAAATATTTTCTTTGTTGCCACTCGGCACCCGTTGCTAAGCAACGTTGGAACTGTGTTCGAGTGGATAGATCGTCCGCAAAAAGTGAGCGCTATTGCTAATGCTGTAATTGCCCGAACGATCTCTGGGTTCAACGAGCTGTCGTTAGAAGACTTGTGCCCGCTTTAGACTATCCGGTCCCTTTTATGTCATAGATGCTATTGTTTGAGCATATCTTAAAACGAAACACAGTCGGCAAATATATATTAAAGATAAAACAAGTGTCCACGTGTGATAACAATTACATTTTAATGTTTTAGTTTCGGAACATTCAATAGTTTAGCGGCACGGCGTTTTGCCCGCTCCTTTTGTCCGGGACGATGGCTACTCGTTGCTGGCGTCGTTGTTGGGGTTTCTGCCGCCTCTCGGTAGGCTAATTGGGTAGGAGCAAACACGAGGGGATAAGTTACAGCTGCCCCTTTCTGGCTGGCGGATAATGCAACCTCCAGCCCTTGATTTGTACTCTTAGGCTTTGGTTTAGTTGTTTTTCTTCTGTCCAGCCCCTCTGCGCTGCTGTGAGCCTTTGATAAATCCGTTTGACTTTCTTTGGTTCTACCCATGTGGCTCTTGTTTGTTGCACTTCTCTAGACAGCTGTAAAATCTGCTCATAGAAGCCTTTATTAACGGCCCTCGCGTGTTCCAATTCCTTTTGCAGGATTTTTTGGGGTTCCATTTCTGCAAATATTATTATCAAATAAAAAATTTCTATAACTCTTAAATCATTAAATTATCATACAATTCTACGATGTTAACCAAACGAAAAAGGGAAAACTAGAACACGGCAACTAAGTATTTATTTAATTCGAGCACAAAAAATTGTATCTCTAGTCATTGTATTCTTCACAAACATGCTTTAGTTACAAAAAATATGTCAACCACATTAAAAATAGTTTAAGACGAATCTGAAAATCATTAATTTCATAAAAATTCGGGCATTGCAATTAAGGAGTTTTAAGGCTTTGTGTGAAGATATGGGTAGTGTGCATACTACTTTACTTCTTCATACATAAGTAAGGTGGTTGTCGTGGGGTAAAATTCTTGTTCGACTTTTTGAACTGCGACAAGAACAGTTATTATACTTCGCTGACCACAAATTTGAATTGTCAAATAGATTATTGAACACATCATGGTTATTAAGAATTGCTTATCTAGACGATATATTTGCAAAATTGCAACATAAAGATATAAATACTTTTCAAGACAAAGATACAATTTTGTTGCTGTCGTGTAAATTTGAATATTGGATATCTGCTGTGGAACAAAATCCTTTTGACTGTTTTCCAACTTTAAGTGACTTCTCCAAGAGGCCGATTTAAATTTTGATACTGAAATTAGTAATGACATTAGAAGTCATCTTTATGGCTTATTAGAATAACATGATAAATATTTTCCGGATATTAGGAATGATGATAATAATAATTGTTGGATTCAAAACCTAACAGTGTGAAAGAAAGATTGAAAGAATTTTCACCAGAAGAGTATGAATGTTTAATTGAAATTAGGTCTGATTCTTACTTACAAGGTAAATTTTAAGGGTCCCAATAATGACTTCTGGTCTGACATATATGATGAATATCCTCAATTATTAAAAAGGGCTATTCGATTTTTGTTACCGTTTGCAACGACATACACATGTGAATTAGGATTTTCAAAATATGCTCACACAAAAACTAAATATCGAAGTAAATTAAATGCTGCACCAGATTTGAGTATTAAATTATCTAATATTGAACCAAATTTTGAAAGAATATTAGAATCCAAAAAGCAAACACACTCTTCACATTAAAGTTGGTTATATACATCCGCAGTTGTTATATATTTCTTTAAGTAAAAAGGTGTTATAATTATTGTATTTTTTGTATAATATGTATACAACAAAATAGTTTTTAATATATGTAGGACCTACATTGTAGGTAATATGTTATGAACATTATTTTTATTGCATCTCGCTTCTGAGCACTTTTACATGACCGCTTGAAAACTATTTATGTAAACAAGCCTAAAAAATTTCATTTCGTTCGTTTCTAAATTTTAAAACAAAAATTTGAAAATTTTTGAACTCGCAACCCCGGCTGCGCCACTGACTAAGGTCCGTAATATTTTAGACAACACATAAGGGGTCTGATTTATAATCAAACAGTTAAAAAACATGTCATTGCAAAATGAAAAGCAATCAGAGAAGAAAACTAGAAAAAAATTCTTTCATCATTAATGTTTATATTAATGTAAGTGGTATTACCTTTATTAGTCCACTCATCAAGAGTGAGGCTAATATTTTATTGTCTGTGATCTGCTTTTTTGTTTTATAAATTGTCTGTTTTTGTGCAAACTCGTAATGTTTGTGAACCAATTTCATTACATCAGCTAGAGATTTTGGTAAATATGGATGTTAAAAAACTAATGAATTTCGGATAAAACTCTTTTTGTAATTGCTTGTATAGTAAAACCGTCTAGTGTGGCGAGTTTAGCGATACTCCAGATTCGGATGAATAGCTACTCCTATAATAAAATGAAAAAATCAATAAAGTTATAATATAAAGCAGGGGTTACCAAACTTATTTTATCGCGGACCACTACCAAGTAAGACTCAGAATTTGTGAAAACCGTTCAGTATATATACCCTTAAAGATTTGTGTGTCTCCGCGTGTCTGCAATTATGCGATTAAACAAAATTTGAAATTCAAGAAATTTCTATATTAAATAATTTTGATTTTCGTTAATTTTTATTTAGTTCAGTAAATTTATTAATTTTTTCTTAATTAGAATTTTTCTAATTAAAATTATTTTATTTATACTAAATATTTTTCATCTATGTTGCAGTTTTTCATGTGTGAATCTCATTGTACACGTACCAATTTGATTAGAACTGTATTGTTTGTATGGACACCGTGAAAGCTATTCCATAACACGGTAATGACAATTTTAAAGGTTGTCAGATCAATCCTAAACGTTTCTATCATTAGAGAATAATCAACATGATTAATTGTATTGTATTTTGTTGGGAAGTTTTAGTCACTCTTTATCGTTCTCGAATTTATGGTTGTCTATTTCAATCGGAAGAGTTGCTAATTTTCAACTCCTTCACATTTAACTTGATTAGCCTGAACAGTGTTGGGGTTAGAGCCACAATTAAAACAAAAAATAAATGTATGTTAATTAAAACAAATTATTGAATTGTTAATGGATACCGTGAACATACACAAGCACCGCAGACATATATTAAAAATAAAAATAAAAACATCAAATAAAACAAAATAATATATAACAAAAATAAATAAAACAAAATTAATAAAATCCAAAGAAAGCCTACAGCAGCAGGCAAAAACATATTCCATACAAAAACCGCCAAAACCTTGCAAAAGAAGGTTTAGAAAATATACAGGCCAGAGCGACGACCAAAAACTAACTTTTTAAGGGTCAAAAAGAATAATAATTCAAAAATAATAATAAAAATAAATTCGAAAAAATACAAAAAATATATCAAAAAATAAAGAAAAATGAGTAAAAATTATAAAAATTAATAAAAATTAATAAAAATCATTTAAAAACCCTCAAAGTCGTGAAAAATCGCCTACTGGTCGCACACACACACAAAACAACTATATATACGATAGAAAAATTCATAATTCAACAACTACTTTTAACAACCTTAATTTTATGCAAAATTTTGTCTGAAAATTTTTTAGTTGGAATCAATTTGTAAGTAGTTTATGTTTTTCATGTTAATATATATTTAGATATGTTAACGTTTTGCTATTATGAATTTAAACTTTATTCTGGATGGTCGTGGCATCTTTTGGTGCCACTGACAAGTCCCCATAAAATCTTAATTACAATAAGTATTGAAATAGAATTTTAGGAGGTCAGACTGGCGGTTTGGGTGGCAAGTTTGTTTTCGCTAGTTGTGACTGCTGGTCGCGCTACATCTAATACCTCGGCTGTCTACGACGAGTTATGGTCGAAAGACGCAGGCCTCTACCCGTATGTCGTATTTGTAAAACTAACAGCGTCTGATGGCAATGTCGGCTAGAGTATTGTTTATTAAAGTGACCGCAGAGGGTTGTAACTACTGAAAACTATGGGAAGTGTAACGGGAGCTAAAGAATTGTGAATCAAATTTGAAATACAGTGAATAAATAAATGAAATAGGAAATTTACCAAAAAATAAGGGTGGAACACTGCTCAAATTTTTGAAAGATACCTTGGTAAATAATGGGTAAAGATGACAAATATATAAGAATTGTAGAAATAGACGATTAAGGACTAGGATATAGAAAGATAAAGACGTAAGATCTTCCATCGGCAGTCAATAACCTGAAAGTGAAAATATCATGAGGAGTAGTTCTAGAAATGGAGCTCACCTGCTCATGGATTTTCAACCACTTTATACATTACCAACATGATAATACCCATTAGTACATAGGATGGGCATAATAGTAATTTTGATGTCGTTTAAGTGGGAGTAACACATGAACCCTAGAAAAAATAAATTAAAATAATCCTATTCGCCAACAACAATACGTTTCCTTTGGTAATTTAAATTGATCAATTCAGATTCATTTTTATTTTTTAGTATTTTCCTTTGACTTTCTAATTCTGCTAGTTTTAAAGATTTTCCGTCGTCCAATATCTTAGGTTTCTAAAATTTTGTTAGGTTCATTGTAACATAAGTATTCTCAGAAGTTTTGAGGTAATCAACTCAAAATTATTATAAAATTGTATTATCGTTAAGAATGTACAAATATACAATGTATATAAAATAAGTGTTTATTAACAAAAAATATTACGTATAAATCTTGTTTTAATTTTATATTATTAAGATTATAAATTTCAATTTTTCAAATGAATGACATTTGTGCTATTATTATACCTAAAATTAGCAATCCATCAGAAATTCTACTTGTGGACATTTACGACATAGTGGATTTAACAACTCCAACTAGTGCACCGTCTCAAATTTCATTTATGGATAAATTATCATTAGTCAATGCAATAGATACTGATTACGTATGTAAAGAAAACAGTTGCAAATGTGCTTTTCTACCATTTTTCATTTCAAAAAATTTAAATTATAGCAATGGGAAAAGTCTTGCATTAAATTTATTGAAAAAAGTACAACATTTTAAAATTATGAAATTCATTTTAATATATTTTCAACAGATTGTCTCACTGTCACCAGCAATAACTGGCTATTTATATTTTGCAAAACGAATTGTGATCGAAGGAGCTATTTCATATAATGTTATTATTTATTTTACTGACCCAATTGATCCGCGACATTTGGTAGATTCATTCTATATAATAATCGTTGTTGAATTGTTTATAGAAAATTGATAATTGTTTTTGGATTGACAAAGAAAATCTTAAAGTGTTTCATAATATTTACGGTTACTATAACATGGGCAATGAATTAGAAAACATTCTCCCATTGAAAGACCCGAGTGAATGTGGGATCTATTAATTTTTATTTAAATTGAACAATTATATAATTTAATGATATTTTAATATTAACTAAGTATAAATTTTAATTTTGCGGTCATTATTTATATTTTTTAACAAAAATTGAGTTTTGTAGCTGTATTGTTGGTCCCGTTGAACCTACCAAGCCATCGATTAAAAGTTAATGCTATAAACAATATTTACAGTAAATGGATTCATGCGAGAATCAATTTTTGTGCTTATTATTTTGAAAGTTTTCTTTATACAAACCTACTGTAAATACCTTAAAATTGTTATTTAATAAATATCATTTACAACTGCATCACTGAGGTGCTTGAGCCTGTCACAATTATTGGAAATTCAAATTTAGCCGTAACAGTAGTGCACCAGAACAATTGGAACGAAAATTTAGTTTAATTGAGATCTGCAATTAACTCCATCTTTATTTTTACCTGAGCTGTAAAAACCATTGAGGCAAAATCATTAAATCGATAATAATGGAGATTGAGGGGAGAAGGATTGTGAAATTGGTATTGTTAGATGGATAATACGTCTATCACAATTATCAGACTCCAAATTTACAATTACAACTGCTTGTAAATAAACTAAAAGAACTCTTTTATTGATTATAAGGTTTATTGAAATAAAATTTACACTTTATAAATAATAAATATGAGTTACACACAGCGGCGTTGTACTTAAGAGGCTTGGCGTGCCCAAGCTCTCTAAACTTTTGCTACTGGATGGTTTAATAGCCTTTGCATAGAACTGATAAACGTATTTTATATTTTTTTATTGTTATGGTGTGAGAATCGATTTTTAGTGTCAATTAATTAATGTAAAATACTTCGAATTCATGAGATTAAGTTTGTTTCAGTATTTGAATTTGGATATTACTAAATTTTAAAAAGTAATTTTCCTATTTACTAAGTACTTAATAGATGATAACGATATAACACATTCATTCATTTTATATTAAATATGCTGTAGGAACAAAACAATAGTATTTAAAATATATTTGTAATAAGTTCAAGTAAATTTGAGTTAATTCGATATTGAGAATTCCTCATTCAATCGGAACTATCGAATGTAAGGAGTAATTGTGACGGAATATGAGGCTGATGTGACTGTTTAGGATTGAGCGATAATGTTGACTGATGTGATTAATGTCTTGCCTGATTTGTGAGTTCTGTAAATGACATTCATATTGCCCGAATATCGATTCATCATTTATTGGAACTTTATTTATGTCAGTTTTCGAGATTGATCTGCATTGGTAATCTTTCAGTCGATTGAGCAAATTTGAATCTGACACATTTCTTAGAAGCTCCAATCTGAATTTTAACAGCTGAAGTAGAAATCTTTAGAATGAAATCTTGGTATCCTTCAACACAGAGATGACTGTGCTGAAACTGTCATGAAACAACGCAATATTTAAAAGTTGTTGGTAAATTTTGAAAATAAAAAATTCATGTTAAAAGATGAATGTATTTAAACAAAACTAAATATTTGTTATTTTTAATAACGCATTTGTAATTTAATTTAAATTTAGTAAAATCAATTGAAAATTAAATTGATTAGAAGAATTACGCAACATTGGCTTTTAATTAAATAAAAAACATCAATCCAACATATATATTCTACTACAATATATTTCGATAGAATCATTGTCTTAGTCTGGTAGATTTGAACCTAAACTATATTGATTTAAAATCCTTTATTCAAACAAATAAAAATATCAAACTCTGTTTTAAAATTTCTAATTATTTTAAAAATTTAATTTAGTAAATTTTATGAAATTGAAATTTAACATATTTTTTAAGAAACTCTTAATAAAATATTTTCAAACTTTTAAACAAAAACATTTTACATTTATTTTCATCTTCCAGCACCAAATTGTGTTTACTAATATCAATCAATTTGACAGTTTTACTTCGTTTGTTACACTATTCAAAAGATTGATTTTGGAATTGAGGAAGAGATGTAAAAATTCAATGAATGACAAACTATCAATAATTGAATTAGCTTTGTTTGATTTAGATAGTGAGGTTTGTTTTTGGGTTAGGATTTTACATTTTAGGATCATCATCGTGTTTATTGGTAGTCTTTCTTAGATGTTATTCAGATCTTGGCTATAAATTAAATTTTTAAAATAATTGGAATTTTTAAAACATAGTTTGATATTTTTAATAGAAGTAATTTTTAAAATTTAAAAGAAAACATTTGTTTGAATAAAGCATTTAATCAATATAGTTTCAAGTTCAAATCTACCTGATGAAGACGAAGACAGTTAGTCTGTCAAGATATATTGTAGTAAAATATATATATATATATATATATATTAAATGTTGAAGGCACTAGAAGTTCATAATAAGTTTGCCTCATGTTCATGGAGCTAGTGAAACGTTGAGGGATAATATTATTACAGAATTTAAAAAAACTGAATGAAACTGATGAAGCAAGAATTGCAGAAAATGTTATGAAGCTTCATCTTCCTATCAAAATAATTAATGCTGCAAAACAAATTTACAAAGACTTTCAAGCAGCCGCTAAATATTATAAAATACATTAAGTCGAAGAAGTGTCTTTCGGGCCGCTCAAAAAAATTTTCTCGGTGCACGACACCTCTGGTTATAGATTATAAAAATAACAAACTAAACCAAATAATAAATTGTCTAAAAATGTGTTGCAAAAGCAATTATTCTGAAGTAAGAAATCTGTTTATTCTAACTGTCCCGGATTGATTGGCTACTATAAGCTTCGTATTAAGTTCAAGGAAAAGATTTGGTGAAATTTTCGAAGTTTCTGAAATCGATTTTTTATTAGCATATGAACATCTAGCCATAATTTTTTCTAATTCAAAAATAAAAATTTTGCACGTAAATGGTAATTTGAAAGAACATTAGTTTTTTTCACAATTAATTGAAAAATAATCATTTAGATAAAAAACATAATGATTCCAATCTCTTTGAATATAAACTCGTCCCAATCAGTTTGAAAACTTCAAGTCAAATAGGTAAAAACAAATCTTTACTTGAACAAATTGTCTTGGAAACTAATACAGATATATTCATTCAAAATTATGTTTTTGCTGATTTTATGATTAACTCCTATCCGTGTCAAGTTATGTGTTATCCTCAGTTTATAGGGTTCGCTGTTGCTAGGGGTTTGTATCCGAAACGATTGAAACGAATATTCAAGTATTTATTTACGATTATAAATTTGTTTTATGAATAATTAAATATTTTCACTTACACCTCGCATTTACTTATTTTAATACAAAAAATATTTTACTGTTAATTTCGTATAGAAAAATTACTCACCATAAAGGAAATGTATTAATATTTACGTAATAAAACATTATAATATATAAAGTATACATACAATAATTTTTCCGAACCCCTGTTTTTTGAGGTTTTGTTTAAATCGATGATTACAAAATTTTCAGATTTTGTTTAAATCGGTTACATCACTATTATACAACTGTGATATACATTAATTATAAAAGAAAATATTTGGAGCATGTAAAAATAGGTTTAGAAAAATACCGTACGACTCGACTCTTCATATAGTTTTAAAAGACTACACGAATTTTCAGTTTAGCAATAGTTAGACAGAATTCTTATTCTCTACAATTAAAGCATTTCTGAAATTTGAATTTTTACTTGTCACTTTACAATATTTAGTCTCAAAACACGTGTATATACTATGATTCGCAACATATTTAAATTCTAAAATGAACACGATACAAGGCTACTTGGTGGCATAACATTGAAACAAAGCTGGAAAATTTACTTTCATGAAAAACTGAAATAATGCAGTCATGTGTGGATAAATTCTGAAACTTAAACAGCCTTTGAGCCAATATATGATGGCTTATTGCTTGTCCTCAATAGACGCAAAGATTTCAAAACATACGAAATCCAAATATCAAACCGAAAAATCCGAATATCAGTCGATAAATTGAAGCCAGCTTACGTAAACAATCCAATTACTCCATAATACTAAATTTTAAATTCATTAAATTATATTGAAATTGCAATAAATAATTTGAATTATAATAAATTATCGATTCATCTTATTTTTAATGACAAATAACGAAGATTCCTACAGTATGAAGACTTATTTAGCTCTTTAACTTAGATAAACTTTCTGATGGTTTTTTCGATAGGATCTTGGTTTCTAAAGATTTTTCGCAAAGAAAGTTTGCTGTGTTTTAAAAAGTGGTCCAATGAAGTAGAGGTTTTGATGCATTTCATCTATTTATTATGATTAATAAAGCTATAATTGATAATACCGGCAGTAGATGACTAAACACCCACAATGATTTTCCTATTATGTGACTTTGATTTTAGAAAGTTTTTTATGTGATTTATTCTTTTTACACTATTGATAAGAACTTCTTCTGTTATTTTAAACAACCCATTATACTTATCACACGTCACTATACGATCGATAAACGGGTTGTTATATTGGACTTCAAGTGATATCAACTTGTCGAGCTTCTTCAGTTTACCGACTTTTCCCGTTACTTCTCATGGTTATTTGAACTGTTGATAAATGCCTTTAATTGATTGTCGGAAACAAACGAAGTGCGATCATTTCTCAACTTTAAAATTTTTGAAACCAAAGAATCGCAATGCACATGTTTGCACGACCATTGTCCAAAACTTTGTTGATATTTTGAGCAGTTAAAGTTGCGATACACTCGAGTTTAAATTCGTAATAATAAATTTGATGAATATCCTGTTTTGACATGTTTTAATTGAATTAACGGATTACTCCTAATAGTATGACCAAAAAAATCTTCTTAGTTTTAAATGTAATTTGGTCATACTATTTGGATTAAAATATATGAAATATTAAATCAGTTCATTATAAAAATTTATTTATTCATCAATAAAATCAAAAAAATCGGTTTCAAATTCAAAATCATCTTGTACCGGAACTAAATTTTGTCTCATGGAAGCTTCATCTTTGAACCTATCGCCATAAATATCATGCTTGAATATATGTTAATCATTAAAGTTTTCTGCAAACCCAGCAGATCGAGTTGAATTCTTAATGTTTTGAATGGACACGCAACCCTAAGCACTATTGACCCATTTATTGACAAGATTTTTATCGGAAGCTTTATGATTTCCGCCTCTAGAATATATACAATTTCTTCGGAGCTTTTCCAAGTGCTAATGAAGCCAGAAATTTTATCCTTTAATTCTTTAAAAATCCCAATATCTCCAGCTTGCAAGTAGGGTTTTAACCCATCCGGTATTACCACCATTTTAATATTTCTGCATTGCTCTTTTACACTTGCTGAAATATTAGCACGGCCAGAACCCCACACAATACACTTGCCTGGACTGACGTCAAATAAAAGAAACATGTTTATCAACGAAATTATCAAATCTTGATTCACCCATGCTTACTCCGTGGTGACACTAAGAATATTATTTATTATGCTTGTATTTCGAAGCAAATTTTTCCATAGATTTTCGATCATTTGCCCAAACTGAAATTATGACAGTAATTCTCATGGATGAAAATCTAGATTTCATTATGACATGTTTGCATCCTTTTAAATCAATTGTCTGGGTACTATTATCTTCAAAATATACAGCAGTTTCATCCATAAGCAATGTTTTGGACAATTCAATGACAGTTATAATATTTCTTAAATAATTCATATAGTCGACAGCCATCGATATCAATATTTCATCGAATAAATCTGTAAAATTGGTTGTTCTTTGAAGTGAGAGTTCATTTCTTTCCATAAATCCATCAATACATTGTCTAAAAGCTTTTAAATCGATATTTTTTATCTGCTAATGCTGACGCTCTATCAAAAATAAAACTTCTGGTCACTTTAATTTTCATTATTCTCAGTTCAATGATTTCATCTAAAAATTCCCCTGCCAGAATTCCAAGTATAGGCTTCCTTCCTCCGCCTGATGCTCTTTTCGTGGCTCCAGATTGTGCTAATAGAGCCTCTTTGTTCTTAAGCCACTGCTGAAACATGGATTGACTATACTAGCAGCCATCTCTATCCGAAAAAAAGTTTCTAGCTTTGTAGCATGAGTGTCCTAGCTACATGTAAGAAATTATATTAAATCCGGTTTTATATTAAATTTTGAATAATATGGAATTAGTTAAAAAGTAATGAATTAAAAATTTTATAAAATTTCTTTTAATTTCAAATATCATTGTAAGAATAGTCATGCTATTTATTAGTATGACCTTTAGAAAAAAATGATAATACTATTAGAGTTATCCGTTAGTAGAAGTAAATAAAAAATTAATTTAATTAAAAATAATACTTCTAATAAAAATATTGCCGATTTGTGTTCATATTCCAGAGTTCTATCAGATGCTAAAGAAATGTATTTAACTTATGAAAACTTTTTATTTGGCTGTATTTGCATGGATTTAGCATCAGAACATTCCGGTATGACCAGGGTAGCACGAGCTGGATTAATTTTCAAATATTATGACAAAAACGATAATGAGCGATTAGATTTTTTAGAATTGTTGTAAGTATTATTATTATTATTATTATTATTATTATTATTATTATTATTATTATTATTATTATTATTATTATTATTATTATTTACTTATCCTATATTTTAATTTATCCTGCTACCAAAGAAACAATTCTTATCTTAGATAAGCATCCATCAATTAATCAGTGAAATCGGCAGTCTGATTTGTTGTTGACTCTGATACTTTAATTGAAAGATTAAAACAATTTTTTAACAAAAAGGAAAACTTTCAGGAATGAAAATCAGAGTAGAAGAGTATTGATGTCTTGAAGTTGTTTGTGGGAAGCTGTTTGGGGGCTTTTTTCGTTCTGACTTCGGATCAACATCAACACTTTCTGCATCATAATTCTGATTTGTTAATTTTCCTATCTTTGGCTCATTCCACCACAACTTGGTTTTTTTACAATCACCAACCGTAAGGCTTCTAGATAATAAATCGGCAGGGTTTTGCTTTGTTGGAACATATCTCCATTGTTCCGCTCCTGTAGTTGTTTGAATGATTCCAACTCTATTCGCAACAAAAGGTTTAAATAATCTTGCATTGTTTTTAATCCAAAATAATACATTTGTACTATCAACCCAATAAGTTATGTTTTTCATTTTCAATTGTAGTGCTTTTGCAATTGTCTTAGATAATTTCAAACTAACACACGCCGCCATCAATTCCATTCTCGGAATACTTATTATTTTGAGGGGTGCTACCTTTGCCTTTGAGGCAACAATCTTTACATTTATACCTTTTGCATCCCATTCTCTTAAAAAGGCAATTGCACCATATGCAAAACCAGAGGCATCGGAAAATAAATGTAATAAAACTTCTAGGGACCTTGATGCAATCTATCTTTTTACACTCAGAAATCCAATCAGTAATTTGTAGATGTAGTTCTAATGGAATAGGCTCATCCCAGTCAATTCCATGCATCCAAACCTTTTGCATTAAGATTTTTCCCTTTATTAAAAACTTACTTTACATTCCAAGTGGATCAAATATCCTTGCTAATAGGCTTAATAAATTTCTTTTTGTTAACTGATTTTCGATTGCTAAGTTTGCTTCAAAATTAAATTCATCTTTTTCAGAGTGCCACCTTATTTCTAAAGTCTTTATCGCTACTGTCGAAGAGTCCTCTATTTTCAATGATTTTGCTCTGTCAGTTACTGGAATAGTTTCCATTACTTCAGCAGAATTTGACATCCAATTTTTGGGTTGCAGTCCAGCGTTTTCCCAAAGCACCGTCAATTCTTTTTTCAATTTTATTGCTTCCGCCACAGAACAAACGGAATCTATACTATCTTCCATGTACGTTGATTTCATTAAGGTATCTGCTGCTCGGGGGAAACTATCTATATATTTCTTTGCATTTCCCTTGTTAACTAATTGTGCAAGAAACGGCGAGGCATTAACTCTGAACACCACTCGGTTAAATTCATATTTTCTAACTTTCCCTTCGTTTTTCCACAGAAATCCTAGGTATTGTCGATCTTCCTTTTTCACTTTCACTTGCAAATACATTTCGCAGATATCACATACTTATGCAATCTTATTTCTTCTAAACCTGCATAAAATTTCGAACAAGTTACCTTGTACTTAGGTCCGACTTCAATTACGCCATTTAAATTCACGCCTTTACATTTAGCATAAAAAGAATGATTTTTCTTGAATGATTGATTGGGAATATCTTGACTTTTCCTTGGATTCGATTGAAACTATCGCGCGTCGTAATGTGTGTGGATGTTCTTGAATCCATTTATGTAAACCTCTGAGGCTTTCCTTACGTTTGATTGCTGTCAACCACTGAATTTTACCGTTTACTGTGATAATTTCTTTAACAAATTCTGGTAAAGTACGCCATTTTCCTATTCAGAATCTCGCTGTAAATTCTCCAATCTTAATATTACATTATCCATAAGTAGGGCAAATAATTCTATTTCCCCTAAGCGCCCATCTTGAATTTGTCTGAATCGTTCAATGTCATTAAGAACGTTTCAATAAATCCGCTCTGTTCCTCCGTATCTCTCATCAAGCCTGCGTTTTGCTGCATCATAACTTGTGTCAGCGTATCCCAAATTTTCAATCAATTTGAGAGGTTATCCTGATAAGTACTGCCGCAAATACAGTATCTTGTCAACTGTTGAGCCTTCCGCTTGATCCACACAAGTATTAAAGGCTGCTAACCATGTTTCATACTCATGTGGCCGTCCAGCGAATCCCGGCAACTCAATTTGTTTTAAGTTTAGTTTTGGCCTAATTGCCTTCCCCACACTATCTAAACGAACTTTCGTTTCTACCCGTTCAGTCTTTCTATTCATTCATGTTGTTCATCAAGTTTATTAAGATCTTTCTCGATCTTAGCCATGTCGCCTTTTTTCCAACTTCTTGACTCAATTGATTTAATTTAATCAACCTTAGTACTACTGACTCATATTTTTCCTCATCATTTTTTCTTGATTGTTTCCTATGAATCTCAGTTGCCTCTATCAATTCACTCCCTTTTCTAGAAAGCTGGACTAACCAAAGCGACTTCATATTCATTCCTTCCTTTAACTTATTCTCATCATTTCCTCCTAGAAGTCCTAACACTAACTGCAAGACTGAATCTTTCTGAATTCCGTAATCATCCAATAGACTTAAAAACACAAGAACAGTTTATTAATTTGTTCTGAATTTTATATATAAATTTCTTTAGTTTTATATTAAAATATGTAGAAAAAAGAGATTTTAAGAAAGAAAAACAGTTTTAAAAGAAAAGAAGTTATTTAAAAATTTAAAATTCGACAAAAAAGTATAATTGGAAATTTTTAAAAAATTTTAAAGAAAATTTAAACCAATCAAAAGATAAATTTAAAATGAAAATCAGAACGTATTTTGGAGCTTTGGCATTGAGGATAATTATTCCGCAAGAAACTGAAGAGGATTATTTAATAATTGAAACTACAGAGGAAAGGTTTCGAAGAGGAAAATACACCAGCATTTTATATCTCAACGGATCCAAAAGCGACAATTCGGTTCATCCGAAAAAAGAGTGAGCACAGATGTAGTGAATTAGTTTTTCAAACCAACTATCAAGGTTTGTTCCTATCAAAACATTTGATAAAAGGAGCAAAATGGCTACAAGCTAGCGACATCAAATTGTATCACGATCTGCAAAAGCAAATACAATAGATATACCAGGAAGTCATACTAAATGACTGTAAGCTGAATCGAGAAATCATCTGAAACCGATTTGCCATATCTGTGGTAAACCCAGACCTCGTAACACTCATGATTCTAGAAGAGGAGTATTTGGCAGAGTTGTGGGAGAGGCAATATTTAGCTACCAATGCGACAAGGTAAAAGTGGCACTAACGAATCATCTTAAATGTACGTTAGAATTGTCAGTGATGTACAAGGACAGGTTATTATTCGTGACACCAGTGTCACATGTATTGCTCAAAATAGGGGTAGCACATCAGGAAACCGCCTGTAATACGACAATCTCTCAGTTGTACAAGATAAACGGACAATGGATATCGTTGCCAGATAGACACACACCACCTCAACTAGTACATGTACTGGAAATGAGAAAGTTACATGACGATGTGGAATTCATACCATTGAATTCGTTAAAAGAGGTAGGAGTGTACACGAGGGAGGATATCGATCAAGCTCAAAAAGCACTCTTTTTACGGCAAACAAGAGATCGCGGAATCACGCAAATTATTCGCAGTGTAATCAGCAAATAACGTCAATTCCAACTACAATCTGCTATTCGGTCAAGAGCATTATAAGCAGGCCGCAGTAAACGTGATCAAAATGATTTATTGCCGATTTACCACATTCGGTTCATTTGTAGCAGGTTTATCAGGAATCTATTTAATATTCGTAATTATTATAATGGGATTTGCACGAGTATTAGCATGTGGGCAACATAACAAGCACCATAACAAGAACTCGAAGGAAAGTTAAAGGTACCAGTACAATATAACGAAGTACTAGGTGATGATGAATCTATTCATCGGGACGATGTTAATTCGGAAGGGGGAGGAATGAAGGATAAATTCGAGCTGAAAATGTTCAAACCACCCACGAAGTATAAAGCAAAACAAAGTTCATCACTAGAAAGCAGATTCCCAATGTATTGTCCAACAATGAGCTATTTGTTAGACTACGAGTCAAGAGATATATTGTTACCAATGCCGACGCTACCTCAGTGGTCATCAGATACGGTAAATCAAGGATTATGTCCAAAAAGTGAAAGAGATCCATTATTCAAAAACGAGAATCCAGAAGGATTCAGCTAACAGACGAATTAGTCAAATACGATACCAATAATTGATCAAGGAACTAATGCAATTTCTAGTGCAAATAAAGCACCGAATTTTTTAGGATTACCAACATCATACAGTGTCTGGGTTCGTGTTGACACCGAGAAAAGGACAAGCCAATGGTCAGAGTCCGAATAAATCGCCACGATTTGCACACAGTTATAGACTCAGATTCGGATGTGACACTATTGGATCCACAAACGATGAATTAGAACGAGTTGAATCAAATAAACAAAGTAATAAAAAGACGATTCCACGGAATATCCGAGTAAAAATCGAAATAATGGGGGAATGGAATTGCATACTAAAGGTTTGTGATCAAGAGGTCATGCATGCGAGAATGATAATGAAAGATTTCCCACACGAATTAATCGTAGGCACGGATGTATTGAAAAACTCAAAAGCATAATATTTGATTGAGCTACTGGAGGTTTAATAAAAATGAAAGTCCGTGCTTATAAAAGGTATAACGACGACTTAGACTATGTAAATAATTCAAGGAAAATTTCACTCTGATCAGAACTAGTATGCTACGTTTTAGTACATGAGAACATGACGGGAGAGGTATATTTCGAGCCAAATGAGCAGGTAAACGAAATTTATAACCTTCCTATAGCAAGTTGTGTTGCGCAAGTGGAAAATGACATAATATCAATCAGGCTGGCAAATCTGAATAATGATAAAATCAAACTGTTCGCAAGAACCGGAATTTGGAAAGTTGAACAGTGCGTGACAACACGCAAATTCCATTAAGTGGAGATTTTACAAGTTGGTGAATTCAAATCAAATGAAATAAAGGTCCACGTCGAGGCCTATGATCCACCATCAGTCAATCCGGAAAAGTTTTCAAACAATCAGTATGTGAAATTAATAATGTTACTAAAGCAGTATGGTCATGTGTTCGCGAAACACGATTTCGATTTTGGGAAGCTAATTCAGCGTGATATCATATCAACCGATGACAAGCCAGTGAAGAAACGGCCGTATAGAATTTCAGGCGCATCCGATAAAGCAGTACTTCAACAAATCAAACAGCTAGAAGAGTTTGGGATTATCCGGCCCAGTTCATCACCGTACCAATCACCAATGATTGTAGTAGTCAAAAATGATGGATCAATCAGACTCTGTAATGACTACAGAGCGTTAAACGAAATCACGTGGAAGGATTCTTATCCTATTCCTTACATCGACATGATGTTTGACAAACTTGGTAAAGCCAGGTGGTACTCAATCATGGATGCGCAGAATGGTTACTATGGGATTGAGATGACAGAGAAGGCTAAGTCACTAATTACATTTACGATAGCAAATGCTCATTACGAGAACAATAAAATGCATTTCGATTTGAAATTAGTAATTATTATATAATGGTAATATATAATTTGATTTTTCAAAAAATGACGTAATTACCAAAAATAGTAATTACTTAAATTAACTAAGTAGAAATAGCAATTAAATTTCAATTTGGAAAAACCAAAAGTCCCTAAATACTTATTAACCCCACTAGCTCATTTGTTTGTAGGTAATAGTGTGGTAGTATTTTAAAATCAAGTTGCACTTCTTGTTTTCCCTTCTAATTTTTTACACGTTGATCAGCAAACGTATATCCGATCGGCTTGTTTATGCGATGTAGTATCAACGCTGAATTTTTCTTATAACCCAATAGGTCTCCCTATAAACTTTATTGTATATTTTAATTGTTGTAATTGATATTTTATTTAGGTCAATAAATATTTTAAACCGATATTGTTCTCTCAGTGATTTATTTTATTGTATTTATATTAAGGGAATATTCATTAAATACCCATTTTAAAATTATTTTACGCCTACCCAAATAAAATATTTTATTTTCTACCCATATTTTAAAGTTTTATTTACCAAATGACAAACAAATGTTCATTTTATTAAAGTATCATATAAGACAATAAATTAAAAACAATGTGAAATTGATAAAATTTAATCGATAAATTTATTCAAATCTATTTTTCATTCACTTTGTTATAGGCATTCCGTTTGATCTTCTTTCAGTAGGTGTCAATATTGATGATCTAACCAAGATTTTTGACGAAAGAGGGTTTATTATCGTATTATAACAATCTTTATGTGCACATATAGGAAAATAGTTTGATACATAGTTGGTTAATTTGGCATTTACTTCATTAGTAGCCCTGCAAAAAATGATGCAGGGAACTCCTACATCTGAAAATTGTTTACAACTACAGGTTTCATTCCCTAAATTCCGAGTGTATTCACCCTGAATAAGAAGCATATCACTACTCGATTTAACACATGAAAGCTAGTTACAATATTTTAATTTGGGTAGACGGTGAATAAAAAAATCTTATTTGGGTAGAAAGAGAATAAAAGATTTTGTTTGGTTAGAAAGTGAATAAAAAACTTTAAAATGGGTAGGTGTAATGCTCCTTATATTAATTAATTAAACGCGCAATCCACGGATATTGTTGTAGTCTATCCACTCAGCCAGAGGAGTAGACATTATTATTCTTAATTTTGTTATTATCATTATTTATTTATTATTATTATTATTATTATTATTATTATTATTTATTATTATTATTATTATTATTATTATTATTATTATTATTATTATTATTATTATTATTATAGTTGTATGGTTAAGAAAATGAGAAAAAAAATGGGTTACGCTGAAAATACTGAAGAAGTTAGACAAGCAACTAAAAAGATTATGGGGTGAATTAATAAATGATAATTATAATTAAAATTCATTTATTAGGTTACTCAATAAATCACACACAAATACACCAGTCGATCAACAAAACATAACGCTACCTGCTTTTGTTAAGGGATTGCATTATCCTGAGTTGTGGGGTTTGACGTTTTTGTTGCGCTTTTCTATGCCATATCTTATTAAAACCAGGTAGATTTATGATCATATTCACTATTGTAGCTTGACGAGTTTGAGGTTTAATTAAAGCACCAATTTTCAAAGTTAAATTCAGAATTCATTTTTTAATGCAAAATATATTTCTAAAGGTTTTAAACTTCTTAACTGAGAGGTCTGGCTGTTAAAAACTTTATCATAAATCAAACTTTATTAATATAAATTCCGGGATTGGAAGGGAGTAGAAATTTCGGAATATTTGAAGAATTTTCGGATCATCCCGATTTTTTGACCCAGAAATTATTTTTATAAATAAATTATAACTTATATTGTTGTTGTAAATAAAATCACAATATTATAAAATCAGAAAATATCTTGTAAACATTTATAACATAACAAATTAATAACTTAGAACTTTTTAATCAAATGTAATGTTTTTTCAAAACAATAATTTTTGTTATTATCCAACCACATAAACTCCACAAGAAAATCTTCTCGGCAATTTTCTTTTATACCCCGCATTTCTTTTATCTTTAGCTTTATTTTGTTATTGTAACTTTCGATGTTCTGGGTGTGAACTCCATTTTTATAATCCACGAATTTATATTTATGAACAATTGATTTGTGTTCGTAAGATGCCTTTTTATCTACTTGGCTATAAATTTTTGCCTCGTCTACATGCATAATTGAACATTTTCTCACATATTTCTCTATAATTGGTATTATAGTTTCAGCTTTCTTATCAGGAACAAGGCACATGTAGCCTTTTGCTGGTGAAAAAGAGCAATCAACAATACCCAATGCCCAAATTTGTTTTTTGGGGCTCTTCCTCTGTGTGCCTTCACTTTGTGATTCAGCATGGTTTCGTCTACCTGCACGAGCTTTCCTGAATCTCCTAACAGAAAAGGATGCGCTTTGTTATGGTTTTTGATTGCTGAAATAAGCAATCGTCTTAGCTTTCGTATTGAATCTTCTTTAATTTTCACAAACTTCAAAATTTCAACCCTTTCGACCAATAAAATAGAAATATTAAAATTTCTTTGAGAGGTATCCTCATCTTCTCAAAAAACTATTTTCTCTAACCGAAACATAATAATCTCGTTTCCTACACTCAGATAATCGGCATCTCCAACACATACCATCATAATTTCTTTTTGTCTTTACTAGTATCATTTCTTTTTGGCAAGAAGAGTATTTTAATTCATTCGCTAACATGCCATTGTTTTTCATAAAATATGAGTTCTTCTTCATTCATTTTAATTATTCTATCGATATCCATTTTAAGGGGATTAAAAAATTAATTAATATGTATTTTGCCCTGTTAAAATTTCAATAAATATCATTTCTATTTAATTTTTATCCAACCCGGTTTTTTGACCCAATATGTCAAAAAACAGGTTGGTCCGAATTTTCTTCACCTAATAAGAAATTTTGAAATTTGTTTCGTATTGATAGAATGATAATATACTTTCTTTGATTTATTTTCACATTTGCGTTGCTAATAAAAACAATATGCCTGGTAATGATAATGAGGAATTGTGTCGATCTCTATAAATTTTTTCCAAATATCAGGTCACTGGCTGTTCCTTTCAATTCCTATTTCTTCTTAATTAAAAAATGAAGATTTCATTAAAACAAACGAATATGAAATTATAAATGTATGATTGATACTGTTTAACTCTTTGCATCCGAAGATTTTTTAGTATGAGTAATCAGCTATTCTAACGTAGTTTTAATAAAAAAAATGTAAAAATTCAAACATAAGAATTTTAAATATAAATATTTTATATATATATATATATATATATATATATATATAATATATATATATATATATAATAAATTTTATAAATTTTTTATGGTGTAGATACGTTCCTCAGAAAACCGTATAAAAAAGGCACGACTTACGTTTTATAAATAGAGGTACATTCCATAATTTTCAAAAAGTGCATAAAACCAAAAAATCATTAAAAGTTAGCGGAGAAATTGAAAAAAAAACATAAAATTACGCAATAATAAATATAAAGTTTGATACATTTTTTTGCTTTTAATATTTAAAAATTTGAAACGGAACCTTGTGATTTGAATGATTCTTTATTCAAAAATATATGGTTGGTTTAAGTTTCACAAAGACTAGTCCTTTTCTATATCGAACTTCAAAAACGCATAAAAAAGGATTGCCTGTATATTTACATTCTATAAACATAATATTTGAACATCAAGCTGTATCATTTTCTATAGTCTGATATTTGAAAAAACACTCTCCTTTGTGTATCTTATGTTTTTCAGAATAAGTGTCACAAAAACATATAGTTTCGCGCCTTCCGCCTTCATTTGGCCGATTAGAGCAGACTTGACTATCTTTTTTGTGCCTTTTAGCATCACAAGTAGCTTACTATTCAATCGGACACTATTGTCGATAGTTGCAGATGTAGAACCGTGGCCATCTCCACGGTTTTGTTGATTATTTGATTTTTGCTGATTTTAGATGGTTGATCGAAGGCTCATTCCTCTGCTTTTTCACCATTTTATAGAAAATATAGGAATTGATTACGCATATTCCCAATACCCAGAAAACTAACCTGCGCCACCACTTCTAATATTTCCGCTAAATACAGTATTTTGATGTGTATTGATCGCCACGATCAACGCCTCTCATAAATTTAATATATTTTAGAACATCGTTTGGTTTGTTAACTGCAGCTTCAACACCAGCTCGTTGAAGCCTTTTTAAGATATTCACGCCAACATCACACTAATTCGTTATCATGGCCACAGCCCGTTTATTTTTACAAGCCAAGATCAAATTCTTATTTTTCAGACATGCTACTGTTTTTTATTTCCGAATTTTAGTGTCTTTATAGCAATCGATAGTCCTTTCCAGTTTGTTTGTATTGTGCCGGTCAAGTGACTTTTCATTTTATCTAATTCTTCGACTAGCACAAGAGTCGTATAATATATATCTGTGAACATATGGCGATCTTGTGTGCCAGGAACAGAATTTAATAGCATTTGATACAAGTGCAATGGAATTCCGGCAGTTATGCTTCCATAATATGAAAGAATCCCACAAATATATCCGGTTTTTGAATCGCAAAATACATAAATCCTAATTCCCCATTTCGTTGGTTTCATAGGATTATAAGTGATGAAAGAAAATTTCCCTTTAAATTTTACAACGGATTCGTCGACATTTTTGCCAGAACTAAAATTTTCGTGTTGATTTTTTTCAAGTAGTTACTAATTCGCTGTAAACTAGTTTTTACGTCTGTAACTCCGGGTGAAATTAACTTGAAGTGTAGCATCCAAAAGTTTGGGTGAACTTGTCTTGTGTAAAAATATTGGGTAAAAAGGAATTCGAATTTTTCCATCCATCGACCAATGTTGTGCGATATTTACGAGTTGCATGTTCCCATATTAAGGATTACCGCTATGAATAACCGGAATTACTTTTTTGATAATTCTTTGTTTTTCAATTTATTATGTGCATATTTATTTGTTTCAGCCACAATTGCATTAATTAGCTGGTCGGTATAAAATAATTGAAAGAAATGTAACGGTTTCGTAACATTTGCGTTAGCATTTTCAGCACTTCTTAATTGTACTCCTTGAGGTATTTCTGTAGATTCCGTTATATCCTCCCATTTAGAATTATTTTTCATTTATGTAACATTTGTATCAGAAGAAGCATCACTTTTGCTTTCTATATTCTAATTTTTTACTTCTGGTATTAATTACTATTTCACTCTCTTCACTGCTGTTGTCTTGATCACTATTTTCTTTGTTTTCTTTCAGAATATTATCAATCGATCTAAATATCGCCAAATCAAACTCATCTTCGCTGCTACAAATTTTATCCTTTGATTCCATTTTATTCACCCTATAAGCGACTAAATTTCAAATAGTTCACAATACACTTAATATCACTTTTAATAACACGATAGTATTTAAAAAGGTATAATTCACAAAGAGATTAATGTTATCAATGATTTTGCTTAACAGAGCACCAAAAAACTTTTGTTTCGATTTTGCTAGAAATAAATGCAAATAAATTCTAACGGAGAATTTACACAACAAAATTGTTTGTTTTGGAAACAAATACTGTTAATGCAATTTTACATGAATATTCATATAATGGAAACGAAAATTGACAAGTTATATGGGACCATAATTAGTGATGACGTATCTCAGGCGCCATTCGAGTTGAAGTAAATAATGTGCTGGCGCTTAAGAAGCGTCGTTCGGGTGCAAAGGATTAACTTATTTTTCGTTGTAGCATTGCAACCGGATCTCAATCCGAAGGTGTTCATATCGTTCAATATTAAAAAATTTAACTTCTTTTCCTTTGATCTGTTATTTACGATTTCCTTTATACTTATTCTTTCAGTTTCTAAATCAATTTGTTATTTCCTTTCTAATACAAATTTTTATCAAAAACATTTTTCTAAATATGCTATGGTTTTTTTTTAAATACGGCTTTGATTCAACTAAAATTATCACAAGTTACTTATTATACATAGTATGTATTTGATTTGAACAAATTTGCTATTAGACATCTCATGGGGAAATATATAGAGAATTCACAAATCGTCCTGTTGAGAGGTGTGGTTCAGTTTTTGATATGGCCTTAGTAATTGATTTACTTAGAACTCGACACTTCGGCAGGCAATGGACTGATTCCTTATTTTATCAACGAAGCATATTCCACTGAAGAATTATTTAACAATATGATATATTATTCTAAAAACTATGAAAATCTTCAGGAGTTATTACAGAAAATGGACGATAAGAATAGTATGTATTTTCTCTATCGTAAATGGTTTAATAAATGTTTATATTAATCAACAAATATAAAATAACATAGCATAAAAATTTCAAAGGAAATTTTTTTAATTTAATTTACCAAGAAATATTTCATCTCTCGAGTTATTGTTAAAGTTTTCTTAACATAATGTGTCTGATAATTTCTTTGGTTTTTGCAGCTTTGACAGTCTCTGCAACTTAGGCGACTTCTGTAATTTCATTAGCATCTGTAGCTTTGTTATTCACTGTTATAAATTTATTAGTGGTAAATCCAGTTTCAAGCCCTTCGTCATTATTTTCCTCTTCATTTGCAATCGAATTTAAATCAATTTTAATCATTTTATAAGTGTTAATATAACATAAATTTAATTTATTTCTGTTGCTACACATCGTTGGATTGCTCACAGTTCCAACCACAAAGCACATCAGAAGTATTCCCATTCAGAATGACATGGAATCCATTACAGCAACATCTTTTCCCTTGATTATAAAAGGTTGATAACATTTCCGATAAGCTTTCATCAGATAAATTTACAATTGAAAACGATTAGAAAGTTCCAGTTTTATCACAGATAAAGAAGAATTATTCTTTAGATGGTAAATCAATCATCAACTTAAACTCAATAATTTCTGAAGCTTCAATTGATTTGAATTTAATAAACTTCATTTCATCAAAGTGTATTTTCCATACAATTAAAAAACAAAACAAATTCAAATATCAAATTCAAAATTTTATTCTAACATAGAAATATCTATTCCCATAAATTTACAACTTTATCCTATTCCTTTGAAGTTTATAAACAACCATATAAAAAAAGTTCATTTAAATACAATTTTTAACATAAAAATTCAGCCATTTTAATTTTTTCAAATTGACCAGTTTCATTAATCAAATACTATATGAAATATGTCTATTATTGTTATATAGTGGTTTTGATATCCAAGGTCATGATGCTGTATATCTATTCCAAGTCATCATTGACAATTTTAAGAAATGGAGCATTGATATTACAAAATGCAGTGACCAAAGCTACGACAACGCAATCAATATGTCAGAAACATATACTGGATTGCAAGCTCACATCAAAGCTGAAAGCCTGATTGTAGAATACATTCCGTGTTCTGGCCACTTACTCAATTTAGTAGGTAATGCTGCTGCGGAGTCTTGTGCCACTGCAGTGTCATTTTTTGACTTTATGCAAAACTTGTATATATGGTTTTCAGCGTAACTCATAGGTGGATCATTTTGAAATAACATCTTAAGAAAAATTCACTGTTTGTGAAAAAGGTTTCTGATACCAGGCGATCTACAAGGCCAAATGCTGTTCTAGGTTTAAAGAAAAGCTACAAGGAGATAAAATTAGCTTTGTCTGATGCAAGGCAAAAACCAGTTGCCAAAGCAAAAGCTAAAGCATTAGTAAGAAAAGTGGAGCAACATAATATAGCTTTAATGACAGTAATTTCGAATTTATTGCTGCAAAGAATAAATTCAACCAGTAAATTTCTGCAGAATCAAAGACTTCATCTGTAGAAGATAGTGGAATTGTTTAATTCGTTAACAATTTTTTTTCACACTGTCAGAGAAAATCCTCAAAGAATAGAGACGGAGGCGAGACATATACTTGGCATTGAAAACGATATCACTGCATATGAGGATAACCGGCTGAGAAAATGTGCTTTGTTTTTTACGAAACTGTTGAGAATGACGTCATGTTTAAAGGACTTTAAACATTTATTGTTGGCACCTTGAACGTTGTTTGCGTCAAGTTAGTTGTGGAACTCGGAAACCACCTGGAAGCATATGAAGCCATAAACAGCCGTTTTGGAATATTTTTTTGCCAATTAACAACCTCACAAAAGGAGTGGTAGAAACACGAAAAAAACGTTAAATGATACATGCAATGATAACTGTGACATGTTTGAGGATGAGCTTGATCAATGTATGATCCTTTCCAAAAATGAAAACATCGATATGTATCAGTTCGTGGTGCGTGGTGTACGGTCCACATTTCCAAATTTGTAAACCATTTTGCGTATCTACCTTACAAAACCTATACGTAATGCTTTTGGATACCGATTGTTTTCTGTACTTAAAAGAGTGAAAAACTACATCATTAATTCCATTGATCAAGATCGGCTTGGTAATTTAGAATTGTTGTGGATCGAATCTATTGAAACAAAGAAGGCAAACAAATTGATGATTTTGCTAGGCACTATAGTGGGATGACTTAGTGGTGAATAAAATTTGTTGAAATTTTAATTTCGCATTTTTTGAAACTTTAACTCCATAATCTATATTCTCTGATATTTCTATAGCGTTAATTGTCACTACTATACTAGTTTGGTAATAAAGTAACAGCAGTTCAATTTCAAATTTTTTGAAATTAAAATTTATATTATAATATTATAAACATATCGCATCACATTCCTTAACCTTTTGCGGTCCGTAAAAAAAAGTTACTCACCAGGTCCACAATTGTTTTATTGATTTTTGTATATATGATTTTCTTGAACTAAATTGGTTTTTTTTTAATAAATAATCTACACCTATTTGTTCTTAACACGAAATGCAAAAATATACATACAACGAAATCTGAAAATTCAAATGAGCAAATATTGGAATGTCGAGTTAGACTCGACCGCAAAGAGTTAAAAATAGTTTCTACTGTCACTTAACTTAACACTCACAAAATGGCGTCAAGTTACAATTCTTGTTTTGAGCAACTTTTTTTCTCATATGCTAAGGCTACACACCACCAGTCTACTCTCGGTGTACATGTCCGAAAAAAGGTATACGCCTACTGCCTCATTTTCTGTAAACACTATATATATATATATATATATATATATATATATATATAGCATTAATTTAGTTTTTCAAAACTATTGAAAAATGTACTATTTTATTTTAGAACTTGCAATAACAAAGTTTAAAGCCTTTAATATTCTTTCGAATTTCTTCAATCAAATATTCTGTAAACAATTTTATTTTGATTTTTAACAACTTATTTTCAAATGTTAGATTATCTCTCAGAAATCGCGTTTGACATTTATAATTCTGAAGGATTATTTCCATTGCGAAATCCGTTATTTCTCACATTGATAATGACAACATTGGCTGTTGTTTATCCTACCTTATTTGCTAATTCGGCTTTATTATGGCAGCAAATACTAGCATATTTTACCACTGGTTTACCGACATTGATTTATGCTAGTCGCCAACTCATGAAGAAACCAATACCGGGTTTAATGAATTCTTATCAAGAACTGAAATCTAAAGCCCTTTCATTGAGATCGAATCATTGGTTGACTCGACGAGATAAATTGGTTAAGCGTGAAAATGAAATTGAAGCAAAGAACTCTCAAAATATAGGAAGAATTCCGAAAGATTTGTCACAAAAATCAGAAGAACCTAAAAAGAATTTAAAGAGCAAAATTATGGATGATGATGATATATCGGCTTTTAAAAACGTCAAAATTCAGCCAACCAAAGAAAGTGACAGTTCTGAAGTAAAAATGAGTGTGAAGCAGCCAATTATTAATCCAAAAGAGAAGGAATCAAAAGTCCCGGAAATAAAAATTGATTTACAAAAGAATATACAACAAGAATCCTTGAAGAATTCACCAAAAAAGTCTGACATTCCTAAAGATGGGGTTAATCAAAAAGAGATTTTAAAGACTACTCTACCAGATGATAAAAAGTCAGATCCTTCTGTTGGACGACAGAAAAAATCAAATGATTCAGATAGCAATAAATCTACAGTAGATAATGAAATTTCAGCATTTAAAGAAACTCCACCATTTAAAATTAAAGATAAGGAAATTCGAGACAAAGGGAAACTTTTACCAAAATCAGCCGATGAAAATGTTAAAGTCAAATTAGATAATTTACCAACCCAATCTAAAGAAAAGGTAATTCCTAACACAGAAATACGAAAACCTTTGAATGATATTAAAACTCCAGTTGAAAGCGGAAAAGTTCTAACGAAACTACCAGAAGAAAAAATAAAAGTTAAATTGGATGACTTACCAACTCAAACTAAGGAGAAAGTTATTGCTAAGACAGAAATATCAAAACCATTAAATGATATAAAAAAACCAGTAGAATCAATTTTAAAAATTCAAGTAAAAGACAAACAACCATCTGGTAAAGAGAATTCCCGAATTATACAGGACTTACCAAAACAAAATATTTCAGATAAAGACAGTTTGAAAGAAAAGAAATACATTGAAGATTCATCAAAAGTTTCAAACGACAACATAATTTTAAAAATTGGAACTGATTTGAACAAAAATCGTAATGTTAAAGAAAATCTTCCAGTTGATCCAAAAATCCAAAAACCGAAAGATTTAGAAAATTTTAAATCAAAGAATAACCTTAAAGAGGATCAAGATATCAATTCTAAGTATATTACACAAAAAAACGTTGACCAAAAAGTGAGTTTTAAAATTCAAAAAGATGTTTCAGCGAAAGATAATAGTCAAAAATTAATAGTAAATCAAGCACAAGAAAGTGTTAAATTTAAAACCGAAACACCGAAACCGGAAGCGGTTATAGATAGTTCAAAGAATAAAATACAGGTTCAAGAGAAAGGTAAAGGTAATGGAATGTTTTTTGGAATTTTTCAACACAATGAACAGCCTTCGAAGTTAAATGATAAGCCTATGGAATCAGTTCAATCCGAAGACAGATCAAATATTGACTTATCTAAAAGCCAAATTAACCCGAAAATGAATTTAGATGATTCAACTCATTCCAATGATAAGCAAAGTTCTTTTGTCGCTGCGTCAGACATGCCGAGTCATCCAAAAGACAAAATAAGTTCTTATTGGGAAACAGATGCTTCTTGTCCATCAGAGGATGAAGAAAATATCAAATCGAATGTTGAACCACCGAAATTTACTGATAAAAAAAGTCCTGAAGTGAAAACCAATATTCCCGCTAAATCGTATAGGCGGTTTTTAGAGTGTGATAAACCATCTGAATCCAAAACCAAGATAAATTCCACTTTAAACAAAGACCCATCAAGTCCAGGAAAATGTACCAAGGAGTCTGAATTATCTGAAAATCTACAGAGCCCTTATTTTGAAACTGATATGGAATCTTGTTCACCGTTGGATACGAGTAGAATTACAGATGAATCGAAATGTGTAGATTATGTGTGCAAAATAAAACGGGAAAACTCAGATTCAAGCCGTTGTTCATTTAAAGGATGTCGAAACTCGTGCAAGTAGCCTTTGAGATTTTGGGATTTTTTTTTCTTTATATTTATCGTTATTTTAGGATTTTTATTTATGTTTTTCCTTATATTTATCATTTTGGGATTTTATTTTTCTTTATATTTATCGTTATTTTGTTTCAAAATGCATTGATTTATTTTTGGGATTTTTGTTCTTGTTGCAATTTACTAGTTTTACTACTCGGTTTCGCCAACGATTTGGTTATCCATCAAAAACTCTGAAATGGAATGATGCTTGCAACAACGGAAAGCCGAAAGAAATTATCGTCGCAAATTATTTATTCATAGTATGATTATTTCAATAATAGGTCTTAGACAACATTTCTGGTTTCTGTATTGTTGGCATAAAATGGCACTTCAGCTATAAATATGGCAAATTTTAATAGTTACAGGTAAATGGCTGAATACGTTCATAGCTTTTGCTGGTTGGAACAAACAATATGTTTGATTCTAGAAAGAGTATTTTCAGAACTTAATAGCTCTCGGAGGAAATAATTTTGCAAGTTTAAAATAAATTTCCGGTGAAAATGTTATTAATCTTAGATCATCTTTCAAGAATTGATCAATTTAATCAATTATTAACTATGATAAGAATAACTGTTAAAATCAAAACTTGTTTGTCCTGAGTGAAAATCACATAAAATTCCATCGGAAAATTTGAAAATAAATAGAATGCGGTGAAATTAAGAATAAGATGTTTAATAGAATCTTCTAGAAGCCGTAAGTTTTAACCGATTATTGCGAAAATCCCCCCATAAAAGTAACCGGCATCGAGAATACTATCAAAATTGTTCAGTTAGTGATTTATTTTGCTCGGTAAGAACTGTTTGCTCTAACTCCGCGTGCTCTTTAAATTACACTGCATTAACTAAACACAAGAAAATTTTATTTGATACAAACAATTGGAAGTACCCGTTATCTATAATATTCTAGATCTCAAAAATTTTCTTAACTCAAGTATGACTTGATACTAATTTCTTTCTTTTCTATTTTCCCCACGTCTTCTCAATAAATTATTATACTTCGGTTTGCCCAATTTTTGTTTTGAAAATTGTGTCCCAGTTGTTGAATAGAGACTCTCTTATATAGGAATCACCTCTCAACAGCTAATTAGTTTTAGCACAATTTTGATTAGACTCCCGGGTGAACTAGTGGAATAATTTTCTTTTATCTTTTGACCGTTCAGAGTAAATGATATTGGGGACATATTAGTTCTCTTAGATAATTAAGTTTATTGAAATCTGAGAATTTCTCCCTAATTTAATTTATTTGTTTTCGTTATTTTAATTAACTATTTTGTATTTTCTTAATAACTTTTTCTAGGGGTCTCAAATTTATTTTATATTGTTATTTTCGTACTAGTCTCGTCAATTGGCGTCGGCACATACACATTTTCCCCGGAAAGCATTGGGTTTTGATTATTTTTTATTAATTTTAATTAATTATTTTATTTTTTTTAATTTTGTTTTTTATTTATTTTAATTTGAAAATCACATAGACCCAACAAAATTATAAAACCTCATTTTTGTCGTTTCACGGATGAAGAATATTTTTGATTCATTATATTTGTAATATTTACAGTAGGATAAATCGGGATTTTAACTAGAAATTCATAAATTTCTTTCAGTACTTAACTTAACACAAATTAGAAGTTTTTTGTTACTAAAATTTTGTTAATGATTTAGATAAAATTTTAGTGATAAAAAGTATTCTTCTTAACGACTTAACGAGAGGTATTAAGGAGTCCATTCTATTTAGAAGTTGTCAATCTTAAATTGGGACCTGGAACGGAGATTATTGTGCTTTATCTAGAAAGCTGAGATGAAAGTGTGGGTATTGATTGCACATTGGGTTCCGCCCTCCAAGCCTGGAGAGTAAAATCTCTCAAAACCTTTAATTTCATGGGCGCTATAAATATTTTAGTTAAAATTTATAAATCCACACTAGTTTCTCACCAAACGAACAAAACAGAAATTTAATCCAAAGTGACTTAATCTCCAGTATAGTCCTAATTCAGATTTTCATTTGACAAAGGGCGCACTGATGTAGGTCGAACCATTCAAACCGCCCATTTAAAATCTTTAAATTAAATGATAGTAGATGCAGTACAAATTTGTACTAGTTTAATTATTGTTTTTCCTTTTTTCACATCAATTGATATTGATTTAAAATTAAATTGAAAACGACTAAACTATTTTCCCTTAGACTATAAGAGAGGATCAATTATGTTGATATTCTTCATTGTTAGATATCATGAGTTGAATATCGAACCCAACAACTAAAAAAATAGCTGAGTAGTTGCAGTTAGTTTGCACCAACATCCTAAAATATCACCAGTAATGTGCCTAACAGGTTTTGTAGATAATACCAGTAGAGAGTTTACCTTTATGGGAATTATTCATTATAAATAACGTATTGATTTGATGACCGGAAACTTCATACCCTGGTTAATATTACCACTAAAACCAAGTTAATATTTAGATCTGGAAGAACATACGACGATATGCAAAACTCTATTCGGTATGCTCATAGTCAGGTCAATGAGCGCTTCCATTCCTGACGTTTATTTTACATATGACGAAAGCCTAGATGCGATGCAACTGTGAAGTAAGCATAAGAGTTAGGATTGACGATTACTTGCCTGGCCTGATGGTTCTTTCATAATTGTAGATCAAACCGTCCCACTTTTCGATTTTGAATTCAGGTGGAAAGGCCTAGAAATTCCCAACTCAATCAAAGCGCGGTACCGACTGGCTCTTGGGGACATCGTTTATGTGTATGTGTCGACTGGCAACATGGATTGACCACAACGGAAACCCCACTGTGGGGTTATGGTCTTTGACAACCTTGACCTCAGATGAAAATTTCTTTCCTACTCCCAGTGGTTACCCGTTGCTAGGCAACGTTGGAGATGCAACCATGGGTTTTGAGGTCGCCAAAGGTGAGCGTCACGCGGGAACTGCTCTGGCCCGACCTCAAACTGGGTCCAACGCACTACTGTTAGAAGGTTTACGTGCGATTTGTCATTTTCGTCCCTTACTGATGATAGACGGTTACCTTTGTGTCTCTGGCTCGTTGACTGATTGACGACATGTGCATGGGTTTAATTCAATCCAAACTATATCAATTGGAATTCAAAAATCATCAATCGAATGCGATATTCAACAAATTTTTATTTGATAAAACGTTTAGCACACATTTCACGCATTTGAGTCTTTTACTCGAATGGCCTGTCGTTTGGCACGTTCAACTCTTCCGGGGCGGTGTTTAACCTATTTGGTGGCTGGCTTTGAAGTCGATGTGGCCTCTCGATATGCTAGTTGGGCCGGGGCAAAAACCAGGGGGTAGGTCACTGCTGCTCCTTCTTGACATGCAGACAGCGCCACCTCTAAGCCCTTAAGTTGCGTCTTCAGACTTTGGTTGAGCTACTTTTCCTCAGCCCAACCCTTCTGCATCGCTGTTAATTTTTGATACAGGCGTTTGGCCTTGTTCGGTTTCATCCAAGTACTTTTTGTCAGCTGAACTTCGGTCGTCAACTGCAAGATTTGTCGGTGGAAATCTTTGATTGTCATTTGGGCCTTTGCTAACTCGTGTTGCAAGATTTTGTGGGGATTCATGTCTATAATAAAGGGAAATTAATCTCACCGATAATAGAAATTATTTAAATGTACAACGGGACTTATGTCTTATCGCGTCAGGTTATAACTAATATTTTCCATTCTTAGCTAAACAATCTTTAATTAATACTATAACAAGAAATAACTTAACTAAACATTTATATTGAATGCACACAAGGAAAATCATTGTAATGAATTTAATGTTTAATGAAGCCGATCGTAGCTGGCTCGTGGTGGCCCCCGAGCGTATGGATGCTCGCGGTGGACATTTGGCTCTTCATTCGCCGTCCTCCTCTTCCGGTCCATAATTGGCGTGGGACTACCACGTTGATCGCCTCCATTGGTCTGTTCACTCTGGGATCGTCCAAATTGAATGATGTATTGTACGGCGGGGCTTACCCGTCCGTACTTGGGATCAATCCGGCCGCAATATCCCGGTTGATCTCATCTAAGTTCTGTTGCACTTTTCGGATTTGCTTGGCCGTTTGTCTTTGGTGTTCTTCCAAACGTGCGAGGAGGTGCTCCGCTTGACCTCTTATTTCCAGCGCCGGATTTCGGCCGGGCTCTCGTTTGATCGCAACGAAAGGAAGGTCCAAGTCATCTCTGGTTTTCTGATCTTCTCCGCGGAATTCTCTAACCGGTGAGATTGAGAATCCCGTGTCCCACATCGCCTGCCGGCACCGTGCAGCTGAATGTGCCGGAAAGCGAAGTGTGACCCGGGACGCGTCAATCCACGAGTCCTCTAGAACAATAAATAATATATTATACGGCTTAACCTCAATATTCAGACATAAGTGATAGGGTTGGCGGCCTAATGTGGGGTCATGCGAGTAGAGTCGACTCATTGTTTTACGGGTTACGTACCTTATTCAAAGGAGGAAAAACTAGCACGTTAGAATATACATACTTGGACTGGCGCTATTTGTTCTTATTCCCGCCATGGTAGATTGAAAACCTACCAATAAAACCATAAGAACAAGCTGAAAGCTAGCGTAGGTCGAGTTTATACGAAATGAGTGCCAACGAAACAGCCAAAAGACTATTTCCCCTTCACCCTTTTCATCTATACGGAATATATTGACGTTTCAGCTCCTGCGTTCATCACGCCAGAGCCTTCACGGGCACGAAATCATTGGCGATAATACACGCACTTACACGATTTGCGATTGTATATTTGATTTTAATAGCTTGCGATATGTGTCGGCTGTAGGCCGGAAAAATTAAAGCATCGACGGAAAAATTTCAGTTTGAGAATATATATATTTTGCCATATGATACATTAGATTCAATAAATTTTCTGAGCATAACACATTGAATTTCATAAAGTCTCAAACATAATACAGTAATACCCTCTCCCAACGCCGACATCCAAGCAGAGCTCAATTGAGGTTGCGAGGATGCGACGTGGAGAGAGTTTCGAACAATTCTCTCACTCACATCGTAATTTTTATTCTACTGGTTAGACGAAAATTGATTCAGATTAACACTGATTTCAGATTTGAAAAACTGATTAACTGATTAAAATTATGTAAAAATGAATCGGTATATATACCTATTGTACGACCGTTACCTTGAATGTTCTTTTGGATTTAGTAAAACAAAATTTGACCTTGTGATTTACTGGTATATTCTAATCTTTAATTTTATTATTTTGAAATTTTATTTGACAATTTTTCTTTTGAATTTTTTAATTGAATTATTTCTAATTCAAATTCTTTGGTTTTTATTCCATTTTTAATAAAATTTGCATTTTTGATAAATTGTCAAATTCCGGTCAAATTGTTAGGTTTTCATGTTATGTTTATGTTTATTTCGTGCGGATCTTGTTGCACTCTGTTATTATTTTAATTTTTTTTGTGTTTTATAATTTTGTATTTAATTGTTCTCTTTCTCGTATTTTAGCAGGGTTAGTTGATGTTTTAATAGGTTTTATTTTAAATCTGCATGTTGTATTTTCATGTGTGTTACCGATTCATTTAAACATTTTCAAGGCCGTCTGTGTTCTGGCCCAACACCACTTAGAAGCTGATATCTAACTCCTCAGTGTGGCCATCAAAAGTGAACCAGGTAGTAACCCAAAATATGCAGTAATATGCTGAATATGCAGTTTACCGTGCCAAGGAAGACCAGCGGAGAGCTGTAGACAGTGTTATAGTGACGAAGTGGTACCTGGTGCAAGGAAACGCAGCCTTCGCATCTGGTAAATCCCTAACTCTGAAAAAATCGATCCGAGCTACGAGGTTTCATTTGAACTGAATTACTCGAGGCTCAAAAGTTTGCAGGCCCTGACTACTGCAGCGGTGCCTACCCGACTTATCAGACAACCGAAAGAAGAGAATCGAGGTGATGGGTATGTCCCATTCGACCATACCTATTCAAGCTGTAAATATGGAAGATAAAACCTGTCGGCCAACCATTTTTCGACTATCATATTGTTTTGCTGTTTGATGTTGTGATAATTTAAAAGGTTTTATAGTTTGTTATTCATTTTTTCATATTTAAAGATAAAAACGAGTGCGCTGTAGAGATTTATTAATTAGCTGTAATAATTCGAGAAAATTTGCCCTAGAAGTCTTTTGAGACAAGTAGTAAAATATTTAGGTAGGGTCCCCGAACCTCCTCAACGAGACATGGCAGTTAAAGGTTTATAGGGTATGGTCAGTGGGAATGAGCCAAAAATGGATCGACCATAGTATAAATTGTCTATGTCCGTCCAATTGTAATGTCAATAAAAATTTTTAGTCTACTGGATTTTTTGTCTAGAATATTTCAGGCGGTAACCTACCCTTCGTGTTTGCAATTACATAAGCTGCCTATTGCAAGGTTTTAATGAAAAAATCCTATATACAAACTGCCATGATTCTGAATTAAAAGAACTTAGAGGCTGAGTGAGGCCGCAAGTGATGACACTTAAGGAGGATCAGAACGCATAAACGGCCTCGATCCCCAACCCCATTCAACGTGAAAACTATTGTTTGGCCAGAACGTAAACGGCCTTGAGGAATGTTTAAATGGATCGGTAACACACACGTAAATATAACATGCAAATTTAAATAAACCTATTGAAATATCAATTAAACCATTTCAAATATGAAAAAAAAAGAATTAAATATAAATTAATAAACATAAAAATAAATTAAAATAATAACAAAACGCACCAAGATCCGCACGATACCAACACAAATATAACAAGAAAACACAACAAATTCGACAAAATTGAAAAATTAATAAAAGTTCATGAAAATGAAATTTAAATCAAAAAATTTGAATTAGTAATAATTCAATAAAAATTCTAAATGAAAAATTATTAAAATAAATCAAAAAATAATAAAATTAAAGAATAGAATTCACTAGAAAATAACAAGGTCGAATTTTGTTTTACTACATCAAATTTAACATGCGAGGTTAGGGACAGAAAATAGGTATAAATACCGATTCATTTTCACATTAAAGTTAACCATTTTTAAAACCGTTTTTCGAAACACACCATTTTTGAACTAAATTGTTTAATTTTGTTAAAAGATCTTAGGTGAGAAATGTTTATTGTGGAGCCCTCTCTCCACGTCACATCCTTGCAACCTCGGCAGAGCTCTGCTTGGGTGTCGGCGTGGGGGGAGAGGTATTTTTATTTTATTTTATGCAATATTATGAAATTTTTATTTTATGGATTGACATGGAGGGTAATTTATGTTTATTTGTTTATACTTAATAAATATTATTAATATTGATAAACTGTTTTTCTATGTTTAATAAATAAATAATTCTGTCGAAATTTTTCCGGCCCACAGCCAACACATATTGCAAGATAGTAAAATCTACATAGTACAGATTTGTGTAAGTGCGTGGAAAATCGCCAATGATATGTACCCGTGAAGACTCAGCGTGCGGAACGCAGGGGTCGTAACGTCAATATTATCCCTATAGATGGAACGAGAAATAAGGAAGAAGTCTCTGGCTGCTTCCTCGTTTCTCCTTTCTGTAAAATCGACCCAAATTTATATTACACACGGCTCAAAATCATCACACCGAGTAGTCCAGTGGGCACTCAGTAAATATAATATAAACACAATATGCGCTTAAGGCCTATTAAAGGGAAAAGGTACGGGAATAAACTAAATTGAAATCGTTGATTAATATTTTGAAATAAATTAGATAAAAATTACTGGTAAATTAGTAGAAAATCATTAAATTGATGGATTCAATTAAATTAAGTAAAGTGGTTATTGATTAAAAAACAAAGTAAAAATTTAATTGATTCATGAAATTACTATAATTTAAAAATTAAAATAATTATGGAGTAAAAATAAGCAATTCATTAAATTAGGTTATTATAAATTATTGATTAAAAGTAAAATGATTATTAATTAAACTAATTAATAAGCACAATTGTTGGGCCAGAACGTAAACGGCCTTGGAAAATGTTTAAATGGATCAGAAACACACACGCAGATACAACACGCAATTTAAAATAAACCTGAAAAACACCAAGTAAACCCGATAAAATCTAAGAAATAAAAGAATTAAATATAAATTAATAAACATAAAAATAAAATAAAATAATAACAAAATGCACCAAGATCCGCACGATACCTACACAAATACAACAAGAAAACACGACAAATTCGACGAAATTAGAAAAAATCAATTAAAGTTCATTAAAGTGGAATTTAAATCGAAAAATTGAATTAGCAATAATTCAATAAAAATTTTAAAATAAAAAATTATAAAAATAAATCAAGAAATATAAAAAATTAAAAAATAGAATTTGCTAGAAAAGAACAAGGTCGAATTTTGTTTTACTACATCAAATTTCACACGTCATACAAATAGGTATATATACTGATCCATTTTCACATTAAAGTTAACCATTTTGAAAAGTGTTTTAAAAATCGTTTTTCGGAACAACCATATTTTTCAAATCTTGAATTAATTTTAGACGTATTCGGAAACCTTTTTTTTTTAGGTAAGAAGCATATTGGTTGGAACCCTCTTTCCACATCACGACCTTGCATCTCAATGGATCTCTGCTCGGTGCTGATGTGGGGAGAGAGGTATTTATGTTGTTTTATACCCTATTTTATGATTGATGTTTTTATGGAATGGTTAATGGGTAAATTTATTTGTTTTATGATTAATAAATTTTATTAATATGTATTTATATGTCTTTATAATTTATAAATTTTTGAATGTCGAAATTTTTCCGGCCCACAGCCAACACATCACGCAAGTTAGTAAAATCAACATAGTGCAAATGCATGTAAGTGCGTGGAAAATCGCCAATGATATGCACCCGTGAAGACTCAGCGTGCGCAACGCAGCGGTCGTAACGTCAATATTTATCCCTATAGCTGAAGCGAGAAATAAGGAAGAAGTCTCTGGCTGCTTCCTCGTTTCTCAATTCTGAAAAATCGACCTAAAATTATCTTACAAACGGCTTAAAATCACCACACCGAGTAGTCCAGTGGGCACTCAATAACTATAATATAAACACAATGGCGCTTAAGATCTATTAAAGAGAAAGGGTACGGGGATAAATTAACTGAAATCGTTGGTATAAATAAATTCAATTGATATTTAAAATGATTTAACTCGTAATATAATAGCTCATCAAAAAATAAAATATAAATATCGTAAACAGTACAGTGAATCCTTAAATTGAATTTATCCATCACGTTAACAGATTTTTTGTCGTCATTAAAATAAATATTCTATTAATTAAAGTAGACTTTAATAAAAGAACTATTGAAAATTTAGGTGATTTACAGTTCCATCTAAACTAACTCCTTGAGTAAAGTAAACGAGATAAAAATGAATGTGAAAAGTGTACTATAACAACTTAACTAAAATCACTGATAGAATTAAAACCCGTGAAATAATTTTTAGAGTAATCTGGATGATTAATTTAAACTCCTGGTACCGATTGATGGTTCGAAGAGATTAAACAACCTGAGGGATAATAATAGTAAACCAAACTCAATTTTAAATGAACTTGAATGCGAGAAATATCCAAAATGCCAGTAAATCTTTAAACTAGTTAGACGAAGGGTAAACCAACTCATTAGGTGAAATTCACGAGAAAGTTACAGTGACAAATAGAAAATGTTAGTAAAAATTTAAAGTTATAGTTCAATTTCGACAGATGAGTTTACTGGGAGAGCGAATCGGATAAAAGATCTACTCCTTAGGAGTAAAGTAAGGTAATAAAACTATGCAAACCTGATTGCCAGAAATAAAATGAATTCCTAGTTAGCTATATTAATTGAAATCGATTTTTTTTTTTAACGAATAAATCCATTCAATGTCGTAGGGAAAATTCAGCAAAGCTTGTTTTAATGACACCTACAGTAAACGAGTAATAATCATTCGAACCATCAACCTAATTCAGGAGGAATTAATGAAATAAATTTATAATGACCATAAAATAAATTACGAACAAAAATCGAGTGAACCTTGGAAAAATTCATTTATGAACTACAATCATTAATTAACAGTAAGTCATCCATAGGCCAGCTGGTTAACAACCATATGTCCGCGACCAAAAAGAGATAGAATTACTGACTGAGCAATTTGAATCACAACTTTATTGCAATCAACAGATCACGAGATTGTAAATCTGTCCTACGACGACCGATGTTGCTGAGGACTAAGATAATTTCCAACCGCTAATACATAAAAAAATCCCAAGCGATACGAAGAGTAATCCATAAAAATCCATAATAGGAGCGCGTGTGCAACGCTAAAAATCTAAAAGATAAAGATAGAAGAAGCGATCAAAACGATAGCTTACCCAGTTAAGTTGACTGAGCTTGACAATCAAAAATTTTAAGATAGCACAAATGAGACGGAATAGATTAGCATTAAATCAGTCGGATCGTGTAATCGAATTACCGTAGACCTAATAGACGTCGAGGCGGGTGTGCATCCCCGTCACCCAAAACAGGCACTGATGTAGAATAACTGAATTCTAAAGTGATCGGATGGCATGAAACGGATTCTGAATAATCTGTACGGTATAATTAAATAAACGAACGCATTTCGTCGTGTGAAACATGCCTTAATAATTAAAATTCACGTCAATTGCAATATAGGCTTGGTATTGTTAATTAATCATTTAATCTATTAGTACATTGGTATGCTTTTAATGGATATCGTATTTATTATTAAACCTGTTAACTCATTGATAATTTTAATTAACATCACCTTATTTAATTTGGTAACCCATTGATAATTTTAATTAACATCACCTTATTTAATCGGTTAGCCCATTGATAAATTTAGTTAATCTCACATTTATTATTTAATCTACTAGCCCAAGTATTAGTATCAAGTACACATCGAAACATATTTTTGTTAATTAGGAGCAGCCCATGGCCAAGCCCATAGAAGACACGAATTTAGGTTGATCGATTCAGATGCTTTGAGGGCGCCGAATGTTGACAAATAAATGAAAACCCCTCCGTAACTCCTAACACTAATGTTAACGTCAATTCTAAAATAGATCAACGATAAGTTCCACCCAACATCGACAAATGACAGTACGTGGTCGAGCGTAGGTTACTACTCGTCCCAACAACACAATAATGAACAACGCGTAAGCCCAACAGTCATCCCCTAACCATTAGAGAGTCAAATAATAATTCACGCGCACAATTTAGATAATCCGTTTTATTTCTTTCGTTATCATAAGCCAGAAGTTGATCATAATCCTTTGCATTCAGTCAAACATGTCTCAAAAATGGACAGACACCAGCTCAACCGACACACCATCCAGGAAGGAGTCACCCAGGAGAGCAGGAACGATCGGAAAAAATCCGTCGGCAATGGCCGTACCCTGCCCCTCGGAGAGCCCCGGCTCCAAATAACGACCCGGAGGAACCCAATAGGCAGCAGTACCCCGCCGCCGAGATATTCGCTAACGCGCAGGACCTCCTCACCCAGTGGGAGCGGGTGCAGGAGCGGGTGGACTTGCAAGTAGTCAAGGCAAGGATGTACCTTGCAAACGTGCTGGATGACATCCTTGCCGGGCGGATAGCCGTCGCCCATCCACCTCGTCCGGTTCGAGACACTAGGCGCCCCTACACGGTAGAAGCTCTCAAAAGAAGCCTAGAACGGTACTGCCCGGACGAATGAACTGACGGACAAATCGTTATAGTGATTAGATAATAATTATAATTAGAACTGCGTGTATTTCTTTTTCTTATATAACTGAAAATGAATTTCGAGTTGTTTGAAAGATTTAAAACATTTAGACCGACCATAAATTGACGTGTAAAAATCCATTTAATTTCAGTAATGTCTTCTCTACGGATCCTACAGACGGAACTAGATCGTGCGAGGCAGGCGAATGCAGAATTACTTGGCCAGGTCCTGCAATTAACTCGAGAGATACAGCAGGCCAAGGCGACTTGTTTAGACCCTAAACGAACGAAGATCCTGTATCAACGACTTACCGCAGCTCAAAAGGGCTGGGCCGAAGATCGCCAGCTCAATCGGAGTCTGCGTACGCAGGTTCGGGGACTCGAAGTCGCACTAGCAGTATGCCGAGAAGGTGAGGCGGTAACTTACCCGCTCATTTTCGCCCCAACTCAAATGCCGCAGACAGCTACCAAGTCAGCAGAACAACCCATCACCACCAACAATCGTCGGCCGGGACGTAAGGAGCGTGCCCGACGTCGAGCAACCCAACTCCAAAATGTCAAACAGTGGATATCCCACATGTGATTGATTTAAATAGAGTAGTCTTAGCCTTAGTTGAGTCGTTTTCTTTTGGAATTGCATACCAGTGCGGTCACAAGTAACCCTATTACGTCTCAGTTTTCAACAGTCAATTAAGCACTAATCATGAATAATTATTTACGAGGGACAGAGCAAAGCGAGCATAGGTCTTCTATCGACAGCTCGTGAACCCGAGGGTTGTCCGAGCAACTACAATACTAGCCAATGGTATTCAATTTTTGCGGACAATCCACCACTTGAACACATTTCCAACGTTGCTTAGCAACGGGTGCCAAGTGGCGATCAGCATTTTTTTGTATGGCGTTACTAGGGTCGCCAGGAAGATAAGCAAGATTTGAAACCCTGTAACCCACCACAATTAACGAAACTCATTGAGTAACAAATAGAATTTTCCCTTTTCGTAACTTGTAGATTAAAACTAAATAATGTAGATTCATTAACGGTAAATTCATTCATTGTGTAAACTAAAAGTAAAATAAGGCTAGACAATAATTCAGTACATCTTTGAATAAAATTGAAGTATAGTTTTGATTCATTAATTAAAGATTTTCAAGTAATGTATCAAGATAAAGTAGTCTATCGCCCAAAGTAATTTATCAGTTTAACGAATGTTAAAGTAAAAATAAGTGATTCGAGTAATGACAATTTACATAATTGGATTAAATTAAAGTAATTATAGATTAAGACTTACAGTAATAAAAGTAATGAAAGGTATTGATTTAAAAAACAAATTTTTCCATCAATTAATATAAATTCATGGATTCAACATAAAGAATAGGTTGTTACTTAAAAATAGATTAAGATAAAATCGACGCAAATAAAAACGACCAAAATTCAGGTTAACAGATAAATCAGAGAAACAATCAAAATGTTATATTAATATTACACGAATCAACTAGTCATAGAGTTATGCTTACCGACGGTAATGAATCAAATCCAACTATCCCAAAAAAATTACCAAATAAAATCAAATGATATAGTTCCACATGCGAGATCCGCCATAGAGTCAAATAAAGATTGTCCTAAAAGCGTTGATAAAATATATCCAATCAAACGAAATATCAACTTACCAAATCGCTGCAACACAATTGTAAAATTAAAATCCAGTAAATAAGATAAATCGATAAATCCTGAAATTGAAATAAGAATAATATAAACACCGGATAAACCTACGGAATTTCATTATCGCCATTCACCGTTAATTATTAAATGGTTGAATCGACAGAAACACCGTACATAGATCCAACCATCGCCGTTCGTATGTAAACACTAAATTATTTGTAGCGACATTTCAAGGTCATTCGTAGATTTGACGAAAATTAAATAAACCCACATGCCTACAATAGTGCATTTCCGCGTAAGCTAGAGTTAGACATTAACAGATTTTATTCGAAACCCAAATTCATACAGTGACCTCCTACAGCTTCCCATGCATAATTTACTAGGGTGAAAGTCTGAAGTAATAACCATCAAAGTTGTCGCTGTTGTAACGACGATCAACAAATTAACAACCGTGTATTACTATACTCATTGCCAAGCTGTTAGACCACAAATGATCTACTGTTAAAACCCTGAAGGCCCATAACCCAACTGGTATAATAACGGAGTGTCTATTTCTTTTAAAAAATCATGATAAGCTTTAGAAAGATATGTAGAAGCGATATGAGAAGATATAGTTAACGAAATATAGCACACCTAACACTCATAGGTAGACAGCCCCAGTAAGTTCACAACCAGTTACAATCAAAATCAAAGGCAATAAATTTAAATTCGATAAGTTCGAATTTTGATGAGCCCAATGGCAACACCCTAGTCATTAGTGAGTCTAGTACAACAATTGAGCGAACTAATTAAATAAACTACTTTTCACCCCTATATGCAAGTAGCTGACCTTGATGCATTTTCAGAAAAGAATATGCCGCTCGAATGGACTGATACTCAAATACCCGATGAACGATGTCGGAAGGAATCACCCCCAAAAGCAGAAATCTTCAAGGAAATTCGACAACAGTGGCCGTACCCTACTACTTGGAGGTTACTGGGCCTAAACAGCGACCCGTGTGGACTCGCCGGACAACAATATCCTGCGGCGGAGACATATATCAATGCGCGGAATCTCCTCACCCAATGGGAACGGGTGCAGGAGCAGGTGGATCTACAGGTGGTCAAGGTGAGGATGTATCTCGCCAATGTAGAAGAAGACATCCTCGCCGGGCGGATTGCAGAAGCCTACCCACCTCGCCCAGTCCGCGATACCCGACGCCCCTACCCAGTAGTTACCCCGCAGAAGGACTCAAAGAAGCCGTGCCACGGAAAACAGCGATTCCGAAAACACTAACCACAATCGTGATTTAGTTTCGTTTTTATTTTAATAAATATTTGCTGGCTTGTCATTTCGTTTAATCGTTTGCCTGAATAGACCTGTTTAATGATTATGTTTATGATAGTTATAAATGCCAATTATGTAAACCATTAGAAAAATTTAACGATCTTGTCATTGTAGTTATGTCCACCAACCAAATTCTACAAGCTGAACTAGATCGCGCACGGAACACAAATGCGGATCTCCTCCATCAAATCCTTCAGATGACTAAAGAGGTACAGCAGGTCAAGGCGACTTGGTCGGATCCGAGAAAAGTAAAAACGTTATATCACAGACTGACCGCAGCACAAAAGGGCTGGGCGGAAGAGCGACAGCTCAATCAGAGCCTGCGCACTCAAATCCGAGGATTAGAAGTCGCTTTAGCAGTTTGTCGGGAGGGGGAAGCAGTCACCTACCCGCTCGTCTTCGCCCCGTCCCAGATGGCGCAGAAGAATCCTCAACCAGCAGATCAGTCCACCACTCAATCAAATAATCGTCGGCCGGGACGCAAAGAGCGTGCTCGACGCCGAGCAGCAAATCCACCCCATTAACTCACGATAATTATTCATTATGTCGATTTCAATAAATTAGTTGTAGTTAAATTATTTCCTAAATGCACTTACGTACAGGTATTAATAGGAACACTTGTAACGTGGTTTCTAACCATCTCTCCACATTCGATCATGAATTTTCTTACACGTGGGACAGAGCTAAGCGAGCATAGGTCTTCTATCGACAGCTCGTGAACCCGAGGGTTGTCCGAGCAACTACAGTACTAGCGATAATACTCAATTTTTGCGGACAATCCACCACTTGAACACATTACCAACGTTGCCTAGCAACGGGTGCCAAGTGGCAATTAGCATCATTTTGTATGGCGTTACGGGGCAACCGCAGGTTAATTCAAACAAATTTCGAAACCCTGTAACCCACCACTATGAAGGCCCCAATGCGTGCCAGATATTTCGATTTTTACTTTAAATATAATAATAAATGTATCTTGTTCGTTGAATTAGCTCGAAAGTTTTTCTTTAAAATAAATTATCACCCGCACTTGTCAGGTAAAGGCACTAGGAGTGAAGAAGTCGGGCATAAGCATTCCAATGGCTCAACCGTGCCAGATCAGTCTTAGAAACGGAGATGACCTTTGGCGGACGAACCAGCTGGCTGTTACAGGACCATTGTTACTTATCACAACATTGTTTTATGTATGAATGATTAAATTTATATTTTATATATTTAAATTCAATCTTTACATAATGAAAAAAATTATTTAATATTAATAATTTAATGATTTTAAATTAATTATTTAAATTAATTCTGTAAAAAATTAATTTAAAAAATAAAATTTCCATTTCTAATTATCATCTTTTTAAATCTTTTAAAGTATACGTTACCAGTTTGTTTAAATAATATTTTCATTTATTAAACTCAAATACGAAAAATTGTATTGATAAATTTTAGAAATGACAAGAAAAGATAAATCTCCTTCGCGTAGAGATAGAAGGCGTTCATCTACTGATACTGATTCATATAGAAGAAAACAAAAAGACCATAGACGTAGAGATAGAGATAGATCTTCTCAAGAATCTTCAAGAAATAAATCTCCGTCAAGAGCTGATCATTCCTCTCGAAAAAGAAAAGATAAAGATCGTGATTATAAACGACGTGAACATTCAAATGATTCTAAAAGAGAACGCTCTCCGAAGCGTAAGCGTCAAGATTATTCTCCTGAATCTTCTTATCGTAAAAAACATCATAAACGCGACAGATCTTATTCTAATTCAAGTAGAAAAGAAAAGCCAATAAAGCAAGAAAATAATGAATACTCGGAAACACAAAGTTCCAAAAGAATTTCTCCAAAAAAAGAAACTTATGATTCTTATCACGATTCTCAAATATTTGTCAAGCAAGAGAGTCTTATTAAACAAGAAGCAAGTGTAAAAACAGAAGATTCTGATAATAATTCTGAAAAGGCAACTCGTAAAAGAAAACGTGAAAGTAAATGGAGTTCTGGGCAAGCTAAAGTACCATTGTATTTAAAACCAGATGACGCAGAAGTATATTCGATTCAAATCCAGATTAACAGTCTTACAACAAAATTAGCCCAGCAGAATTATACTGAAGAAATTGAAGCTATGTGCCGCGCACCTTCTCCAGATCCAGTTTATGGTCATGATGGTAAGCGTATTAATACAAAGGAGTATCGAGCTCGAGAACGCATGGAAGAACGAAAACGAAATCTAATCCTTAGACTTTATGCATTGAGACCGGATTTGGTTCCTCATGCTGATAAAATGATGGGAGCAAGAATAGAAGAAAAAGTATTTATACCTCAGGATGATTATCCTGATATTAATTTTGCTGGATTGATAATAGGCCCCCGTGGTATGACACAGAAAGATCTTGAAAAAGAAACAGGAACTAAAATTTTATTACGTGGTAAAGGTAGCGCAAAGCCAGGTAAACTAAATGGTGGAAGCGCTCCACTCCCTGGAGAAGATGAACCACTCCATGCTTACATCACATCGATGTCCAGAGAAAGTGTCGATAGGGCAGTGGAAAAAATTAAAAAAATCATTCAAGATGGCATAGAATTCCCGGAATTGCAAAATGATTTGCGAAAAAATCAAATGAAACAGTTAGCCATTCTTAACGGAACTTATCGAGAAACCGATGGATTAAACAAACTGAAAATCCTGAGTGAGGCCCAATCTATCGCTACAAATACAATCATTTGCAGTCTATGTGGCGGCACGGGACATTTGCCCCGAGACTGTAAAGTGAACAGTAACGAAATACCGATGATGGAATTTCCGGTCCAACACGTTCAACTCGAAGGGGAATACAACAATTTCATAAATGAATTGGGTATAGATGAAGCTTCAGCAAAGCCAGCATATTTGGGATTTATGCCGCAACAATCATCCGGTAATTCAAGTCAAGGCGCGAGTTCATTCGTTAGAAATTTTATATTTAGAAGTTGAACATACGTTTGTATTATTGATATCTTTGATACGAATATCTGCAAATTGTAATATTATTTATGGTATTAATAATAATATTTAATTTGACTTCATTTTCTCTTTAAGATTTTCAGTGAAACAAAAATAAAAAAAGTGTTTAGCAAATTGTAATTTCTAAAATTCAAGCTCGGGTAGTATTTCATGTTGAATAATATTTCAGGAATTGGTTGACCGGGGATTGGTGGTATCGAGGTATTGCACACAGATTGTCTCGTTAATGATTTATTTTTTTAGGATTGTGAATTGAATACGAATCTTCGGGATATTTAGTTTTTTATTATATTTTATTTTCATAATTATTTTATTGATTGATTTCTAATGCAGCACAAACCAGCCCAGCCAGAACTGGATTGCTTTATATATATATATTTCCAATGAATGACTTATTATTGCCAAGATTTTCGTAAATAATTTGTGGAAAGTAGATTTGAAAATGTGCGAGTGATGTTATTAATTAATTTGTTTATATTGTAAACAATAATTATTTAAATTTTTGATTTTTCCATTAACATGTTATCCATTCACAAAAATAAACTATCATAAAATTTTTTTTATTAAAACAATTAAATATTTTTAAAAAATTTGATAACAGTAAGAAATGTAGCTTTTTAAATTATTGCAAAAAACACTTATATCGATCCAAATATGACCTCAGCTTTCTATAATGGCAATTAATTTTAATGAAATACAATGAAAATTTTTTTAAAAACAACCTGGTGTTTAAACGTGATGGAGAAGAAAATAATCGATGCATACACATTTAAGATATTCCAATCAGATACGCCATAAGAAAATATTATCATTGGTTACCTGTCAAATTACGTTGGAAATGTATTCCAATGGTGGTCATTAGTAAAAGGTGAGCCATATCGCTATGACTTCTAATACTCTGGGTTCAATGGCTACCATAACAAGTTTCGTAGCTCTAATTGAAACAGTATGGAACTCAAAAGAAAGACAAATTATTTACAATTCATACAAATTAATAATAAAAACAAATCATCAGAACAATTAATAATAATTCGACTTCTGTGTACAAGGTAACTGGATCGTAATAAGATTATAGAAAAGAACCACTGCAAATTCCATGATAACATTATTCGTGATTTTTCATTTTAATTATGATCAATTAAATGATATATGTACGAGGTTCCCATATACCCCTTTAACCTGAAAACTGCTCAAAATCCGCACTTCGGTCCCTATCCGCTCTAAACCCCTTAACATTCAAAAGTATAAATTGGAATAGTGAATTCCAATCTATTTTTAGACTAAAATTTCCTATTCCAACAACACTACTCGTGGTGAGAAGAAAATTTTATTTTGTTTTTTATACTTCAGATTTTACCATTTTTTCGACGGAATTTACATCAAGAAATCGTTTTAACCGGAGGAAGGTGTCAAAGTGGTGGGATATTTTTTATGTTTGTTAATACATGCCTTTTTAACTATTAGTCTTTATAATTTTTAATTTATCTTTTATTTTGTTACATGTTAAATCAAATTTAAACCTGTTAAAAAAAAATTTAAATAATAATTTTGTTTCTGAAAGAATTTATTATTATCAGTGAAAAGAATTATTGTTTATTTTATAGTTTCCAACAAATTTTCATAGAATTTCTTCCAACGATTTTTGATCTCAAATTTATTTTTGATTTGTGCCAGTAGTCCTTGCAACATTTGAAGGAGCATTCGTCAAAAGGTGATTTAAATGAAATTATCAAGAGAATCAAATTAAATAATACCATAATGAATAGTCAAGATATAGGTATAGTCCAAACAATAATATTCACACATAAAAACCTAAAATGGAACTCAGACCTAAATGAATCTGTTATTAATATAGTTCATTTTTAATTCATTGATCGTTCATGACCTAAAATTGGCAAAAAGCTGGTACGACACTCACTAACTGGCAAATTCAGTCTCAAGTAAAATAAAGGGTAAAATTCATATTAATAATGAGATAAATGTGATTATTAAAAATTCAAAATAAGTTTGTTGGGGTTGTACAACTTTACAAAATTGGAAAAATAAATAAATTAATCAAAAAAAATCAAAAAATCAAAATCAATATTTACCCGGGGAAATGGGTATTAATATAAATAATAATATAAAATTAATTTTGGACCCCTAGAAAAAGTAATTAAGAAAATATAAATTAATTAATTAATTAAAATGAAAAAAACAGTTAAATTAAATTAGGGAGAAATTCTTCAAAAATAAATTTAATTACGTCTGAACTAATTATCCCCAAAATTTAATTGTGTCGGAAAACAATGGTTTTTCCATAGTACATGTTTATGATGATTACGTTTTGTGCAAAAATTACACAGTCAGCGTCTCTCATTGCATACGACTGCTCACAAACAGAGATGGGAAAGATTTATTCAGTGGTGGGTATGTTGAATGCCCAGATGCATATCCGAGTAAATTAAAAATCGCAAATGATGTAAAGTATTATGTGTACCAAGAGTCTGATTTACGAAGAGCTCAGTGAGGGAATGTATTGTAAATCATACAAAGTTTGTATTCTATTGTGGCAAGTGGAGTCATACGTCACTCATAAAAATGCATGCTATACCCAGACCAGTTGAGGTCCTCCCAGAAAATTGTTTATCAGCTTAGTGGAACAGGATAGCAAAAAAGTGAACCCGGAAATTCGGGTAAAAGCTAAAGTCCACTACCAGAAACAACTAGTGAGAACAAATATATCATTGTGTTTTGTGATTACTTAACAAAATGGCTTGAGGTTTATGCGATGCAAAATCAGAAGGTAAAAACAGTGGGAAGAATATTTGTGAAAAAAATTATTTTTTAGGTACGGAGTGCCAAAAAACTACTTACAGACCAAGAAACGAATTTTCAAAGTGGTTTGTTCAAGTTAGTGACAGAACTATTTAGTATATTGAAACACAGTACATCACCTTATCACACACAAACCGATGGTCTAGTGGAAATATTTAACTGTACATTAATTAATATGATGTCATCCTATGTAAACCGGAAGCACGATCACTGTGATTTATTTATTAAACCGTGTTTATTTGCGTACCACAATGCAGTAAACGAAAGCACTGGTGAAACACCTTTTTATATTATGTATTTACAGCGGAACAATATGCCAATTGATCTTCAATTTCAGTCACCTATTTCTCAATATATGGACGTAACTGATTATAAAGTAATTATGCAAGAACGATTGCAATCAGCGCGGATCAAAGCTGTACTTAAAATAAAACATTACCAAGAAGCTTATAAAGAATGCTATGATAAGCGTGCACACGCGCATGATATTAAAGTCGGAGATTTTGTGTATATAAATAAACCCGAGCCCACAAAAGGGTTATTAGTAAAACTACAGAGACCATTTAAAGAACCATATCTAGTATGTGATTCAACAGAGACTAATTTAAAATTGCGTCCGCAATACAATAAAAAAGCTGGAACGATTATTGTTAATGTAAATCGGTGTTAAAAAAAGTACCAACTGAAGACGTAGCACGATATCCGTTAAGATCGAAACTAAACAAAGATGAAGATAAAACAGTAATTAAATAAAAATTTACGAAAAACCCAGCTCCATTAACTTACATCAATAAACTTTTATTGATTTCAACATTAATGATTATGAATGTTTTGTGTACAAATGCAAAGCAAATGCTTCCATCTTATGCAATTAAAATCGTGCCATTGCTAGAGACAATTATTAAATACTCAACATGTACTCAAATCTTATGGATTTATCATTGTGGAATGGCCGATGAAGTCGAAATAAGTAGTCTATTGAATTTTTTTGAACCTCCAATAAAATAGCGTTACAATAAAAATAGCCATGTAGCTCGTCATTCGAGGATGAATTGTGAATATCCCTGGTTAAAAGCACAATTGGATTCAAAAATTAATAAAAGGAAAATACAAAATATTATACGTATCAATATTTGGACAAAAAATGATGGAACCGAGTATCAATTGAACCGATGCTTAACGGGATTAATGTGTTTTGGGAACCTCGAGAATCCCAACAAGTAAAAACGGTTTTCCAACATCACGCTATAGATACATTAAATAGCAGGAGGCCATTTATAAAGTATGTTAATTTAAATTTGTTTCAGGTATATAGTGTCCTAATTCATTATAACGAAAAATCCGTATATGAAAACGGAACAGATAGCGACAATCAGTGGGTCAAGATTCATTCCAATCAACAAGTGATACGATTAATAAATGAAACAAATTTAGTTACTTTTGGTTATCTTAATCAATCCATACAAGTTACCAGACATGCGAATCTGAATCAAAGCGCTGTTTTATATTACTTTGGGAGAATTCAATTGGTACTAGAAGGCGAAAATAAATCTCAATTATTAACTTTTCGACGGTTTTCATCGACATCAACCTCAAAACTAGTGTTTGTAAAAATTAAATATTATCGACGTTATCTATTTTCTGACTTATGGAAAATAATATTTGTGGAAGACAAACTTGTTCAAATTTCGCATCACAGTATAGAAAATAAATATCTACCTGAATCAAACCAAGTTATTCGAACCCCACCATCAGCCAATGAAATCAACCTTTCGTATACCAATGTGTCTATTCCGAACAATAAAATTATATCATCAACACTAAATGATAATGAATTTGCGTGAGTAACACTATTCGTGACGATCATTATTATAACAATATTTGTCGTGATTCTCATTCTCATAGTTTTATATGAATCCCAATTATTATCTAAATCTTCTATGAATCAATCCAGGACTCCAATAGCTTGGATTGGCTAGGAGAAACATTTGTGTAGTAAGACATAATTTTGCATGCAATTTGATATAGTAGTAATAGTGTAATAGTAGTTAAATAATTTATTTTATGAATATTGATAGCATTTTGTGTGAATTTGCACTTTTTTGTATGATACAAGAAAAATCAATTTGATTAGCTGATGCGGGATTAGGTAGTAAGGGAAAATAAAATGCAAAAAAATTTTTTTAAAGTATATCAGACAGGGGTGAATCCATTTAACCAAAAAAATATTTAAAATATTCTCAAATTTTTCAAATTTTCAAATCGGTAAATTTTTTATTATTATTATTATTATTTATATAGCTAGTGGGGGAAACAGTACCCTTCGGGTGCTTCATCTTAACCCTGACTTCAAAATATAAAATTAACCTAACTTTAATTGTAAATAATTTTAGCATAATATGGAGCAAATTTCGTGGACAAGATCGGTATATGACAGTTACTCCAAACTACAGAGAAATCACGCAAGTCAAAGATTCCAAATCAATTCCAAATATCCCAAACTATCTAAGAATTGATGATAGGAAAATGAAAATGAAAATTCTTAAAGTTCACAGACAAGTCGAATTGAAATTATCGAAAGAAATCCAGATATCCAGAAGGGAGAAGGGTTATGTACACATTATGAGGAGAACGATAGAAGTTCTGAATGGGGAAAATCAATTATGGATGGAGTTAAAAAAATTAACATCATGGAAGATACAAAGGGAATCAGTGACAAAAACGATGCGAGCGGCAAATGAAGAAGTCATTATAGCTATAGAAAGTAGAACAGAGAGCAAAGCGCATGAAGTACCGAAAGCGCATCCAGCTGAAAATGGAGATTCAACATTATTACCTATTTCAGAAGACATTGTGAAAAAGAAAATGTCGTTTATAAGGAAGGAAATGGGTCTTGAAGAAATCCGTGATAAAAAATTATTTGTAGATGCCGAATATGGGACATCAGAAACTGGGAAGATGATACCACTGACTGTTGCAATTATGAACTATCATGGAGGAGTAGTTAAAAATACCTATTTAACTCCGGGAAGAAGAATCCGACATTTCAATTTAAGGGTTCATGGAATCACAGAGACATCCAGCAGGAATTAAAGAGATCAGTACGCAAGAGATGTCAGAAATACAGAAATTGACAATGGGTAAAATTTCAGTAGTCCACTACCTACATGCAGAACTCAGATACCTGGGAATTTGGATTGAGAAGCTTCACGAATACGGGATCTTGCGGCATCACAAGTCCTCCAAAACATGAGAGTAACCAAGAGAGGTGAATGGCTCAAGCTGCAGACAGTTGTGAGAGAAATATGTGGTTAAGAAACTCAGATCGGGATCCACTCCGCGTTGGAAGATGTCAAAAGCATTCGCAAGGCATATCAGGCTGTAGAAAATCAATGGATAGATGACATACAAATGCCAAAAAAAGCAGTCATCAAAGAAATACTCATTGAGTGAATATCGAAAGCTTCGAGGGATAGAATCAACATCAATAACACGAGAGATATGGCCACAATTTCCTGAAGAGACTACGATGACTGAAATTGGTCTGATAGTGGAGGAAAATGTAATGGAGGTTGAGAATTTATCCACTGAGTTAAAATGGGCCACTGAGACATTCCTTGAAGAAGCAGAAGAAATTATAATCCCAATGATCATTGTGAAGATAGAGAGGATCCAACCAACATTGGAATACGGACCGATGCCAAAGTGCCGGCCAAGTCGGAAACGGAAGACTTCCTCAAACATAAACGTTGGAGAAGAGACCATCACAATAAATGGAGTTGTTTATGAAAGAGAATAATCAATTCATATTTATAAACATGGGTCTGAACGTGTGGAGATAAAAATAAACCCAAAAACTATATGAACTATCTATAATTTATTAAGAATTAATAATAAATGATTTAGTCGCATTTGTCTGATTATACATTTTGGCATGACGAACCCCGAAAAAGAAACAAATAAATAAATAACAAAGTAAACAAATCTAATATTAAATATTTCTATTATTACTATAAATATTATTATTATTTATAATATTGTATATATTATTATATTATTGATATTATTCTAATTGAATGATAGCCCCTTTGACTCGCAGATTCTGAATTTTGGAGTCGGAGAGTCAAAGGACCCCAAAACCGATCACCTGCAGCACTGGCGTAACCAGTGATTGGGTTGAGGAGGATTAATTAAAACTATAAGCACAAGGATAGTATTTTTATCAAAATATCGTATTAAATTTGGAAAAATTAACTAATTAAAATAGTTTCAAAAAAGAAGAATAATAATAATATATCGTATGTTGGAACAATATAAAGTTTTGTTTAAATGAATTGGAAATAACACGCAAACATAACAATGCAGATTTAAAATCAGATCTATCAACACCAAGTAAACAACCCTAAAATATGAGAAAAATGTTATTAAATATAAAATCAAGAACATAAAAGTAAATTAAAATAATAAAAGATATGCATCAAGATCAGCATGAAATAAACATAAAAATAACAAGATAACACGAAAATTTGACCGAAAATAGATAAAATTTATAAACCAGCAGGTTAACGTATGAAACTTGTTAAAATAAAATATTTCTGATTAGAAATATTCAATTAAAATATAAATAAAATAAATTATCCATTTAATGTAAGAAAATGATAAATTAGAATCAGATATCACAAGTAAAATCAAGGTCAAATTTTGTTTAAATACATAAAAAATACACGCAAATTTAGGGTCACAAAATAGGTATATATACCAATTCATTTTCACAGAATTTAATCACTTTGTGAGCATTCACTTTTTCTCATAAAAAGCTCAACTGTTTTTTATCAGGAAAACTTGTATTGTGTAGCAAAAGCTTTAGTCAACCAAAACTACGAATTTCTATTAACAGAACGCTATCGGACAACTCTTTTGAAATGAGGACGAATGATATCTTTGGAAGTTTGATGTGAAAATGAGATGATGTAACAGAAATTCAAATTATATGAATTCAAATATACTGAGTTTTCAATATGTCGAAATTTTTCCGGTCCACAGCCAAAACATACCGCAAGATATTTAAATTTACACACAAGTCGAGATGTGTAATTGCCGGTATATTCGCTAATATCTCGTGCCCGTGACAATTCCGTCGTGCGTAACGACAGAATCTAAACGTCAATTATCACAATCTATAAGGGCAGCTGGAAGATAGAGGATCAGTCTTTTGGCTGACCCTCAGTCATTCATCATCCAAAAAATCGACCTAAATTATTCCTTACTCATCGGTTCAAAATCTATTACACCGAGTAGTCCAGTGGACACTCATAAAATCTTAATATCTATATGACTAACCTTAGGATCAAATAAAAGAGTTGAGTGCTACAAAACCGAATGAAATATTTGCAACGACGAAGTTAATTGTCTAAATTAATTAGAAATTCGATAAATAAAATAAAAACCCTAAATGGATTAGAATCACTTAGTAACCATAGAAAATATAAATTGACTAGACTAGAACAATTAAATTAATACTCAGTAACTATAGAGAATAACTAGCATAAAATTAAAATTTCATATCGTTTAAAATCATTCAGTAAATAGTATACAGAACACCATCTAAATTTGTATAATTGAAGGTATGCAGTACTGGCAAGAAGTGGTTTGAACGAGTTGTGAATCCCATAGAACCTTAAATTATATAAAATTAGCGGAAAAGAGGGAATAGAAATGTCATTGACCTTTATGAACAATTAATAACGAGAGATATGAATATTAATAAAGTTAAGAAACTCCGAACTAATAATCAGTAAAAGTAAAAGGTGAGTGATAATTAATGGGGAGGGATCAGTACTACATGGCGGATTATAAATCAATCATTAAATATATATAACCCATGTAATGAGTGCCAAAAATGAGAATATTCATGACCCAGTAGCTAGTACCAGTAAGGGATCATTTAATCCAATTTGCAAACTATAACACAGTAGTAAAATACCCCCTTAACTTGCATATGTAAATTGATCATAAACCCGAGTCATAGTCGGTTCAGTTCAGTCACCACACGACACATTTAAGATCATTCATTTTAGGAAAAGAACAAATAATTTACTGACATAATTGACCCGCCAGTTCACAACATAAACACACTAAACAAACACTAAATCACCAATGAAATCCAATTATAATTAAAAAAAATCATGACGATTAATAAAACGATCAATAATGACCTGATGTGGAGGTCCTGAAAGACAGATCGAAGTAGAGAGGAGCTTTGTCATCTACCACTAGCCCAACCGAGACCAAATAAAGGATTGGAGAGCCTCGTAACCGACCAATAAGCTAAGAAGAGTTCGATAAACTTAATAAAATAAGCACCGGGCTAATAAGTTACTCATATCAAACTGGATAGGACCATTGAGACATCCATCATCAATAACTTCGGGTACTTCCGTCGTTCACAGCTGAAAATGTAACGAGAAAAAATAGGCAAGCATCAATAAAATTGAAAAGCAAAAGTCTAAATTAGTAAAAATATTATATGTCAGGACACACCAATAGTGACTCATTGACCTCACACTACCATCACAAATCGCATGCGAAGGCGACCAAATTAATTAAAAACTTTTGGAAAAGTGAAGTTTCAGTTGCAACGGTTGGCGAGGGAGAAATTTTCATAGATTTGGCAATACAAAATGTCAAACCACATACGCCATTGGATTAGAATGCTATAAATAGATAGTAAATGAGAGACAGATTATTTCTAGTTATAATGAATGCACAATCGAAAGAAACGAAGAACGAAGGGATTCTCATGACCCGAAAACGAATAATGGACGCATGGGACGGACCAACTCCGACGAGCGACAAGAAGCCAAGCAGAGGATAACGTCGGAGGAGTGTGATCACTCAAGTAATTATATAAATTTCTTCGTGAAAGGTTTTAATTTTACTTTGGTGAACGAAATCTGGTCAAAGGCCGGCAAAAAAAACAAAAAATCTGGAATCTTAATACACAATCACAGAAACCTAATCAACTACGACACATTACGAAGAAAATCCAACATTATCAGCAACATATATCGAATTTATGATTCCCTTGTGAAGTCATCTACCTGAAATTAAAAATAAAAATTGGCTGAACGTGATTTATTTCTTTTTATTGGTTATGCTATCGTAATCGACATAAATTCTAAACGACCTAAAATCTTACCTGCGACGCATTCTCTACACTAGGAAAGATCCCCAGTATTTGACATACCATTATGACGTTAATGAAGTAGCAGAAGATTAAAAAATTTAGCAAGGCATCGAGATATTAAGCCGAACAGAGCGAAGAGTAAGGATCTTACTAGGGAGTATGCACAATGAACGTGTACGAAACTTAAGCACGAAAGTGATGGAAAAATGGTAATTCACTAGTTTAGAAACCCAAAAAGTTATTATTCAGCGCTTATTCAACTTAAGTTATAAATCAATCAGAAACAGAATATTTGCAAAAAACATAAAGTTAATAAACTCAAAAATACTTTGATAATAGCAATCAATCAAACTTTCTGATAGATTCAAATGTAATATTCTGTTAGTTTTTTTGAATTGAATCGTTTAGTTATGTTACATTATTGAAGAAATAATGATAAATATATTGCCAAAACTCCTGAACTTAATAGACGAGACGATTATGAGTAGATTATAATGCCCAAGAGGGAACAAGTCGGAAGGAATCGCGTAACTACTCTCCCGATCCTCATACTATCATGAACAACGGATTCATCTATAATTTTATTTAGCCAGGAGCACAACACTCGCGAACGGATCATGGAACGACGATTCGAGAGTCACGATTCGATTCCCGGACAGGACAGCTGCACGGTGTCACCAAGCGATGTGGGATGCCGAATACTCGATATCCCCAGTAAGAGAATCAAACTGACATTGTCTCTCTCATAATCGCAACGATGAAATCAAATTACCTTATGTTGCGATTAAGTGCAAACCAGGGCGAAACCATGACCGAGAGGCTCGGCCGAGAGCCGAGTTCACATTGGTCAGACTGGAAGAGCACCAACGACAAACAGAATGGCAGATAGTTATGGCCAGACGTCGTTTAAACCGAGTCAATGCGGGTATCGCCGCCGGCCGTATCCCGAGTGCCGACGGGTACGCATCGAGTAACGGAGTCTCTTATGAATTAGATGATCCGGTATTAGAAGAGATGGAGGCTCCTATCAACGTTGTGATGCCCAGACGCCTGATTCGGTCAACGGCGCTGGACCGTGTCGGAATACCGCAACAAGATAAGGAACAAGCTGGATATTACGATGGACAGCGGAGATAAGATTTTCCAAGAGATCAACAAATGTACTGTGATTAAAATTAAAATCTTCAATTTATGGACTTTTGTTAAATAGAGTTAATGGTTAATATAATAATTAAATAAGATAAAGTCGATCATAACGACAAACATTCGATAAATTAAGCAAGACTAGATTTTACAAACTCCAATTAAGTCTCTCTTAATCCAACGGCTCAGAACTATATGAACGAATCGTTTTTAATTAAATAATTATGATTTATGGAAACTCATTAATAGATAGATTTATTCATAGATATGGATACTTTTCGAACACTGAGTAAAGAATTGATAAAATCCCGACGTGAAAATGCAGATCTGCACGCTCAGTTAATCCAGATGAGCCGACAAATACAGAAAATCAGGGCAACGTGGATCGAACCGTCACGAGCTAAATTGATCTACCAACGATTGACCGCCGCTCAATAGGGATGGACGGAAGAAAACAGATGGTCCAAAATCAACGGACCCAAATCAGAAGCCTGGAGGTAGCACTGTCGGCTTGTCAGGTAATCAACGCAGTGACCTACCCGCTGGTATTCGCTCACGCACAGATCGCTACTGAGATTCAAATCACACGGTCAAATCAGCGATACCCAAACGGCCTCAGTGGCGGCCGTGGAAGACAGAGAGGGCAAAACGACGCTCGTAGCAGACGGTAGAATCGAACCGGAAATAATAAATCCATTTGAGAAAGACTTGCGATTTCTGTCTAGTAGTTTGAATATAATATTGTTGGGCCAAGACACGATTTTGTTTTAATGAATCGGTAACAGCACGCAAATACAACACGCAGATTTAAAATCAGACCCATAAAACATCAATTAACCATGCTAAAATACGAGAAAGAAACAATAAAAATATAAAATTGAAAAACACTAAAGTAAATTAAAATAATTAAAATAAAGTGCAACAAGACCCGCAAGAAATAAACATAGAAATAACAGGAGAACATAAAAATTTGACCGAAATTTGACAATTTACTAAAAAAGCGAAAGTCCACGAAAGTTAGAACAAAAATTAAATAATTTGAATTGGAAACAATTCAATTAAAAAGTTAAAAAATAAAATTGTCAAATTAAATCACGAAAATAATAAGATTAAGATTAGAATATACTAGAAAATCACAAGGTCAAATTTTGTTTTACCACATCAAATTTAACACGCAAGGTTAGGGTCTTAACCAGTCTTAATCGATTGTAACCAGTTGAAATGGTCTTGAACCAGTTTGAATCAGAACAATTTCTACGATTTTTTAATGTGAGTGGAGGAATGTTCGAAAACTTTCTCCACGTCGCGTTCAGACAACCTCATATGAGCTCTGTCTGGGCGTCGGCGTGGGAAAGGTTTGTAGTGAGATTTCAAGAATATATTATGATTCAACAATGTATCATGCCAAATATGTATATGCCAATTCAAAATAAAAGTTTTAAACTGAATAATTTTTCCGACCCACAGCCGACACAACACCACAAGATAGTAAAATCCACACACCCCAATCGAATTGTGTAAGTGCGGTGTAAGTCGCCAATAATTCGTGCCCGTGAAGGCTACGGCGGGAGAACATAAGAGCTGAAACGTAAATATTATTTCGTATAGAGGAAAATGGGTTGAAGACGGACTAGTCTTTTGGCTAGTCCATCATCACTCATTTCCTGAAAATTCGACCTAAATTATAATAAAAAACACACCGGCTAAAAATCAAAACACTAAGTAGTCCAGTGGACACTCATAAACTCTTAACATTGATATAACTATAGGGAGATGATGGGGAGCTAACGCCGAAAAATATTGTTGCTATGTCGATAAATTATTATTTTAAAAACTAAAAATACGCAAATTTTAAGTGAAACTCAACGAAGTTCGATTTCAATTTTCTAATGGTTCCTAGTTTTAAATCAAGTAAATATCTACAATAAATAAAATTCCATAACTGTGGAGGTAAAATGAATAATTGAAACCCCGTAAATACGCCTATCACCACATAAACGCCCAGTGACCCAAAAGAAAATGAACCGTTAATCTGCGAACCTATAAGACTGATCATGAGGGCCAGCATTTACGTAAGCAAAAACTCTTGCAAAAAGCAAAAATAAAAGTCATAAACATTTATGAGAATTATCGACACTAATAGGCTATTAGAGTGAAATATTGAATTGTCAGGTTAGATAGAATCATCACTACATCGAAATACGTAGAGCGACCTTAAAAGATCTCACAAAACAATCATACTAATATAAAGGCACAAGTTTTTTCCGATTAAAATTAAATAACTTACGAACTATTCCGAAATTGATCGGCAATAAATAACTCAAATACAATGGAAATTCAAATATAATTGGAAACAAATCACGCACAAATAAGTAATAGTACAAAAATCCTTCTCGCAATAGACCTTGAAACAGTCCCGAGACCACGAGAGAGAAGAATCTCTGGAATAGGTACGCCGAACCACCCAGAAGAGGATGAGCATGATCAGAACGGATCTAAAAATCAATAATTTTATGGATAAGAATATTAACAATACCCAAATAGTTGACACACAGCTCGAACCCATCTCCGCTATTAGTTTATAAATAGGATCTCCTATCAAGAATAGTGTCAATCCAATAAACTAAATTAATAAATAACAATAAATGAATTTCACTAGAAAATTACCCACTGATGAATTTAGGAAATCTAGCCAGCACAAAATAAGGCAAAATTCTGAAACGTATCACCAATCAGTATGACCCGAGAGATGGATAATTTGACCCGACATTTTCTAAAAATGCCAATCGATAGCATTAGTTTACAATCAATCGCCTATTCCGAAATGAAAACACGCAGGTAAGTTGTTTTTTATATTGTTATATAACTTAAAGTTAAATTTTAAGAGTTGAATTATGATTTCATAAGGAAATATGATCATAATTCAAGCTCTTAAATATAACTTTGATCAACTATTTCATATATATTATTATAAATAATATTTAGGAAAATTAGTAACAATAACTTATCTCCAAAAATATGTATTTTTTTCTGATATTATTATTCAACAAATGTGAGTTAAATTATTTTTGAACTTATAAAAATTATTATGTGCATTAAATAATTATAAATAAATAATTAAATAAATTTGGCAACGATTTAATTAAAAGATAACGCCAATAAAAAACCTTTCTTACGATATATTTCGATAGCACAGCTATCATCTTCAGGTACTCAAAACCAACTAAAAATATTATGAATTAACATTTAATTTAAACAAATTATTTTTATTAATTTAATTTTTTAATAAATAAATATTTTTAAAAATATATTTAATTCACTTTTAATTAATTTAAAATTTTAAAATTTTCATTTATATTCTAATTTTTAAAAATTAATGTAATTTAAAATTTTCAATTATTTTAATAATATTAAAAAAAACATGATTTAACATACGTAAACTATTTAAAAACATTCAAAACATTCGTAGTCACAGCACTTTGCACATTAATCTTTGGATCCAATGACCTTATCAGCAATGCTTCACATATCACGCGTTCCCAATAATTATTAAAACTTCTCAACAAAATTCTAAAATCAGACATTCCTAAATCACTTTTACAGCCTCTATTGTGTTCACTAATATTGGTCAAACCCTTCAATCGACAATGCTCTAGAACTCGAGTACAGAGATGACGGGAAGTCTCTCCAATGTATGTGGCATTACACCGATTACATGTAAATTGATAAACGAGATCCGAACACAATCCAACCGGAGTTTTTGATTTATTAATAAACATATTGCGTACCTTACACGAATTAGAGACGATCTTATACTCTAAATTTCCTATCAGTTTACCCAACTTCCTCTTATAATTTGTAAAGCCTTCAGAGTACGGCAATACTAACACATATTTAGGCTCAATTTTTTTATATCCATTTTTACCATCACCCAGATCAACACTCAATTCACACCCATCCGACAAATTACATTCAGACTTTCCACAACATGGATCCTTAGGATTTTTAATCAATTTATCAACAGTTTCTTTTATCATCAACAATAAAAATGATTTAGAATATCCATTCTTTATCAACAACTCAACCAATTTATCAACACTTTTTACCGAATTAACAAAAGTAGAAGATAAAGCCCATGAACGATAAATCAATCCTTTCACCATATTTCTCTTATACTTAAATTCACAAAAGCTTTCTGGAGAAGTATAAAGACCAGTATCAGTTGGTTTTCTATAAGTGAAAAAATTTTAAAATTTTAAATTAATTTAAAATATATTTTTAAAAATATTTATTTATTAAAAAATTAAATTAATAAAAAATAATTTGTTTAAATTAAATGTTAATTCATAATATTTTTAGTTGGTTTTGAGTACCTGAAGATGATAGCTGTGCTATCGAAATATATCGTAAGAAAGGTTTTTTATTGGCGTTATCTTTAATTAAATAATTATATTTTTTATAAATATTTTGAAAAAATCATCGATTATGTACCCAAAATAATTTGGTTTATGATTATTTTTTAAAACTTACCAATATAATTTAAAAATTTATGCTTTTTTTCGGATTTCAGGTTATGCTTTTTTCGACAGAAATATCTGAAATATTAGATTAATTTTAGTTTTAAGGGTAAATCTTATGAAGATACATTCTCATTTACTCGAAATTTCCTAGCAAAAACCTCAAAATTTAAATTAAAATTTTTTCCGCCATTTTCTTTCGAAAATTATCTCAAAAATGTTTATAAAATTATTTATTATAGGGATTTTTTCAACTTCGGATGGCTACATGTTAAAAGTTAGCATGCATGTTTTATTATAGGTTAAGTTAATGTGCATTATTTTATTTCTCTATCACTTTTTGTGTCTCTATAGTTTAGGGTTTGTCTCATTGACGATTTTACAAGCAACCTCAAGGTGAGTTGGTGTGTTTATATGCTATAAATTTATTGATTTTCTTTTATATTATAGGTAATTTATCTCAGTGACAGCTGGTGTATATAATCGATGTACCCGTCTGCAACACTCAATCCAACTATCCAAATGTCTAAAAATTCACGGTATCTAAATGCGCCAGATGAGGATCTACGAAGAACCGAAACAAATTGAACGGAGACAAGAGAAAAAACGCGAGAAGGTAATTATCATAAATTATCGGTATGGGAATCGATTATTTCTCCGAGTACTAGTTCCATGAGCCGAACGCAGAGGACCACGCACGATTCCCGATGATGACCTTGGCCTGGAATACAATAAATCTAATGTGCTTTCTTTAAATATAAATTACCTTTTCCAACTGTTCTACAAACTCCAAGAGTTGTCCAATTGAGATATATGCCATTTCAAAGCCCAAATAGTGAGAATAACTAAACCCATTTTCAAGTTTCCAATGTGACCTACGATCCACTCCCCGGCTAGACATGTTTGTAAGAAGGAGATGCGAACTCCAGTTTTCCTACACCATTAATGTTCAAGTTGTACTCTAGAATACAAAACAAGTTAAATTTATCATATAGTTTTCATTTTTTTATTATTTATTTAATTCTTATGGTAATGATATTTCGTATTTTAATATTTAAATTTTAAGCTTTACTTGAGTTAATTTAAATTTTGGAAGAAATTGTTGGGCTCAGAGCCAAAAGTAAAACAAAAATTACATAACCAATTTAAACAAAAAGGTGAAAATTGTATAAGTTAAAACAAAATAATTAATGTCGTTTGGAAATTGTCAATATGGCTGCTGTAACATAAGCACTCACCGCAAGAAGAGACCAAAAATAAAATAAAACATATTAATTAAAACAAATTAAAAATATAACAAAAATTAAATAAAAAAAATTCGGAAAAATGCCTACAGATGCAAAAAGAAACATACGAAAAATAAAATAAACTGCCAAAACCTTGCAAAATAAGGTTTAGAAAAAACACAGGCAGAAGAGGCGACCAGAAAACAAAATATTGGGGTTTAAAAATAATATGTTAAGAAAATAATAATAAAAATAAAATCCAACAAATATTAATATATCAAAAAATAAAGAAAAATATATAAAAAATTACAAAAAATATTTTGAAATAAATAAAATAATTAAAAAGCCCTAAAAATCGCGAAAAATCGCCCATTGGTCGCACACAGGCACAAAAATACTATATATACGGCAGTCATTTTCATAATTTTCAGACATTTTTTTTCAGTCAGGTGACTACTAGAAAAATTTTTAGACATTTTTAGACTAGCAGTGAATCATTCTTAGACCAAATTTTGTATGCCAATCTATGCCAATTTTTCAAATCTGGTTGCATGACTGTGGATTGTAAGTACTATTATTTTTTGTATAAATATATATTTCGAAGTCTTGTTACTTTGATTTTATTCTGGATGGTCGTGGAATCTTTTGGTGCCACTGACAAATCCCCCTAAAATCTTATTTATACTAAGTATTTAAATAGATGGTTCATGGGACGGACCGTGTGCCGGCTAGTGGGTGAAAACCCTTAGTTGAGCTCGTGGGTCGTGCCTCGGGAACCCCTCGGCAGTTCGCAGTCGGTTCTGGCTTTGTGCACAGGACCGCTACGCAGGGCGCCGTTGTATACTCGAGGCGGCTGCTGAAAATGTGGCCGGAGCGAGTCGAAATAAAATTCGGGAAGTGCGACTATAATTAAGTGGGATTAAAGTTTTTGCAGGGAAAATTTAAAATAATTACGGAAAATTAATTAAAAATCGAGTAGAAAAGGATAGGTTAGTGCAGAAATGTAAATTTGACAGCATTTTTCCAATAGTTGAATGATATGACCTGACAGAAGAGAGTAGCGTTTATTGAAGTGATCGCAGAGGGTTATAATTACCTAAAATCATGGAAAATGCACCGGGAGTTAAAGAATTATTAATCAAATTTTAATATAGAGAAAGATAAAGGTAAATTAGGAAAAATGTAGTCGATTCCGTGATTGAATAAATGAAATAGGAAATTTGCTGAAAAATAAGGGAGGAACGCTGCCCAAATTTTTGAAGGATATTTTTATAAACACTGGGTAAAGATGACAAATAAGTATGGAAATGGTAAGAATAGACGAGTAAGGACCAGGATATAGAAAGAGAAAGACGTAAGACCTTCCATCGGCAGTCCAGAACCCGAAAGTGAAAATATCATGAGGAGTAGTTCTAGAAATGGAGCTCACCTGCTCATGAATTTTCAACCTCTATGTACATTACCAACATGGCAATCACCATGGGTACATAGATGTGACAGAATAATAATCTTGCTGGCGTTTAGGGGTTAAATGCACAAAAAACCCTAGAAAAAATTAAATAAAAAACCAACCCCATTCGCCAACAAAATTATGAACTTCATTTAAACAATAATCAGATTTTGTTCCAAATTTTTTAAGAAATACTTTCTTTAATTTTATTATGAATGATGCTTGAAAATTCCTTAAACTAGTATGATGGTAGGTTCGATCCTATGCTTAGATTGACTACGAATGAACAAATATCATGATTAATAATATTTTTTTTTCTTCTTCATAATAACCTTATTTATTTTAATAGTCATTTATAGATTTTCTTATGATCATTTAAGGAAAAGGTATGCACGGTTTCCATCTAAAATAAAGACTCTAAATATCGGACATTTACTCATGATTGAACAGCTGATGGGGTGTGAAAGCTGGGAGTCGCAACCAAGTCGTGTAACCGTTAAAATGTATCGGCGAAATCAAAGCTAGTTCGTTACGAAGTACCCCAACAGTAATAATAAAAATCTCGATGAACAAACCAGGATAAGCATACCCACATTTGATACCCCAATAAATCGGCTATGCCCTACGCAAATCGACTACCCTATAGTCCCTCCCCATAATCTAGGAACGTCACCGATTAATTCCAATAATTCAACGAGACGACCCATAACCGGAAGAACGTAAAACTTACCTGCATTAGTTCAGACTACTAAAGATTAGAGATTAAAACAGATAAATTGCAATGATATATGCATTGTTCCTTTAGAAAATTCATGGATCGACGCGTCCCGGATCACACTCGGCTGCTCGGTGTCGGCAAGCGATGTGGGACGCAGGATTCTCGATCTCGCCGTTCAGAGAGTCCCGGATGGGAGGCCAAACGAACACCGACGATACCGATCTCCCATTAATCGCCATCAAACGAGAACCCGCCCGAAACCCGGCACGGGAAATCAGAGACCAAGCCGAATTCCTGCTCTCCCGATTAGGGGAACATCAGCAACAAACGGACCGACAGGTCGAGAAAGCGAGACGATATCTAGAGGAAGTGAATCGAGACATCGCTGCCGAACGAATCTCGAGTACGGACGGGTATGCTCCTCCGTACAATACTTCTTTCAATCTGGACGATCCCAGATTGAATGTAAACACTGCAGCGGTTAACGTGGTAGTCCCACGCAAGATCTTACTAAGAGAGATGAGAAGAGCGGGTGAACAATCAAGCGACCACCGCAAACATCCATATGCTCCGGAATACCCGAGAGCCGGTTCACCCTGATTTTGTGGTAAAAATACATTCTTCTCTTAGATTTTCTATGCTTGCTTTATTAAAAAATAGAAATCAATAGAAAGTAAATAGTTCGAGTATACAGAGACACACTCCGCCGACCTAAGAGCTCATAATTAAAATAACAACTGTTTACGATGTATGAATAAAAGTCGAGTTTCTATTATAGATATGAACCCCTGTCAAATCCTGCAGCAGGAATTAAGGCGGACGCGGAAAACAAACGCAGGTCTTCATCAGCAGATCCTGCAGTTGACCAAAGAAATCCAGCAAATCAAGGCCACCTGGGTGGAGCCAGGTAGAGTGAAACGCCTCTACCAAAAGATGACAGCTGCACAGAAGGGTTGGGCTGAAGAAAGGTAGCCAACCAAAATCAAAAAACTCAAATTAGAGGCCTGGAGGTAGCGTTATCGGCGTGTCTAAAGGACACGGCGGTAACCTACCTCTTGTTATTCGCCCCAGCACAATTGGCTTACCGATGATGGGCACTGATGGGTCCTTAAAATAGTTTTGAACTGCCTAAGGGTTATCATCCCCAACTAGCGCCTGCATAAGAATTTGAACCGCTAGTCACCCGTCATAAATGACGTTGGTACTGTGAACTAGTGGGTGGAAGATTAGCAAAAAGTGAGCTCCTTCTCAAGAACTGCTAATGCCCTAACCTTCCTCGGGTCCATGAGCTGTCATAGAAGACTTCATGCTCTTACTTAATCGGTCCTCCTTTCATCTATCGATGTAATTACCAATTTATCCAACCATTAGATCACTCTGTTTCTCCATATTCAACAACTTCAATCCCATCCACACGTCAATGACAAATTCAACATTAATTTAACAAGTTATATTAAAATAAATAAACAATTTACATCTATAAATTACACGATTAATAAGTTGTTAACATTCACTAATTTAGTCAAATTAAGTACGTAATTGCATAATCAAAACCCATTGGCATCTAAGATATGCCACAATAGGCGAGCACGACTTAGCCTAAACTGCCGCTCCCTCTCTCTTTTGTTTGGCCGGTTTTTCTTACGATTCCTTTTAGGCAACTCTTCTGATGCATGTGAGGGGCCTGATATTATGTTTCCTATGCCAGCGTCTTTTCCGGTGGCATTCCTCAACACTATTGTTTGCTGTTCTTCGGACAGGTGGACACCACTCTGCAGGAGGCCTGTCCGGATGTTATCCCTCAACCTCCATTCTGCTACCTGTTTTTCTAGCTCCTGGGCCTTCTGTTCGGCCGACCGCAGGGCTTCGTCCTTCTGAGTTAACTGAGTCTTCAAAGTGTCAATTTCTACCCTCAACTTGGTTGCCGCTTCGGGGCGAAGCCATGCCTGCTCCATGCAGCGGCACTTCCGCACCATTGCCTCTGCCCTCTGAGTTTGTGTTACTGCGGTTTGATGGTAGCCGGCTATGTCCCTTCGGAATTGTTCTAGAGTTTTCCTATGTGGATCCACTAAACAAAATAAATTTTTAACTTTATTTTTATTATTCTCTATTTCATGCATAATAAGTATTAATGTAGTAATATATTTTAATCATTTTTAATACAACAAACAATTATGTCATCTGGATGGGGGAAGGATGGGTATGTCCTTTTCTACTTATATGTCTTAACGGAATCTACTGGTTTTTTATGATCAATTAATTATAACAGGCATTAGCAACAATAACGTTGACAATACCTGTGATAACCAAGGGTAGTTATGTAATTCATTATATTATCAACATTACAATAACATTATGAAATTTATATTTTTCTATTTAAAAAATTAATTTACCAAATTTAAATTTATTAACTTCAAATATAGAAATTTCTAATTTAAATTACCCTAAAATGATTTACAAAAATTTTTTTGTAAAATGATAAAAAAAAATTATTTCTCCAACAATTTAAATTTTATTATTTTGTTTTGTTGCATTAAAGTAATTCATCTTTTGCTTTTCACTCGTTGCCATAGCAACGAGTCAACAATCGGCAAATTCCCAAGGTTGTAATTTTTGCACCCTTTTTAATTATTATTTTAGGTATTTCTAAGTCTCCCGAAGGATTGGCTCCGGAGAGAAGGCTTCACAAGATCTGAGGACTTCCTACTAAGGTTCTTTATTGTGTTGGGCCAGAACGTAAACGGCCTTGAAAAATGTTTAAATGGATCAGAAACACACACGCAGATACAACACGCAATTTAAAATAAACCTGAAAAACACCAATTAAACCATATAAAATCTAAGAAATAAAAGAATTAAATATAAAATAATAAACATAAAAATAAATTAAAATATTAACAAAATGCACCAAGATCCGCACGATACCTACACAAATACAACAAGAAAACACGACAAATTCGACGAAATTAGAAAAATCAATTAAAGTTCATTAAAGTGGAATTTAAATCGAAAAATTTGAATTAGCAATAATTCAATAAAAATTCTAAATAAAAAATTATAAAAATAAATCGAAAAATAATAAAAATAAATAATAGAATTTGCTAGAAAATAACAAGGTCGAATTTTGTTTTACTGCATCAAATTTCACACGTCATACAAATAGGTATATATACTGATCCATTTTCACATTTAACTTAACCATAAAACCATTTTTGAAAACTAACCATTTTTTGAAATTACGAATTTGGAAACCTTTTTTAGGTAAGAAGCATTTTGGTTGGAACCCTCTTTCCACATCACGTCCCTGCATCTCAATGGAGCTCTGCTCGGCGTGGGCGTGGGAAGAGAGGTATTTATGTCATTATGTCATTTTGTATTATGATTTGATGTTTTTATGGAATGGTTAAAATGGGTAAATTTATTGTTTTATAATTAATAAATATTATGAATATACATAACTTATTTGATATGCTTTTATAAATTTTTTAATGTCGAAATTTTTCCGGCCCACAGCCGACACATCACGCAAGATAGTAAAATCAACATAGTGCAGATGCATGTAAGAGCGTGGAGAATCGCCAATGATATGCACCCGTGAAGACTCAGCGTGCGCAACGCAGCGGTCGTAACGTCAATATTTATCCCTATAGCTGAAGCGAGAAATAAGGAAGAAGTCTCTGGCTGCTTCCTCGTTTCTCAATTCTGTAAAATCGACCTAAAATTATGTTACATACGGCTTAAAATTATCACACCGAGTAGTCCAGTGGGCACTCAATAAATATAATATAAACACAAAGGCGCTTAAGATCTATTAAAGGGAAAAGGTACGGGGATAAATCAATTGAAATCGTTGGTATAAATAAATTAAATTGATGTTTAGAAATGAATTAATTAGTAGTATATTAAATCAACTTATGTCATTAAAAACCAAAATATGGATATCATAAGTAGTTCCGTGAGCCCCTTACATTGAATTTATTCATCAAGTTAAAGATATTTTCATTAAAAATAAATATTCCCTTAATTATTGCGGATTTAAATAAAATAATTATTGAAAATTTAAGTGACTCACGGTTCAAACTAAACTATCTCCTTGATTCAGAATTAATTATTGTGTAAAGTGAAGGGTACTGTAATGAATTAAGTTAAGATCATTGATATAAATAAATTAGAAGTAAATTGATATCGGTATGCTAAAGTAATCCAAATAGTAACATCTCTTAAAAGTAATTATTGATTCAATTAAATTAGTTAACGATTACGGAGTAAACATAAGCATTGCCTTAGGAAAAATTAAGTGAATTGACCGATAAAATTAGAGTAATGTGAATAGAATAACCCGATAGATCGTCAAGTAAAAGCAAACATAGTTTTATTTGAAAATAATACAATAATTTACGAAAATGCAGTAGACAATCACTTAAAATGCTTTATTCGAGGGATTGTAATTAATATAGATCGCTAATAACTACCAGTTAAAATATAGAAAAATCACTGATTTATCCAACAAAGTCTCCGGTAATTAAGTATAAGTTCATGGAGCAAAATCGAACCAGCAAAATAGATTGATAAATTCCGAGATTAATTTAAGGTAATTCGTCCCTCAAAGTCAAATAACTCGTTGTTTCAGACCACAGCACTAGTAAATTGACCCCAATACGACTCCTCGCTCGAAGTTAGTGTAATGGATAACGATAATCAAACGATCCTCGAGTTGAAAATTTCCTTTTAGATGATCCATTCGAATCTGAAATACGGTAATTGCAGGGTGAAAATGGGTAAACTATAACTGGAAAACTCTAAGATAAAGATAACCAAATCTGTAACCAAAAATTTAATGATAGTTCATTGACAAGAAATTTACTGTTAAGGAGTTACTCAACCTTGCAGCATTATTAAATCCAACCGACATTGATAGGAATAGCTTGAATCGCGATGAGAAAGAACCAAATCACTTTTACGATAATATTTGTTTAAACCTAACGGCTAAAATGTGTAAATGAAGCAAATAAAAAGTATACCGAAATTAGTTTACCTTCCATAATGTGAAAACCCGAAAGATTGATAATATCAGAGTGATAATTGTTAAGCAGCAGTAAAATCCAATGGCGCTAATAGATGTATATATCATTAAAGTTAAAATTCCGATAGAATGAAGTAATGATACATTCCAAGAGATTAAAACATAAATTGGGTAATTACAACCAAAATTCCAACTCGTCCAAATGATTAAAGACGCAGTGATCTAATAGTATATCTAATCGACCAAACAGCGAAAATACGCCGGATATTGAATTGTAACGGAAATCGCACCCATCTACGCAAACATCCTTGCACAATACTAGTAAGGTAACATCCGGACTGGTTTCCGCTAAATCTAAAATCATCTATCGCACTTCCCTCTAACCGGACATCCGGTCAATCATTACTAATAACACGCAACATTAATCGACGGAAATTACGTGCGAACGCCAAACACACGTCGATGCCTCAACGATGCGACATCCGTTATCGCCTTAAACGATCACCAAATCATAGAATGGTTAGATGAAATTAACTCCAACATCAATTTTAAAGAATCAATAAACGTTTACTATAATATATGACGACAAAATTTACCTGATCGAACGACAAGTAATACTACAGAGGATCCGAAAATAGGAAAACAAATGAAATAGATAATAATGAATACCGTTGCGTAACCCTTAAAATCACAACTTGCGTACAATTGTATCTTCATTTATGTGGTCGCTATATCAACTCGACGACCCCTTAACAATGCCCGGCCTAATTAAATAAAACAAGTTGAGTAATAGACTTACCACCCGTGTATTATTAATGTCACTAGTCGAAGCCACCCGTTCCGAAAGAATCTCGATCAAATAACATTTATTAGAACCCGATGAGAATAAATTGGAGGACCCTTCAATAGTGATATAGGTACCATCTATTTGTTAACCACTCAACATGATAAATTAAGCAGAGCTAATAATGCCAACGTTTTAGATATGTCGTCCGAGCGAAGTATCAGACAGAGTACCGGCACACAGGGACAATCAATAGTTCAATCGACTACGAGAACATCCGACTCGATTCATCAACAATGGCCGTACCCGAAATCCTGGAAGATATTAGATGTAGAGAAGGAACCCTGCGATAACCCAGAAAGACAATACCCAGCGGCAGAAACCTACACAAATGCACAGAACCTCCTCACCCAGTGGGAAAGGGTGCAGGAGCAAGTAGATTTGCAGGTGGTTAAGGCGAGGATGTACCTTGCAAACGTGGTAGAAGACATCCTCGCCGGGCGGATTGCAGCCACCTATCCACCTCGCCCAGTCCGAGATACCCGAAGGCCCTACACAGTGGAGGCTCTCAGACGAAGCCTGAAGCGGTACTGTCCCGATGAATGACTTCATAATGATAGATTTATGTAGTGATTAATCCAAAATATTAACAATTTATGTGTTCTTTTCTTGGTATAACTGGAATGATTTGCGTTTTTGTTTAAATGAAATAAATGATTCTTTAACTTGAGCAGTAACAAATAAAAATGATCTATTTAATTACAGTAATGTCGGCCTTACGAATATTGCAAACAGAATTGGATCGCGCGAGACAAGCAAACACGGAATTGCTCGCCCAGATCATCCAATTAACGCGGGAAATGCAACATATAAAAGCCACATGGACGAACCCTGAAAAAACGAAGACGATCTACCATCGACTCACAGCGGCTCAGAAAGGCTGGGAAGAGGAGCGGCAGCTAAATCAGAGTCTGCGCACGCAGATTCGGGGACTCGAAGTCGCCCTAGCGGTATGCCGAGAAGGTGAAGCGGTAACTTACCCGCTCATCTTCGCCCCAACCCAACTGCCACAGACGACCCCCAAGCCAGCAGAACAATCCATCACTACAACCAACAACCGTCGACCGGGACGTAAGGAACGTGCCCGACGTCGTGCAACACAACTCCAGAATCTCAAGCAGTAAACGATAATGTGTTTGAGTTGAATAGAATGGTTATAAACTTAGTTGAATCGTTGTTTTAATATAACCGTACGCCAACATCGCCAATTCGTTCCATAGTCCAATAAGAACCTAATCCTGAATAGCTATGAGGGACCGAGCAAAGCGAGCATAGGTCTTCTATCGACAGCTCGTGAACCCGAGGGTTGTCCGGGCAATTACAGTACTAGCGATAATACTCAATTTTTGCGGACAATCCACCACTTGAACACATTACCAACGTTGCTTAGCAACGGGTGCCAAGTGGCGGTCAGCAACATTTTGTATGGCGTTACTAGGGTCACCAGAAAGTCAAGCAAGATATGAAACCCTGTAACCCACCAATTGATTTGATTCAATTGTCTTTAAGTCTCTCTTGTAGGATTCATAGGATCAATCCCACCAACAACATTCCGAAAAATTGGAAAATTTAATTCTTCCCTTTTGGATTTTACTTTCTTTTCGTTTTTCGAAATAAATGATGGTAAAGGTTTCGTTTCCTTTTCTCTTTTATTTTTTTTTAAGTTTAATATTTCAACTTGTTAGTAAGTATATCAATTTAAGATTAATAATATCAGTAATACTAATAACAATAATAATAGTTTAGTAATAATAATAATAATAATAGCAAGAATAGGGTACTATTAATACTAGTATCGACAATAATAATAATAATGATAATATTTTGTTAACCATAATAATAATAGTAGTATAAATGATAACAACAATAATAAAAATAATAATAATAATATTTCAGTAATAATGATAACAGTAGTATAGATAATATTATTAATAATGATAATAATATTTTAATAATAATATTGATAATAGTAATATGATTCTTGACAACAAGGATAATGATGTTAATATGGAATAATAATAATAATAATAATAATAATAATACCATAACAGTAATATTTTAATAATAGTAATACTAGGAGTATACTGGGATATTTAGGGCAATTAATAACACTATATAGTTTGAGGAAATAGTGTAACGTATTAACAATATTAATAATAATATTAATAATAATAATAATAATAATAATGATAATATATTAGGGACAATGAGCGTAATAATAATAATAAAAGGGAATTTTGTTAATGATGGTGTTGGTGGTGCCAATAAGAAAATGTTAACGATAAAGTTGTTAACCTATAGTGGGGGTATTAGTGGGGTACCAAGAATAATAGTATTATATAGTTGGTTATATTATTAGTAATGATATTTAATAATTACAATAGTAATAAAAATAATAATATTAATAATAATAATATTCTAGTGATAATAATAATAATAATAGTAGCATAGGTGGTAATAACACTAACCATAATAGTAATATCAATAATACTTTAATAATAATGATACTTAACAATATTAGAAGTACACTGAGTAAGTTATTGAGTTTAATAATACTACATAGTTTTTAATAATATTAATAATAATAATAATAATAATAAAAATAATAATAATAATAATAATAATAATAATAATAATAATTTAATAATAATAATAATAATAATAATAATAATAATATCAATCTGTGTTTAATAATGATCTTAATAATAAAAATAGTAATGAAATAATAATACTAATAATATTATAATTAGTCGATAACTTTAATAATAAAATGGGTGGGTTTAAATATATAACCGAAATGATAAAATCAGGTAACCGACAGTAATAACAATGATAAGATTTTTATTAATAATAACAGTAGGTTCATAAAATAATACTATTGACAATGATAATAATTATGAAAAATAAATGAAGTTAATAATAAAATTTTTAATAATGGTGGGTTACGGGGTTTTATTACTTGTTTGAATTGACCGGTGATTGCCCCAGTAACGCCATACAAAATGATTCTAACCGCCACTTGGCACCCGTTGCTAAGCAACGTTGGTAATGTGTTCAAGTGGTGGATTGTCCGCAAAAATTGAGTATTATCGCTAGTACTGTAATTGCCCGGACAACCCTCGGGTTCACGAGCTGTCGATAGAAGACCTATACTCGCTTAGCTCTGTCCCCTGTGTAAGAGAATTCATGTTCGAATGTGGAGAGAAGGTTTGAAACTGCGATGCGAGTATCCATAATAATACGTGTACGTAAGTGCATCCAAGAAATAATCTAACTATCAGTACGACTACTTTATTGAATTCAATAAAAATATGGAATTATCAGGAGTTAATGGGATGGTTTTGATTGTTGTGCAGCTCGGCGACGGGCACGCTCCTTACGTCCCGGCCGACGGTTATTTGATGGAGCGGCGGACTGGTCTGCTGATAGAGGCTTCTTCGGCGCCATCTGGGACGGGGCGAAGACGAGCGGGTATGTTACCGCTTCCCCCTCCCGACAGACTGCTAGGGCGACTTCTAGTCCTCGTATTTGAGTGCGCAGGCTCTGATTGAGCTGTCGCTCTTCCGCCCAACCTTTCTGTGCTGCAGTTAGCCTGAGGTATAACGTTTTTACCTTTTTTGGATCCGACCAAGTCGCTTTGATCTGCTGGACCTCTTTGGTCATCTGGAGTATTTGGTGGAGGAGGTCCGCATTTGCGTTTCTTACACGGTCTAGTTCTTCTTGCAGAGTTTGGATGGTGGCCATAGCTATAATGGATACGTTCGTTAAATTTGACTCTGATAATTTATATAATTCATATTTATAATTATCACAAACATATCGATTAAGATGGGTATTCTCAGGAAAACGGTCAAACGCAAAGACAGGGTAACGAACATTTCTTTTTCAACAATAAAAAAAAATCAAAGCTAGCTCATATTTATCGTTAGTGTTTCGGGATTACTATTTTCCGTGGAACGGCTTCATTCGGCTCTTCTTCGGAGGAACCACGGGGTATGGGCGTCGGGTATCGCGGACTGGGTGAGGTGGGTAGGCTTCTGCAATCCGCCCGGCGAGGATGTCTTCTTCTACGTTTGCGAGGTACATCCTCGCCTTAACCACCTGTAGATCCACCTGTTCCTGCACCCGTTCCCATTGGGTGAGGAGATTTCGCGCATGGATATAAGATTCCGCTGCTGGGTATTGTTGTCCGGCGAGTCCACATGGGTCGCTGTTTAGGCCCAGTATCCTCCAAGTGGTGGGATACGGCCACTGTTGTCGAATTTCCTTGAAGATTTCTGCTTTTGGGGGTGATTCCTTCCGACATCGTTCATCGGGCATTCGAGTGTCAGTCCATTCGGTCGGCATGTTCTAAAAATGCATCAAAATCAGTTACTGGCGTATGGGGATGAAAAACAGTTTATTTAAATAGTTCGCTCGGATTGTGTACCAGACTCACTAACGACCAGGTTATTACCATTGGGCCTATCACAGGTTAAACGTATCGAATGCTAATTATTACTACAATCTTCTGCAGATTTAATAGGCTGTGCATCTCGTAGTCCTTGGGAAAGTTATTGAGTTGACAAACCTTTCATCATGGCACTCCTATGTATTCTCTTTCAATGGTTGTGCTAATTATAAGAAATTAAGGATTGTATTACGACCGAGCTGAACTCTCTGACCTATTGGGTATCACCGTTTATCAAGTTAATGATAGTATCAAGGTGTTATTAGGAATCATTTGGAAGTTATTAACTGCCTAACATCGACTTTAATCAACAATAAGTTACCGTTTAGGGCCAATATTTATTTAAAAATGCAATCTTTAAAAGTCTATAAGGTACTAAGCGTTGTTATTCATCTGCGGGTAGTTGGAATTCGTTGGGCATATAATGTTATTTGGTCTTGACTCAAGAGTGCTGGCTATTTTAGGGTCGCGGTCTATATGAGGTCGATATCGATTAAAGTGCGAAATTTCTTAAATTTCTTAATATATAATATTAGCTAAGTTGACTTTAATATTTACAATTGCGTATGATCGACCATAATTTAATAAATTTCGCATTTTCCAAACAGGATATCCACCTTCGCGAACGCTTTCAATCAATGTGGGGTATCCGTTTCCTCTATGATTACTAGCGATTGGTGCCATCCACAATATCAACGGAAGATCTACGATCACGCAGATTCGCATTTTCCGGTCTAATCGCCTAACATTGCAGGTATATGTTAACTTTAGTTGTTAATATCGCATCCCATTTATTTTACTTACAGATCATTTTGATTCGCAATATTAAGATAGCTAGATTCGTCGCCGTACAAGGGTTCGATTTGGGTAATTCATGATTTTATTTACTTTTAGCACTTTTATCCACCAATTTTTTAGCGTCACCGACTTACATTCGTTGTGGATTATGACGGATTACCTCCCTGTGCCTATTCTCTGGAACTTATCACTTTGGATATTTTATTTATGGCTTTATTTGGAATTATTGTATTTTGCATCCATGACAATTGGCAGTAAGCCTTATCTATGCTTTGTAAATTTTTTATGATTAACTTTTTGTAATTTATAAAGTTTTGGTTTGTTAATTTATTCTTTATTCTAAGTTCCTTATTTATGACGCAAATTTTTCTACATTTTCTAGAGGATTGTTGATTTATTCATATCTAATTTCCCTTATATTTTTACCCTTAGTCAACTAACCAATGGAATCACCTTATTTTTAATACCTTACTTCCAATTCATGAATTGATTTTACGTCTAGTCGCTGGGTCACTGTGCTTTAAAATCCGTGCATTATTTTACTTTCAGTTGATAAATTTCGCTATCCGAAACTGATGAATTTAATTGATATTCACTGGGATTCTTATCACCGAGTTAATTTAACCTACTCGATTATTTTAGTTTTATCCAAATGAATTACTCTAATCTTATTAATGAGTTACTCGCTAAGAAATTATAGTAATTAATGAACCAACTTATGAATTTAATCAATAGGTTAATGAATTACTTTATCTTTGATTTCATATTCTCGATCAATTGCTTCAAAAAGGAATTAATATTTCATTTTATTCTATTATTTTATTTTATTTTTTGTTCATTTCTCAAGAAATTACTTTCAGTTTTCTCAATTACTTTAAATCTTCAGCCATGAAACAGTTTACTTTTCGGTGTTTACAATCGATAGTTACTTAAGTTCTTTAATTAATCCTTGAATTCATCAATTTATTAACGTCTGAGGATTTATTAGCAATAAGTTTCATCTAATTTTATTTAAACCTGACTTTAAATTACTTTTTAGCAATAAATTTTATACAATTTTATTTAAAACATGACATTAATTTACTTTTAGCAATAAGTTTTAACTAATTTTATTTCGAACCATTAATTTAATTTACTTTTAGAAATAAGTTTTATCTAATTTATTTAAAACATGACTTTAATTTATTTTAGAAATAAGTTATGTCTAGTTAATTTCAAATTATTAACACGGAATTAGCTATATCAACGATTTCAATTTAATTTATCTCTGTACCCTTTCCCTTTAATAGACCTTAGGCGCACATTGTGTTTATATTATATTTACTGAGTGCCCACTGGACTACTCGATGTGATGATTTTGAGCCGTGTGTAGTATGATTTTAGGTCGATTTTATAGAAAGGAGAAACGAGGAAGCAGCCAGAGACTTCTTCCTTATTTCTCGTTTCAGCTATAAGGATAATATTGACGTTACGACCCCTGCGTTCCGCACGCTGAGTCTTCACGGGTACATATCATTGGCGATTTTCCACGCTCTTACACAAATCTGTACTATGTAGATTTTATTATCTTGTAATATGTGTTGGCTGTGGGCCGGAAAAATTTCGACAGAATTAATTTTAGTTCATTTAAATATATAAGAACAATTTATTAATATTAATAATATTTATTAATTATAAACAAATAAACATAATTACCATCCAATGTCAATTCATAACAATAAAAAATGGCATAATATTGCATAAAAATAAAAATACCTCTCCGCCCACGCCGACATCCAAGCAGAGCTCTACCGAGGTTACAAGGATGTGACGTGGAGAGAGGGCTCCAAAATAAACATTTCTCACCTAAAAGTAAAAATGGTTTAAAACGATTTCAAAAATGGTGTTAAAATGGTTTTTGGTTTGTTTCGAAAAACGGTTAAATTTAATGTGAAAATGGATCAGTATTTATACCTAGTTTCTGTCCCTAACCTCGCATGTTAAATTTGATGCAGTAAAACAAAATTCGACCTTGCTATTTTCTAGTGAATTCTATTCTTTAATTTTATATTTTTTCCATTTATTTTGATAATTTTTCATTTAGAATTTTTATTTAATTATTACTAATTCAAATTTTTTGAATTAAGTTTCATTTTCATGAACTTTTATTAATTTTTTCAATTTTGTCGAATTTGTTGTGTTTTCTTGTTATGTTTGTGTTGGCATCGTGCGAATCTTGGTGCGTTTTGTTATTATTTTAATTTATTTTTATGTTTATTATTTTATTTTTAATTCTCTTTTTTCTCATATTTGATAGGGTTTAATTGATGTTTCAATAGGTTTATTTAAATTGCCTGTTATATTTGCGTGTGTGTTACTGATCCATTAAAACATTCCTCAAGGCCGTTTACGTTCTGGCCCAACAATATTAATAATAATAAATATAACAAATACGTTAATATTTGTTTTGCAGATTATGAGACGTGGATTCGATTTTATGAAATGAACGGCGTTCGATGTCTAGGTAACGAGTAACGTACAGTCTTTGGGTAACATTCAAAATTGACTTTAACACGTAAATTTGATACGAAAATGCGATCTATGGCCGATTTAACTTCCTAATGTGATTAGTCGCGAATTTTAATGAGCTATATAATACTTTTATACTGGAATAAAATTTGTTGATCACACCAAAAAATTCTTTCTGATTCTTCTATATGCTAGTCTGTGTATTTTTCATTTGTTGTGATATAAACTTTATATTTAACCTTTCCCAGGACCTCAACACTACTCTTTCGAGGGTCGGGCGATAAGATTTAGGAAGGGGAGAATACTGGGCAGGCCTGGTTACTACCGGCACCGCGGCTTCCCCCACTAGCGACCGGTTCGATCCGGGGTAACGAAAATAAAACACTTTCATTTTATTAACTTGAATGCATGTAATTCTATATTAGTAAGTCGTAATTTGATTATTGTCGACAAAATTTAATTGGTATACTTCAAGAACAAATCCTTTCATGATGGAGGTTCAACAATACGGAGTCGAATTTCTTGATCACAAAAGAACGTTTCTTTAAAGCTTTTCAACAAAAAAATGAATAAAAAATAAATAAAAAAAATCATTAATAACCATATCATATTAATCATAAAATCAAATACAAAACAAAATAAATTACTTTCTTTCAAATAAAATGATTTCGAGAGATTTACTAAATGATAAAGATTGTCTGGTAAAATGAAAAGAATAGCATTGAATTTTGCTTAACAAGCACCGCCTTTTATATCATGATTGTTTGTGTGTGTGTTTTGATGCAGTAAAACAAGGAATTTCTCGAATATTCCAAAATTAATAAAATTTTTATTCTTTTTGATTTAAATTTAAATTTTTACATTTTTATGACTCAAAATTTTTATTAAATTTTTATTTAATTTTCCTTAAATTTTGTTTTTATATAATTTTAAATTTTCTGCTCAAAACAACACAGGCGTTATCGTGCTGGCTAAACAAAAGTAAAAGAAAAAAGGTTTTTATCAGTTTTTGCCCAACACCGAGATACAATGGCCACCACGAAACCCGCTACCAAGCCACCCGACACCGGCCAAGAAAATCCGAGCGCGCCAAACGTAGTGCCGCTCAAATAACAGACGAATAACTCTGTGAATATGATCCCGTGTTGTTATTTAGTAAATAGTTATGATTGCTTTTAGAAATTTGTATGACATGCGTTAATCAAAATAACGAAGTCGAACCAGAAACAAGTTGAATAATACGTTAAATGGCATTAGACACACCAGTAGGAGACCAGGAAAAGAAAAGTGCACGTAAACCTTCTATCAGTAGTGCGTTGAACCCATCTTGAGGTCAGGCCAGAGTAGTTCCTGTGTGGCGCTCACCTTTGGCGATCTCAAAACCAATGGTTACATTACCAATGTTGTTTAGCAACGGGTAACCATTGGAGGCGAAGAAACATTTGTATCTGAGGTCAAGGTCACTCCAACCATAAACCCCACAATATCTTAGATTTATCCTACAGATTTATTAAACACTGTATGGACGAATTAATAATTTCCTGTAACAAGTAATGAAATAATAACCCGAAACAGAATTAGTATAAGGTTTAACCTCGTACAGAAGGGGCCAAGATTGTAAACCACGCATAGACCTTCTATCGGTAGCGCATTGAACCCACCATGAGACCGGGCCTTAGCATTTCTAGAGTTAGAGCTCACCTTTGGCGGTCTCATAACCAGTGGTTGCAGTTCCAACTTTTCCTAGCAACGGGTAACTATTGGCGGGCTAGAATGGTTGTATGTAAGCGGGTCAAGGCCATAACCCACTAACCCCACAAAAGTATTGAATCACCAAAGTAAAGATACCCATAAACCCCCTATTAGTAGTCTTGATAACAATGCTGACATTTCGCGGACGATCACACTCTAGAGAATGTTTAAAGAATTATGTTTAAGTTTGAGTTGAAGCAGTGAAATTATAAAATAACCTATTTAAAGACACAATTAATTTTTTTTCTCTTTATAATACTTTTCATAGATTGTGATGAAAAATTATAGTTTATAAAATTAATTTTTCATTTATGTTATTTGAAAATATTAAATATTATTTAGAATTAAAAAATAATTTCAGATTGTTTTAATAATTTGATTAGCTGAAATAAAATTTAATTCTATTAATATTGTCCAGTAATATAACAAATAAACAACATAATTTTAATCAGTGATTGAGCTATGTTACGCTTAAAGCAACAATAATTTGAATACCTATTTACATTGAATTGATTAATGAAAATAATTAGAAACAAATTTACAATATTTAGTTATCCAGAAATAGCCCACGTATACATGATGAAATTATATAATTTTTTAAACTTTATTTACTCCCATAAACCTATGAATTGTGCATTGCACAGACACCGGAAATGAATTTGATACTAGAATTTTATAAAATTATTTAGTTTGAAGTTAGACGGTGAAATGTTCATTTTAAAATAAATATGCATTTGTGTCAACGTGCAATTATAAAATACAATAGAAACTTTATGCAAATATCAATCATAATTATTGTAAAAATAAAACTTGGTAAAATTGTCAAATTAAAATTAAATTATTTAATCGGAATAAATAGTAAGAAATATTTACAAATATATTAATAAAGTAATTAAATATCATAGAAAGAAAAAATCAGCCATTAAACACAAATTTCCTCACAAAAGAATTAGCTCCGTCTACAGATGCATTTGGAGGCGGAAATTCTGGAAGAAATCCAAGATATGCGGGCAACACGGTAGGCCGACCTTCTGATCCTAATTCATTCATGAAACTTTTGTATTCTCCATCTAATGGTGAACTTTGAGGAATATTTAAAGGTGGGAATTCCGCAGGATTCTGATTAACCTTACAATCTCTTGGTAAGTGACCAGTTCCCCCACATAAGCTACAAATGATTGTATTAGTCACGCATGATTGAGCTTCACCTAGCATCTTTAGCTTATTCAAGCCATCAGTTTCTCGGTAAGTACCATTAAGAATAGCTAACTGTTTCATTTGATTCTTTCTCAAATCATTTTCCAACTCAGGAAAATCAATTCCCTCTTGAATAATTTTGTTAATTCGATCTGTGGCCTTTTCTACGCATTCTTTAGAAAATGAAGTAATATACGCATGCAAGCATTCATCTTCGCCAGGTAAGGGAACATTGTTAACATTAACTTTACCATTATGAATACTACCTTTTCCACGAATAATTATTTTCACATTATATTCTTTTTCTAAATCTTTTAATGTTAATCCCCTAGGACCAATTATTAACCCAATAAGATTAATATCAGGGTAATCATCTTGTGGTATGAATACTTTTTCTTCAAACCTTCCACCAATTTTATCAGTATGCGGAACTAGATCAGGTCGTAAAGTATGCAATTTTAACATCAATTGCTTTTTTCGATCTTCTAATCTTTCTCTTGCACGGTATTCCTTTGTATTTATCCTTTTACCATCAGGCCCATAAATTGGATCTGGTGATGGTAATCGGGTCATTGCTTCTATTTCAGAAGTGTAGTTCTGCTTTTGAAGTTTACTTGTAATATCCGTGATCTGTAACTGAATAATATATACTTCTGCATCTTTAGGGTTCATATTAGGAGGTATTGTAGTTGGCATTCCAGCAATAACACATTTGTCAAATTCATTAGTTGACCAACGACTTTTACGATTTTTTTTAGATATAGTAAATTCAGAATGAGTAGGCTCATTAGGTTTTGTTGTTGATGTAATAGATTTACGTTTCATTTTGGAATTTAAAATAAAGTTTTTTAAATATTTAGAAATTATGTATGTAGTTAATTAATTATACAACAAGTAATATTAAAACAATACTTTTGCTTAGAAAATATTAATAAGTTTAAAAGTGTTCATTTTAAGAATTAAGTATTTTATCTTTATCGTTTTATATTTTTTGTATATTGGTTTTTCGCTTTAAATTAATTTGAGCTTAGTTCATCTAAATATTTATCATTCACTATAAGAGAAAACACTAAAATCTGAATTAAAATTTAATTTATAATTTAAAAACTGCTTTTAAATAAAATTGTATTGAATTTAATTTTGATGAATAAAAGTTTTCTTGCTAAATTGCTATTTTACTGTATTATCACTTATATAATTGCTAAAATTTAAACTTTCTTACGTGTAATATATTAATTAAAATGCATAAAGCTACTGGATTTACGTAGAAACAACGTCGTTCTTGTTTTTAGCCAAGAAAAACTTGAAAGTATATTAAACAGTAATTTATCGTATTGGCTGATATTTGGCAATTTGAAGGAAATCCACTTATTATAACAAATTTTAACGTTTTTGTCATACTAGTCAAAAGATTTTTATATGTTGTATCACAGACTGCTTTTAAATGAGTCGTAAATTTTTTTTAAAAAAATGACCAAGAAACGAGCAATGAGAATTTTAGATATCTGGATATAAATCACTATATATACTCAGTTACTTTGAAATTGTTCTGATAGTTTTGTAATTCTCTGTTAAATATATTAAACAAACATATGAAGATAAGACAATAACCCGTTAGGCCATTTCTTTACTTGTTAGATGGGTTATGAAAAAAATTACACTTTTAAAAATGGAACAAGGTAGCCGAAAGTTTTTAGAACCGTGTACTAGTTAATGCTATTTTAATTTTATAAAATTATACACTAATTTCATGGTGATAGTAACGGATATAACTAGTAATTTGTTATATCAAATGCCAAAATAAAATAATAATATAATCTTTGATTTGATTATATTATATATTAACAAATATATTACACTGAACACTATTTCATTCTATCATAATTGTTACCGATAATTTACTAAAGATTTAAACATTATAAGTCATAATAATAATAATAATAATAATAATGTTGGGCCAGAACACAAATAGCCTTGAGGATTGTTTAAATGCATCAGTAATACAGCACAAAAACCAAGCACCAAGATAACTTAAAATACAATATACAACACCAACTAAACACTTTAAAAGCTGAGAGAATATAAATAAATATAAAATCAAAAACATAAAAGTGGGTCTCTGGGTGTTGATATTTTGAAACTATAGGGTTGTTACCCAGACAACCCCAAACAAATATCTTTCGCTTACCACTCGGCACCAGTTGCTAAGCAACGTTGGAACTGTGTTCTAGTGGGTGGATCGTCCGCAAAAAGTGAGCGCTATTGCTAATGCTATAATTGACCGAACGATCCATGGGTCCAACGAGCTGCCGATAGAAGGCCTATGCTCGCTTTTCGATTTTTAGGTCCCATTATTCTCCTATCTCCTTCAAATGTTAACCTATACTCTCATATCATTTATCATTATGTCTATTTCCATAGTTCTTCTTATCATTGTTCGTATTATCGATTTTCACCATGACCTGTAAACCCTTTGTTATGCTAAATATCCATATAGTATATCTCTTACCCTTATCCCTATTAAATCTATAATGTTCTCTATTATTGATACTAGTATTGTGGTGGGTTACTGGGTTTCGCTATTTGTTTGAATCTTCCTATTGTTACCTCGGTAACGCCATATAAATATTTTCTAGCTACCACTCGGCACCCGTTGCTAGGCAACGTTGGAAATGTGTTCGAGTGGGTGGATTGTCCGCAAAAAGTGAGCGCTATTACTAATGCTGTAATTGCTCGGACAAAATTTGGGTTCAACGAGCTGTCAATGGAAGACCTATGCTCGCTTTGTAATGTCCCCTATGTGAGATGTTTCGAGGTCAGACTCATGTTGATGGGTAAAGAGGGGATGACATTTAGCTGACGAAACGAGAATACTCATGAATTTTCTGTAGTATTTCTAATATTTTCGCATTTTAAGATATCACCTTTTGAATATTGAACAATGTTTATAATTTGATTCAATTCATGAACAACACAAGATAATTTAGTTGAGTTTATTTGCCAGGCGGGCGGCCCTGCGTATGGCGCGTTCCTTGCGCCCTGGCCTGTGGGTGTCGTTGATGGAGTCGCAACTGGCGTTGGATTGTTGGTTGAATCTCGATACGCCAATTGAGATGGGGCGAAGACAAGAGGGTAGGTCACCGCCTCTCCCTCCCGACTGGCAGACAAGGCAACTTCCAACTCCCTTATCTGCTTCCGGAGGTTCTGATTTAATTGCCGTTCCTCGGCCCAACCTTTTTGAGCAGCCGTAAGTCGTTGATGGAGGGGTTTGAGCTTCGCTGGATCCACCCAGGTGGATTTCACCTGTTGGATCTCTTTCGTGAGTTGGATGATCTGCTCATATAGAGCTTTGTTCGATTGTTGGGCACGGGACAATTCTTTCTGTAGGAGTTGAATAGGCTCCATTTCTAATAATGTGAATAATTAAAGGTGGGATATTACAAAAGGACCATATTTACATGAGTTACATTTAAACAAATAGATAAATGAAGAAATTATTTGCATTATAATAAAAACAAATCTAAACCAATTATTAAAAGGACACTTAATTTATTTATTACAAAATCATTTATCAAAATTTAAGTCTTCAACTAGTTTATGATGAGATGGATTAGCGAAACCATTCTCCACCCATTCTTCCGGCGTATAACCGGAGATGGACATGATCGGCCGCCGGACATCTCGAATCCGGGCCGTTGCTGGTCGGGAGGCTCGTGCGGTAGTACCTTGCCGAGGGTGCCAGTAGTTGTTGGCGATCCGACCCGCCAGTAGGTCCTCTTCGACGTTCGCCAGATACTGGCGAGCCCGGACCACTTGTACGTCCACCTGTCGTTGGTGGGCCTCCAGTTGATCGAGGAGATGTTGAGCTTGCCGGTGAATTTCCTCGGCCGGGCTCCACTCTTCGGCCAGCCCTTGGCCACAATCGTCTTCCGTGGGGTTAGATAATTGAAGCCTCGACGGGGGAAACTCTGGGCATCTCTCCTGCCTGAAGCGTCCCCACGCCCATCTCCACCAATCCGCAAGGTGAGTCGGCATGTAACTCCTCGAACTAATTTTTTCTGAATGTAAAATCAGTAATCGCATGTATATATTTTTATCAAAAGAAATGAATAAATGAATAATTACAAAATTTGGATTTTATCCTGTGCGAAACCATACTGGAAACTCAAAACTGTCCAAGCCCTTTTGTCGAATCGAAAGAAGAAATCTTACGGTACAGTGGGTAATTTACTCTAGTAGTTAATATTAAATTATTTCCATTTTCTTTACTGTAGTATAATTTTCGGCAATATATGCATAATTTTAATTGATTTTCCAAATACCTTATAGTGAATGCAATTGATTAATTGCAATTAATTAGTTTTATTTATTACCCACCATCATATATATATATATAATTATTATACTTTTCATATTTACTATTAAAAATAATTTTTCTTTAATTAAAACATAGGGTAACTAATTGTCCAACACGACTGAAGAAATATTACTAAAGTTTGCCTGTAGAAATATTTTGTAACAAATTCATCTCTTAATTCTCGCAATCGAAATTAACATTTTATTGAAAAGAACCATGACTAAATTTTCATTATGTCTAATTAATTGTATGAATTTTAAAGATAAACGATAACAAAATCACTAGTTACATATTTTCATTGGATAAGCTATTTTTCTAATAAAATTGATTGAAGATTATTTTTATTTTTAATTAAAATATTGCATTTTGAGATATAATTAATAATTTTGTGAGAAACTCCTGGCAATTTTACATGATTAAAAATAATAGCATATTGACAAGCGACATGTGAGTAGGTTTGATGGCAATAATGGTAATAATGGTAATTAAGAGGTGAACAAAACGGATATTAATATAGTGAGGTGAATAAATTCTATGGGGGTCGTGATATCAAAATTTTAATGGGCTAGATCCAATAGATCGAGGATCGAATTAATAATGACGAGATGTTATTTACGGAGGGAATAGGGTGAACGATTTTTATAATCAATGATACAAAAAATGTTAGGGGAGACAAGATTAATATATTATGAACGTATAGGGAGATCATTTGAAAATTATTTATGATTATCACTAGTTATCGTTTATAAATCAAATATATTTTATAAAATTCTTACCCTCCGTTGTCATATCCAGATTTGGCGTGACCTCTTCGTTGGGTATCTTAGGCGCTGATTCTACATCATCCAAAATTTGTCGGGAATTCATATTAAAATCCAAAATTTCTGTTAAATCGATAGAGTGGGTGTCTCTTATACGTATGTCCTATCGAAATTATTTACACACCGTGTCAGATGGTGATTGATAAAGTTCAGTTTATTTGGTGAATAATCGATGTTCGGATGGATTGGATTATGATCTTATAAACAATCGCGACATCCGCTCGAACTTTATAATTGTATTTATTAAGACGTCAATTGTGGATATGCCTTAGCTACTTCTTTAATTTTTGGAATGGCCATTGAAATTCGGCGTTGGAAATCGGTAAGTTTTTTTCTTCTTTGGATACTAACGGCGGAAAACTCGCACGTGTCATCGTCAACTTGACGATTTCACGGCGGGTGTTCCCACGTTATTCCTAATTCTCGTCAATTTGATTTTTTATTTTATTAATATTTAATCCATGCATTCATTTAAAATTTCGTGAGTTTACCGTGCCAGAAAAATCATGAGCGTCTTCTCATCTACAAATGTTGGATTTTAATTACCGGTTTATATTCCTACTCGCTGGATCCTTACAGTATTGAGTTATAACATTCAATTATCATTCAATTTTTAGGAAACGTCTAGCCGTTATGTTTTATACAATTATTGGTTTAATATTTAATACTGGAACGATGGTGGTAATTTATGCTTCTGACGATCGTGGTCTGGTTTGTGATGGTGATCATTCCTGATCCAAGAGCTTGTTGAATATTTTTAATTCAAAATTAAACTGTTATTTTTTAGAAGAATGAGTATTGAGTTATCACATTCAATTATCATTCAATTTTTAGGAAACGTCTAGCCGTTATGTTTTATACAATTATTGGTTTAATATTTAATACTGGAACAATGGTGGTAATTTATGCTTCTGACGATCGTGGTCTGGTTTGTGATGGTGATCATTCCTGATCCAAGAGCTTGTTGAATATTTTTAATCCAAAATTAAACTGTTATTTTTTAGAAGAATGAGTATGAACTATGGATGGGCCTATGTCGTGGATTTATTCGTTAATGCTGCAGTGATATAAAGGTAGAGAAACAGATGGGTCGGTTTAGTTAGTTGTTCAAGAGGGGTTATGTAATCTTCTTTACAATAAAATTTTCTCCTATTCTATTGATGTTTATACTTTGGATTTAATTATCTTAGGCTAATTTATTTTTATGCGGGGCCAATTTCGATTTATGGTTGGATTTTATTTATAAAAAAGGGTGTCTCTATTAGCTGTACTGATGGATATACCCTAACTTAGGATCTGATTAAATTCTCTGCTTTACTAGAAAGTTGGGGTGATTTGTTTAATAACAATTTAAAATTTTTAATTTAAAGTTTCATTCAAGTTAAATTTATTAATTTATTTCATTTCATAGCAGTGATTTCATATTAATTTTATTCCCCGTAGCCTTTCCCTTTAATAAGCCTTAAGCGCATTTTATGTTTATATTATATTTAATGAGTGCCCACTGGACCACTCGGTGTGGTGATTTTGAGCCGTGTGTAGAATAATTTAGGTCGAATTTAAAGAAAACTAGAAACGAGGAAGTAGCCAAAAGACCCCTTCCTTATTTCTCCTTTCTTCTATACGGAATAATATTGACGTTCCAATCCCTGCGTTCCACACGCCGGGTCTTCACGGGCACAGATCATCGGCGATATTCCACGCACTTACACAAATCTGAATAGTATGTTGATTTTAATAGCTTGCGGTGTGTCTTTGGCTGTGGGCCGGAAAAATTTCGACAAAGTTAAAAAAAAACAAAACTATAATTCATATAACATAAATAATTTATTAAAATAATAATTTTATGTGAAAATGAATCGGTATATATACCTATTTTCTGTCCCTAACCTCGCGTGTTCTTTTTGATTTAGTAAAACGAAATTCGACCTTGATATTTTCTAGTGTATTCTAATCTTAATTTTTATTATTTTTTAATTTATTTTGATAATTTTTTATTTGAAATTTTTATTGAATTATTTCTAATTCAAATTCTTTGATTTTAAATTTCATTTTCATGAAATTTTTCATTTTTGTTTAATAATCAACTTTCGGTCGAATTTGTTGGGTTTTCATGTTATGTTTGTATTTGTATCGTGCGGATCCTGTTGTGTTTTGTTATTATTTTAATTTATTTTTATGTTTATTATTTTATATGTAATTGCTTTTATCTCATATTTGATAGGGTTTAGTTGATGTTTTAATAGGTTTGAGTTTAAATTTGCATGTTATATTTGCATGTGTGTTACCGATTCATTTAAAAATTTTACAAGACCGTTTGTGTTCTGGCCCAACAATTGTCATTGTTACTACTATTACATTTATTATCATTCTTATTACTATAGTTACCATTATATTTATTATTATTACTACTATTATTATCATTACTATTATTATAATATTATTATTGTTTTTATTATTAGTATTTTAATTAATTCGGGAAAATTGAGCAGCGTTCCGCCCTTATTTTACAGTTTTACGATAAACGTTTTAATTATTTCCAAAAATTTGCGCAGCGTTCTGCCCATATTTTCCATCTCAATTCAACATAATTTATTTAATTCCTATATATTATTTAAAACATTATTTTCCATAATTTTGGTCGTTCGGATTAATCTTTTTCCGATGGCTACTCATTTTAACTGTTGCAACTATTTCTCAATTTTCCCCGCTATCCTTTCCCTCTCTTTGTTCTTATGATCTAGTTATGTTCATATTATAGTTAATGAGTGCCCACTGGACTACTCGGTGTTAGTGATTTTGAGCCGATTGTTGTTTAAAATTTTATGTCGATTTTATCAAAATTGAGTGCAAGAAAGTTGAGCCAAAAGACCCACTCTAAAGCTACTCTCTTTCGCTATTTAAGTTCAATGATTTGACGTTCGAGCCGGTCGTTGCGCACGACGGAACCCTCACGGGCACAAGCTATAGGCGGAGAAACCGCACTTACACAGCTTGGTAGTTATGTCTTAGTTTAATAGCTTGCATGTTGTGTGGCTGTGGGCCGAAAAAGAAATAACTAAATGTTACCATATTATTTGAGTAAAATTTTCGAAGGCATAAAATTGTTGGCTTTAAATATTTATTTGACATATTCATCGTCCATAAATTCATTCGGTCTCATACGGCAATTCATAAAAATTATCATGAACTATTCATTAGTTCATCTGGCATTAATAATACAATCGTAGTGAGCATTTCATCAATTCATTAGTTTAAAAATCAATATTCATACGCTAGCTGTGAGTTGTCGTGTTCAGGCAAAACACTTACCAGTGTTGATTGTCTGAATGCACGGCTCACAGCTATAACACACCGATCTACTGAAGATGATTTGTTAAATAAAACTGATAACTAAGATAGCCGGAAAATTAAGTTGATAATTTGTGAAAACACATCAGTATATATACCTATAATTTGACCTTAACCTTGCGTGTTATTTTTATTGCGATTAAACAAATTTGACCTTGAAATTATTTGTGTTATCTAAATTAAATTTTTTATTATTTTCTTAATTTAAATAGGTAATTTATTTTTAACATTTTTAATTAAATTTATTCAGCCAAAAATATTTTATTTTTATTCATTTAATTCATTAATTTTTTCTTTTATATAAATGGTAATTTTATGGTCATATATTCTTGTTATTATGTTATTTTTTATGTAAATTTCGTGCGGTTCTTGATGCATTTTGTATTTATTTTATTCTACTTTTATGTCTTTTGATTTTATATTTATTTATGTTCTCTCATATTTTAAAGTGTTTAGTTGATGTTGTATATTGTATTTTAAGTTATCTTGGTGCTGGGTTTTTGTGCTGTATTACTGATGCATTTAAACAATTCTCAAGGCCGTTTGTGTTCTGGCCCAACAAAAGTAAAATAAAATAAATACAAAATGCATCAAGAACCACACGAAATCTACATAAAAAATAACATAATAATGTTGGGCCAGAACACAAACGGCCTTGAGAAATGTTTAAATGGATCGGTAACATACATGCAAACATAACATGCAAATTTAAAATAAACCTATTAAACACCAATTAAACCCTACCAAATATGAGGAAAAAGAGAATTAAATATAAAATAATAAACATAAAAATAAATTAAAATAATAACAAAACGCACCAAGATCCGCACGATACCAACACAAATATAACAAGAAAACACAACAAATTCGACAAAATTGATAAAGTAATAAAATTTCATGAAAATGAAACTTAAATCAAAAGGTTTGAATTAGTAATAATTCGATAAAAATTCTAAATGAAAAATTTTAAAAATAAATTGAAAAATAATAAAATTAAAGATTAGAATACACTAGGAAATAACAAGGTCGAATTTTGTTTTACTGCATCAAATTTAACATGCAAGGTTAGGGACAGAAAATAGGTATAAATACCGATTCATTTTCACATTAAAGTTAACCATTTTTAAAACCATTTTTGAACCGGTTTTAAACCATTAACCATTTTTAAAACTATTTTGAATTTTGATTAAAAATCTATTACTCTTAGGTGAGAATTTGTTTTATTTGGAACTCTCTCTCCACGTCACATCCTCGCAACCTCGGTAGAGCTCTGCTTGGATGTCGGCGTGGGGGGAGATGTATTTTTATGAAATTTTGATTGAATGGATCAAGTAATTCTGTATTTTGTTTTTAATATATATTAATACATATTTATGATGTTTAAAATTTGTTTTCTTAAAATTAAACATTTTGTCGAAATTTTTCCGGCCCACAGCCAACACCTATCGCAAGTAAATAAAATCAACATACAATTCAGATTCGTGTAAGTGCGTGGAATATCGCCAATGATCTGTGCCCGTGAAGACCCGGCGTGCGGAACGCAGGGTTGGAACGTCAATACTATCCGTATAGATGAAACGAGAAATAAGGAAGAAGTCTTTTGGCTGCTTCCTCGTTTCTCATTTCTGTAAAATCGACCTAAATTATATCACACACGGCTCAAAATCACCACACCGAGTGGTCCAGTGAGCACTCATTAAATATAATATAAACACAATATGCGCCTAAGGCCTATTAAAGGGAAAGGGTACGGGAATAAATTAAATTGAAGTCGTTGATATAGCTAATTTGGATTAATAATTGGAAATAAATTAGATAAAAATCATTGGTATAATTAAATCGAATTTATATTTCGGAATAAAATAATAAACGTCATTAAATCAGTAATTCATTGATTCGAGTAAATTACTGATTATTGGTTAAAGATAAATAACTCATTGATTAAATTAAATTGACTAGAATAATTATTGAGCAAAATTGACATAATTCATTTTCTCTAAATTAATTTGATGATTAAAGCTAAATAATGTAAATTCGTTGATTAACAGTAAATTAATTCGTTGAGTAAACTAAAGAAAGTTGTGGGGTAAATCAAGTAATTCCTCAATTAACGTTAAACTAATTTGAATAAAAGTAAAGTAATGCTCTGATAAAGATCCAGTAAATCTTTGAGTAAAAAGAAAGTAAAGCTTTGATTTATTGATTAAAAAGGTAAAGTAATTGATTAAAATAAAGTAGTGTACTGATTAAAGTAATTTATTGACCAAACAAATTCTAAAGTAAAATTAAATAATTTATTAATTAAATAATTCATTGACTTAAAAGTAGAGTAACTCATCGATTTGAAGTAAAATAATTTATTAATCGAAAGTAATATGTGAAAAATAAGGAGATTTTATTGATTAAATTAATTAATGGATTAAAGGCGAACATTAAACAATTGGAAAATAAGTACAACCCGTCGCTTAACGGTAACTTCACAACCCGCTAAAATGAATCAACGAGAAGTCATTGCTAAAACGTTACATCATTATTTTAACGAAAAATTGATATCATTATTAAGAAATTGAGAAAAGTGTTAATAGGAAATTGTTGACCAATTCATCATAGACTAAAATGAAAGTGACTTAATTGATGATAGTGTCTCATTTAAAATTATCCAAGGCGTAAATTACGAATGAAAAACCCAAATATGGACCCTAAAATACGAAAATCAATACCTAATCGATGGAAAATCAAGAGTACATAAAAATTTAAGACGATAGAACAATCAAGACGACATTCAAAAATTTTATATTAATATCACATTAAATGTTGAACCATAGGAAAGGCTTACCGCTGATTTCGACAACACTGGTGAGATGATCCGAATTTTCTGAGAGACGATAAGAAAAGAATTTCCAAAGGGTAAAACACTAAATGATAAAATCCCCAACAGAGAAAATTCCGAAGGCATGATGCAAGTGCTTTCCTTAAAAAAAGACGTTGTTAGAAAACGTTCAAATACAATGAAAACATGTAACTCACCAAATAATCCACGAACGCGCGATCTTAAAAGTTCATTCGCCTAAAATAAATTTCGTAAATTACAAGTTGAAAAATAAACAATCTTACTCGTTGACATTTCCGGCGATATAAATATTCACTATCGTAGTCAAGTTACGATTGGCATTCACTTCCTGCCCGTCTGATTTCAATTGTATATTCTTCATTATATCTATCGTCAATAACAGACCACACATCATTTTCTTTTCTCACTTATCAAGTTATGCATTCGCCAAATATCTCAGACGAGGATTTAGAGCTTCAATCTCCAAATGTTGCAGAAGCCCCCTTAAGTAAATTTTAATTGATTTTTATAACAAATTTATGATCATGTTCGAGCCACAGGAACGACCCAGAATCAACGCCATATCATTAGTGAGTAAACTCTCCGGATTGAAGGCCGTGAATCAATAAGCCATACCTGTTAACGTATCTTAGTGTTCTTGCACCAGACGAACCCCAAAAATCCTGTCATTCCACCATTAAGCACGACAATCAATTTTTCTTTGTGGCTACGCACCTTCGTCAACCCCAATAGGTCTGCAGTGTCGCAAATATTTAATTAGAAATTACTAAGCAAAAAATCCCGTCATGATCGCATTAGAAAATTGTCAACGATTCATTTTTGGAGAAACGAATTTCTCGAATATTTACTTCAGAAGTCTAGGTTAAAGCAAATCCCGTGGAAATAAAGATACTGACTTGGCAATCGTTCCGAGTACCTTCTTTTAAATTCTTCAGTCGAGTCGTTAGATCATCCCATTGCTATCATTCTCCATTCGACCCAGGTATTTTAATTGATCAATGGATCAGACACTAAGTATGAATTTTGTAACCTTTGTAACTTTTTTTTTTCGAATAATTAAACGGTAATTGTTAAAATCACTTTATTTTAAAGGACATCTGAATGTTTAATTATCAAGTTATTGTTTCGTAAAAGTTAGCCCACTTAATTCTGTCCTATTCAGAAAACTAATAAATGTCCAAGAATATTTTGTAAGGGTTTTCTTAAAGAATTATTTATTTAATTATCTTATATTAATATTTAAATAGATACCTAGTTGAATATTTTAAACATGTACAAATCTTAAATGCTAGTAATAGATAAACTATTTGTGATCTAAATAAGGTAAAGTTATAAATGATTTGCATTTTTATACTTTAACGTCAATAAAACAGTTAGATAGACGATAGAAATTTAAACACAAGGGGACTAAATGAGTAAAAGCGAACACAGGTCTTCTCTCGACAGCTCGTGAACCCGAGGGTTGTCCGAGCAATTACAGTACTAGCGATAATACTCAATTTTTGCGGACAATCCACCACTTGAACACATCTCCAACTTTGCCTAGCAACGGGTGCCAAGTGGCCGTTAGAATCATTTTGTATGGCGTTACTGGGGCAACCATAAAGATAAACAAACGGCGAAACCCTGTAACCCACCAATAACAAGAAAATTTGACCATAAAATGACCATTTATATAAAAGTAAAAATTAATGAATTAAATGAATAAAAATAAAATATTTTTGGCTGAATAAATTTAATTAAAAAATTTTAAAAATAAATTGCCAATTTAAATTAAGAAATTATTAAAAATTAAATTTAGATAACACCAATAATTTCAAGGTCAAATTTGTTTAATCGCAATTAAAATAACACGCAAGTTTAAGGCCAAATTATAGGTATATATACTGATGTGTTTTGACAAATTTTCAACAAAAATTTGGTGCAAACTTAATTTCAGTCTTATTTGGTAGTGGTGGGTTTCTGGGTATTGATGTTTGTTTAGATCTTCTTATGGTTACCCCGGTAACGCCATATAAATACTTTCTAGCTACCACTCGGCACCCGTTGCTAGGCAACGTTAGAAATGTGTTCGAGTGGGTGGATTGTCCGCAAAAAGTGAGCGCTATTACTAATGCTGTAATTGCTCGGACAATCCCTGGGTCCAACGAGCTGTCGTTAGAAGACTTGCGCTCGCTTTAGGTTATTCGGTCCCCTTTGTGTCATGAGTTTATCATTAGAGTTTATCGTAATATCAAAAGAGATTTGACAATGTTATTTTAGAAATAGACCTAACCATTATATTATAATGATGTATTTTGTGTGTTGGTTACGGTGTTCCAGGCACTGTAAATACGAAATAAACGCATATAATCTACAACTCAACAATATATTATTCCTAAATTAAATACATTCATTTTTCCAGTTTGTCAGGCCTTGTTCAGCAATCGAGCGGCTCGGCGTCTCGCCCGCTCCTTTCGTCCTTTCGATAACTGTTGGTGGTCGTTGTTGTCTGAGTTGCGGTTGTTATTGCAGTCGCTGCCGGTTCGCGGTAGGCCAATTGAGCAGGGGCAAACACGAGGGGATAGGTTACAGCTGCCCCCTCTTGACAGGCGGACAGTGCAACCTCCAGTCCCTTTATATGGATCTTTAAGCTCTGGATCAATTGTTTTTCTTCAGCCCATGTCTTTTGGGCCGCGGTAAGTGGTTGATATATGGCTCTGGCCTTCATGGGCTCTACCCATGTGGCCTTGACTTGTTGGACCTCCCGTGTTAGTTGGATAACCTGGTCGAGGAGATTTTTATTGGCTCGTCTGGCGTGGGCCAGTTCCGTGTGCAATGGTTGTGAAGGCTCCATTACTATAATAAGGAACATTAAAACTTTTATTAACCTATTCAAGATTCTCAAGCATACAATTAATTTAAACACATGTTGCAAAACTATAATAATAATTAACACATTTTCAGAAGTCAAGTATATAATTAAAAAAACAAATCGTCCAAAGTAAAATTAAATGGTCTAATTTCCAGAATCAGTGCGGTCTAGAGTCTTGGGCAACTTCTTTATTCCTTCCTCCGGGGAGCAGTTCGGAATCACAAACACGGGCTGCTTTGTATTACGGGCCGGTCTCGGGGGGGGGTGGATAGGCGTCCGCGAGTCGTCCAGCTGCTAGGTCGTCTTCCACGTTGGCCAAATAATTCCTGGCCCAACCCACTGCGGAGTTGACGTGGCACTGGTGGTCCAGGAGGTGGTTCAGAAACGCCAGGACCCGCACATGGATATCTTGGGCCGGACTTGGGTCGCCGGATTGTCCTTCCTTTTTGAATTGATTCATTGTAATCTCCACCAGGAGTATATCGTCCCGCCGGTTTTCTCCGGGTTGGAGTAGATCGGGGTATTTCTCCTTGTAGATGCGTCTCCATATTTGTCGCCACTGATCTGAGACGTGAGTGGGAACATAGACGCGGGATCCCGATTTTTCTGAACGATGCAATAAATAAACATGGATTAATCGAAGAATTCTTCTATTTAAAATCCGTCCGTTCGGGTATATCTGAGGGCGTTACCTCCTAGGCCTGAGTCAGGTGAGCGACTATCCTATCCCCATAGATGGGAAATAATTTTAATGGGCACTCAGGGTAGAGTAAGGTCGACGTTAATTGGAGGAAGATTAACCATGTTACGCCGACATTTAGGATTATACCGACAATGGAAATTGATTACCAGTAATTAAACTCGCCACAAAATGAATCAAATCCTTAAACAAAACTCGGAATAGTTAGACTACTCAAGGCTTCCTGTAACTTCGAAAATGATTGACGTACTTACATTTAAACAAAATTCCGGGGGTCTAATAGAAAAGATGCCTTCGAAGTTATTCGAACGGAGCCTCCTACAGAAGAATTTCTGGGGGCTGAACAACCTACTAGGTGGTAAGGAAAATTAAGATATCTAAACCCCTCCTAAAAATAGTTAGCTTTCTTAAGATAAATCACCTAGGTTGAGATGCCCAAGGATATAAACTTTTCTAAAAATGGTCGAACTAATTTAGAAATTCATAACTTGAAATAGGTAATTAGACCCTTCTAAAATGATTCGAAGTAACCCGAGCTTCTGCTGATATAATTGATATAACTAGGGTTTCGTAATAGGAGGTACGACCATTATCGATCTTCTTTAATGAAAAAACAAAATTCTTTTTTCGGAAAAGTCAAAGGAAAATTTTCAAAGCTAGTCTAGGCGATCGGCATATTTTGTTTTCAATAAGAGTTGTTCAAAATCCCGTCAGTCGGTTCGAAAGATTGGGAAATGGGTTAGAAGGCACAGGTACTCGAATTTTCATCAAAATCACTTGCATAGTTAGGGTTTCCTAAAAGTATGTTTCAATTTTCTTCTATAAGATGTTTTGAGCGATCTGACTATTCTATAAATAATAATAAAATTTCGTAAGTTAATTTAATCAATTATAATTTTCCAATGTGATAAAATTTGATTCTATAATTGAAAAATCCGACTAAAACTTCATAAATAACTCCAGTAATTGTAATTTTCTAGTGTGATAAGAATTTAATTCTAAAACTGAAAAAAATCCGAATAAAATTTCATAAATAATTCAAATAATTATAATTTTCTAATATGATAAAAATGTAATTCTAAAACTGGAAAAATCTGAATAAAATTTCATATATAATTCAAATAATTATAATTTACTAATATGATAAAAATGTAATTCTACAACTGGAAAAATCCGAAAAAAAAATTTCCTAAATAATTCAAATAATTATAATTTACTAATATGATAAAAATGTAATTCTAAAACTGGAAAAATCCGAATAAAGTTTCATGAAATAATTTTAATCAACTATAGCTTCGCAATGATTCAAAATTAGCTCCAAAATTCCGTCAAATAATCTAAATAATCGGAGTTCCCCAAAATGATAAAAACGATTTTTATGATGGAATTTCCTAAATGATAAAGGGATTTTTAATAATTATGATTCCTAACCCAAATAATCAAACTACCTACTGGTCGTATACTGATTCTAGTAGTTGAAATTTTTTGGGGTCAAAATATCCTTAACCATAGGAGTTGAATGAGGGTAAAGTAAGCTCATAAATATTATTAGAAATTAAAGTTCATGGCCACTGAATTTGGGTTGGTTATCTTATCCTCAGTGTGGGACATCGACGTTGCGGTTTTCCTACGTCGTGCATTCAGCCAATTAACACTAACAAGTGTTTTGACTGAACACGTTAACTCTCAGATAGTGTACGGGTATTGATTTATATGATTGCTACTAATGGGTTTCTGGGTGTTGATATTTTGAAACTATATGGTTGTTACCTCAGACAACCCCATACAAATATTCTTTCGCTTACCACTCAGTACCCGTTGCTAAGCAACGTTGGAACTGTGTTCGAGTGGGTAGATCGTCCGCAAAAAGTGAGCGCTATTGCTAACGAGTTGCAGATAGAAGGCCTGTGCTGGATTTCGATTTTTAGGTCCCATTATTCTCCTATCTTTGTCAAATGTTAACCTATACTCTCATATCATTCATTGCTATGTCCATTCCCATAGTCCTTCTTATCGTTGTCCGTGTTGATGATTATTCTTTGGCCTGTACACCTTTTGTTATGTTAAATATTCACACAGTATCTCTCTTACTCTTATCCCTATTATAACCACAATGTTCCCTATTACGTATTATTGCTTACCTTATCATTGATACTATTATATGTATTACCTTTATTAATTGTTATTATTATTACCTTTATTATTATTTTTATTACTATATAATTACCATTACATTTATTATATTACTACTATTACCATTATTACTATTATTATTATTATTATTATTATTATTATTATTACTATTACTATTACTATTATTACTATTATTATTATTATTATTATTATTATTATTATTATTATTATTATTATTATTATTATTATTATTATTATTATTATTATTATTATTATTATTATTATTATTATTATTATAATTACCATTATCCTTACTATTATCAAAATATCTAACACCGAGTAGTCCAGTGGGCAATCATCAAATATAACATAAACAAACATAGATATTAAGGACCAAGAGAGGGAAAGGGTAGCGGGGAAAATTGAGAAATCGTTGCAACAGTTAAAATGAATAGCCATCGGAAAAAGATTAATCCGAACGACTAAAATCAGGAAAAATAATGTTTTAAATAATATTTAAGAATTAAATAAATTATGTTGAATTGAGACGAAAAATATGGGCAGAACGCTGAGAAAATTTTCCGAAATTATTAAAATACTTATAGAAAATAGTAAAGTAAAAGTGGAATGTTGTTCAATTTTTAGTATAATATCCTTATAAAACTGTAAAATAAGGGCGGTACGCTGCTAAAAACTTTCGACTCAAGGAAAATAACTTTGTCGAAAATTGTAAAATAAGGATGGATTATGGCTAAATTTTTATATAAACAAAGTATATTTTTTTTTGCCGAGGAATAAGAGCGAATCCCTACACAAAGATTTTATGATAATAATGATAATGATAAGGATAATGGTACTTATAATAATAATGATAATAACTATGATAATGATAATAATAATAATAATAATAATAATAATAATAATAATAATAATAATAATAATAATAATAATAATAAAGATACGGTCAGCACAGTCTTAATGATATATATTACCATTTAGCGAAACTGAGTTAATGAAGAATAAACTATAACATATTTCCTATGGTAAAAATATGAAATTAGTCCTCTAGCCATATTCTAATTATTTTTTCATTTCCAGCTAGCGGTAAATTGCTAATCTCTAATCACAGAATTCTAACATCATTTATAAATATAACAATTGAAAACAAAAATCAAAAAATTATATGAAAATTTAATTAAATTTTTGATCAAAAATTATATCATGCTGAAAAATAGAGATTTTAATTGTTTAAACTGTTTTTACAAATTTTAATTAAATCCTTATATTTGTTGGACTCCTCTTTTGAGTCTATGATGGGCCAAGACATGATTTTGTTTAAATGAATCCAAAATAACATGCAAACACAGCAATACAAATTCAAAATCAAATCTATCAAAATCAATTAATCACCCTAAAATATGAGAGAAAATATAATAAAATACAAAATCAAAAACATAAAAGCAAATTAAAATATATACAAAGACGCACCAAGAAATTAACATAAAAATAACATAGAAACATGAAAATTTGACCAAAAAATGCACAATTTATAAAAACTAAGAAATTATTGAAAAAAATGAGGTAAAATTAAATAATTTTGGTGGAAAGTATTTAATTAAAAAATTATCAAAATATATTGACCATTCAATTCAAGATAATAATAAAATTAGATTTAGATAATACAAATAAATTCAAGGTCAAATTTTGTTTTTACACATCAAAAAGAACACGCAAGGTTAAGTTCACATACCTATTCATTTTTACAGAATTTTAATCACTTTTTCCTTGTGAAAATTGTTTTTCTGACGAAAAGTTATAACTGCTTTTCTTTAGGAAAAAATATCTTTGTATTGTCAAATATCTATTCGGAGTGAAACGCTCGGAGATTTTTGGAAATCAACTTACTACGACACGCTCTCAAGCAAACTTCAAGTAAGTTACTATTTGAGCATGTCCTTTGGAAGTGGGATGTATGTGTATGACAAATGTACTGGTAGTAGTGGGATACCGGTCCTCTAGCTCAGAGGCCACCTAGCTCACATACCCACCCGGCAAATTTTTTTTCTAAGTTTAAAAGTACAATTTTTTAGAACAAAGACAATGACTCATTCAAGCTCATTTAAACAAAGACCATGACTCATCAAAAAATTTTCAAGGTCATTGGATGACTCAACAAAAATTTCAAGGTCATTGAAACAAAGACCATGACTCATTCAAGGTCATTGGATGACTCATCATATCTTCAAGTTTATTTAAACAAAGACCTTGACTCACTCAAGGTCATTGAATGACTCATCATAATTGTCAAGGTCATTGAAACAAAGACCATGACTCATCAAAAATTTTCAAGGTCATTCAAAAGTAGGTCAAGGTCATTGGATGAGTCATCAAAATTTTTCAAGATCATTCAAAAGTAGGTCAAGGTCATTGGACGAGTCATCAAAATTTTTCAAGTTCATTCAAAAGTAGGTCAAGGTCATATTATTTTTAAACATTTTAAAATTTTAATTTACTACTTATTTTTATAAGTAGTATATATTTTGTAAATTTATTAATACTTATAAAAACTTTAATTATTATTATTAATATTAATATTATTATTATTATTATTATTATTATTATTATTATTATTAATATACTTATTACTTATAAAATTTTATTAATATTATTATTATTAATACTTTTAAAACTTTTTATAATATTATTATTATTATTATTATTAATATTATTATTACTTTTTATTATTCTATTATTACTTATAAAAACTTTAATTATTATTAATATAGTTATTACTTATAAAAATTTTATTATTATTATTAATACTTTTAAAAACTTTTATTAATATTATTATTAATATACTTATTACTTATAAAAATTTTATTATTATTATTATTACTTTTAAAAACTTTTATTGATATTAATACTTATAAATACTTATAAAAACTTTTATTATTAATATTATTATTAATTTTATTAATAATAATAATAATAATATTAATATATATATATATATATATAATAAACAAATATATAAAAACAACTACATAAAAACAAAAAACAACTACATAAAACCAAAACAACTACATAAAACAAAGAATTAATTATAAATACATTAAAATATATATATAGTGTTTTTACATTTAAAACATCTATAAAGTAATATTTCGCGTTTCGTCACGCTGCGGCTTTTGCATGAAATAATAATAATATTATAAATAATGTAAATTATAAAAAATTAAAATTTTAAAAAATTATATCTAAATTTCATAATAAAAATGAAAACTATTACAAGTTTTCTAAATAAATAAGTTTCCAAATTAACAAAAACAGTTTTTAAAAACATTTATTATTCTGATAACAACACGTCATCAATATCAATGTTATCTTCGTTAAAACCATCGAAAAGCTGTCCATTATCGCTGATTTCGGTAGAGTCATCAAAACTGGGGCTCGAACCATCGAAAAGCGGCTCATCCAAGAAATTAACTTGGTCACTATCTATTGCATCAACCCCAAAATAATGCCCAAATGCGATACTGGTATTTTTCCCCACCCATAATCGCTTATCATTGTTATTACTCAAAGCAATTTTACTGTTTTTAAATGTGTACAGCTGATGGTTCCGCGTCCCTATCCTACTTTGAGGTACTGTGAAAACTACGTTTTTATTGTAGCAATCCAAATAAGACTGATGTTTGATGTCAGTCCCCAACAACTTCTTCCCCTTAGCCCTCATTGTATCAGATTTGCCTAATAAACTATAGCACTTGGGTCTTAAGAAAACCCACTCCTTATACCCGAGACCTTTACTTTCATCTTTAAATTTTCCGATCACGGAATCTAATTTCCTCGAGTATAAGGGATGTGCCGGGTCGTAATTTGATGTATCTTAAAGGCTGTCTCTTATCATTGCCGGCAAAAGAATGTCAAGCTTACAGTGCTTAACCTCAAGAAAAAACGAATCAGTGTCGCCGGCAACGATATTAATATCACAGTTAAATTCTGATCTATATTTTGCCAATTCATTATATTGTAATTGGTACATCCGCAGCTTAGACAGGTCTAGTACTGATTGGCCAATGTAGCTATCAGATGAGCAGCAATCAAATCATCCACTATTTTAATGGACTTTTTGAAAGTCGGTTTTGAAGCATATACAATCATCTTTTCAGCTGAATTGCATAGCCTCAAATTCACCCGTTTTTTCAAATTCTCAACGGATTTACCATATGAACTGTTATTAAATAATTTATACAAATCTCTATGAAGCTCGCACTTTGAGTTTGAGCGTAAATCTGTATTTCATTGTATATATTCTTTAAAAATAGGTGCTTGTTAAATTTAATTGCCCTATGAATACATTCAACTTCTGCACCCAATTCTATATACAGCTTGAGAAGTCTCCAGTGAAGAACATGATTCTTCTTACTGTAATGCGTGAGCATTAACTTCTCAACTTTTGAATTGGGCGGGCACATTTTTTCCGGGGCAAGCGGAAAGTCATTCAAATACTGATGCACATGCTCAGGGATATTGATGTCAACTTCCATTGTATAACCATACGGAAGGAATTCAATATTCGCATTCACACATTCACTCAGCACATCATTCAGATTATCATGCACCCAAACAAAATCACCATATGGAAGGTTTTGGCTAAGTGCCCAACCATATAAATTATTAATGTCTATATACAAGAGTTCTGTATCTTCAGAAGTTAACAAATGTTAACCCACCCCGTATTCCACCCTCATAGAAATTAAACATTTCCATGTCCTGCAGAAGTTCTATGGGTTCCTTTAATGTCATGAGAGCGGACGCCCATGACATTCCAGGAATTCCAAAAAAATTCAGAGGTTCTAAACCATTGTAAGCCTTTGCGCGAAATTGCTGAAAATAGTCTGCAAGGAGGAATACGTCTAATTTTAGGTAAGTTAACATATAGTCTAACATTTTAGTGCAATTTTGCTGTGTTCAAATTAGTTGGGCGGTAGCATATTCATCATCAGATACAGAATCCCATTTTGGAGGTAGTTCATAAGTCGATTCAAAGAACCTCTAGTATTACTGCAAAATCATAAGGAAAGATACCCTTTGCATTAACTATAAGACCATCAAAAGCAAAACAAGTTAGAGGTAGATCAGTAAGAGTTTTCACAGCCTTGGCTAAAGAGCAATTTACAAATTGCATACTATCTATAAATCTAACAGCCAATTTCTTAATATTTACAATTTCTCAGTTGTTGTAGGAATGATATTTAATTTCCAAGATGGAAATTCATTCAATCCATACTTTAAAATATGATGAAGGTCATACCCTCTCAAATTATGAAAGACGATAGGTAACTGTTTGCTTATTTTCCTATTTATATTACAGTTACGACAGGCAGCACCAAGATACTGACCTGTAAAATGATCATGGTCCTTAACCTTATTTCTAATAAGTTTTTTACAAAGATAGCAAGTTCTACATGCGATGAACTGCTGTTCCTCATTAGAAGTAAGATTATTCATAGGTTTTTTTACCATGATTTTCATAATATGGTAGGACAATTGTGACAGCAATTTCCTCTACTTTCTTTAAAAATTCCAATACACATTCCAAGCCTATAAAACTGAAATATTGTGTAGTATTTGTGTAATTATTTATTAATAATAAACCTGCTGATATCGGCATGTGTATTTGATGATGTTTTACATCTTTAGGCAAAACAGCCTCAAAATCCGCATAAATTACGAATGGTGGTGTAATCATTTTAGAATAATTTTTAAATACTAAGTTTTTATTTTCAGGGAGCGTGTATAGGGTTGTTCCTATTTGATTCTTAGCGCACAAATCAACATGTGCTTTAAAGGTTTTATCATAATAAAAACCGTTTAAACAATGGGGACACCATTTTACGCGAATTCTGGTGTTACATTCACTACTAGAATGACAATTCAGCAGTCTATTTAAATTAAAAATGGCGGTATAATGATAATTTTCACCGTCTTGTAATAATTAAAGATTAATCGGGTTACCACCGATAACCTTTGTTCGATGAATTAAGACAAGGTGAGAATGATGAGGTACATAATCAATGTTATTCAATTGTTTAGAAGGGGTGTTGTTATATTCAAAGACATTGATTGCCAAATTTAAATCGCTATTGTTTCTCTCAAATTTGGGTATGTTACAGAGTCTCATTGGACAATCAGTAATTGGATCGTAATTCAATTCATCCATAAAAGTAGTGTAAGAAGAAACACGCTCCCTATTCTTTAAAACTATATCACGCTTTAAAATTGATAAAATCTTTTTCAAATTGAATGAGAGCTGTAAACTGGACTTTTACAGATCCCATTTTCTTTATTTCATTTTGTAATTTATTTACAAGTTTATCCGTTAATGCGATTTGAACAATGTTTTGATTTTCTAAATCAAATCGAATATTTTTACGGGAACCCCTTAAGTCAACCTCTATTTCAAGTTCATCGTTTATTTCATTATTTACCGAACCCCCTATTTGATTATATTCAGTTTCGTCATCACTAATGATGATTTCTATTTTTTTAATTTTAGCAGGGATGCACGACACGATTTTATCAGCAGGTCTTTTTGATTTTTTATTATTTTTAGTAACAGTTGTATTATTGTTTATGTTTTTAGTAATCTTTGTATTATTTGTGTTATTATTATTATTATTAATAACATTTTTCGCATTAATCATTTGAAATAATGCCTTTTTATTAATTTTAAATTGATTTAAATGGCTAGAGTGTTTCTTATAAAACTCTAGATATTCAATGTCTTGGGCAGTATCGCATTTAGGGCAAATAAAAAAGTCGATGCCATAGAATCTATGACCATAGTAACTTTCCATAGTCATATGGCATTTCGAGTTATGTCCAATTCCAGATTGGCAATAGTTTTTATACAATCGACCTGATAAATATGTAATTATTATCAAATGTTTATTATTATTTAAATCATATATGAATCAAATAATAATATATCAATGATGATAATTATGTAAATATTTTAAAAAATTAATATTTCGATTCATATTATAAATCCGTTATTTCTATTATAAATCACATGTTTGAATAACATTTCGTAAAATAATTTATAAAAATTAATATTCTTATTATAAATCATATATTCATTTTCGTATTATAAAGCATATATTTCTATTATAAAAATAAATCACATATTCCTATTATAAAAAATAAATCACATATTTCTATTTTAAAAATAAATCAAATATTTCAATTCATATTTCTATTATAAATCACATGTTTGAATAACATTTCGTAAAATAATTTATAAAAATTAATATTCTTATTATAAATCATATATTTCTATTATAAAAATAAATCACATATTCCTATTATAAAAATAAATCACATTTTTCTATTATAAAAAATAAATCAAATATTTCAATTCATATTTCTATTATAAATCACATGTTTGAATAACATTTCGTAAAATAATTTATAAAAATTAATATTTCAAATCATATTTCTATTTCAAATCAGATATTTCTATTATAAATTAATAATATCTAAAGTATTATATTATAATACTTTACATATTATTAACTTATACTCATTAAAAAATATTTTTATTCTTATTACAAATCAATTTTTTCAAATCATATTTCTATTTCAAATCAGTTATTTCTATTATTAACTTATACTCATTAAAAATATTCTTATAAATTAATGATAAATTATACTCATAAAAATATTAAAAAATAATAAAAATCTTATATTTTTTATATGAAATCACATCATCTTCCCCAGAAACGGGGGCATCCATAGAAATGGGTACATCAGCAATAAATGTTTCATCTTCCCCAGAAATGGGGGCATCAGCAATAAATGTTTCATCTTCCCCAGAAATGGGGGCATCGGCAATAAATGTTTCATCTTCCCCAGAAATGGGGGCATCGGCAATAAATGTTTCATCCAAATCTACTGTCACTGTTGAATGAATATTTTCATCCATATATTCAGAAACATTAATAATTTCTGAAAAACATTAATAATAATAATAATTTAATAAATAAATTACCGATATCAGAATCATCGCTATCTTCTATTAAAATAATTTCCTCATTTGAAACATTTTCTAAAATTATATTAAAAAAAATAATAATAAAATTTAAAATTACCAGGAACAAATTCGTTAACACCGTCAATTTGATTTTGGATTTCGGTTATATTAAACCAATCTAGAAAATAGAATAATAAAAGAAAATAAATTTAAAAAATAATTTACCATTTTCATCGGCTAACAATTGTCGTAAAATTCTTGAATTCTCCATTTTGAATAGATTTTTGAAATCGCGCGAGTGAATATTTGAAAATTGATAAATTTTTGAATTAATTGTGATAACTTTGGGAATTGTCAATGTTTATAAAGAGAATAATATTTTCAGGATTTAGCCAATCACATTAAAGCAATACACACATATAGGTGAGAGATTTTTAGACATGTTTTCTTTGTAAAACACATGCCGTCTACACTGTGACTGCATGCGTTCTTTGTAAAATCGCATACATTGAGTTTGCATGTGTTTTCTTTATTCAATTTTGTGTATGCATGCACTTATCATGTAACACCAACATGTCTACTGATTTTTGTGAATAAATTATTAAAATCCTTTTCTTTATTAGCTTCCTGATATAAATCATCAATAATGATGACATCATCTTTCCTTAAACGACTTGACCAGTTTTTATCGAAACCCTTTACTATTTTCATGTTTTTCAATTTACAGAAATTATCCTGAGTTAATCCATGTTCTTCACCTGCACCCTTATGCCAATAAATCTTGTTGAATTTTGTTTGAAATAAATTAGATTTCAGTAATTTACACACAAACATAGTTTTACCACTACCACTTGGGCCGACGATTTGATATACAGCATCATTTCTTAATTCCATTATTAATTTGTATAATTATAGGTTTTTGTTCATATTATATGATTTAATGAAATCTTCCTAAAAATCATATATATAGCTTAATAGTTCTTTATTGTTTAATTATGTTATCAAATATAAATTATAAAGGAACTTTCGATGTATCAAAAATGATATTTCTAATTGGTAAACCCCAGCAAATTGTTGATAGGAGTGAAAAATATCCTATAATATTTTTCAAATCTGACAAATGCAGAATCATGGGATGCAAGAAACCTTTAGATGTCAGTAAATTACAATATAGAATAAAGGAAATTAAAATACAGTCAATTACTGTTACCATGGATATGGGTAAATCTATCAATCTAAACAACATGTCAACAAAATGTCTTTGTATGTTCGAACCAGAATTATTTCCTGCACTGAGGCTTTTAAAATACAACCCAATGTGTGTTAACGTGTTTGCTAGTGCCAAAATAGTTATATTAGGGGTGCGAAATCTAGAATACAAAAATAGTGTTTGTGACATACAAAATGAAATCATCGGATTGGTCGATATCTGATTGGCTAATGATTGATTAAAACAACTTACTTATTCATTTGATTTCATTTTTAAAATATTATACCATTATGTATGCTATGCCAAAGAAAAATATCGCTGAATACGGTAAATTTATCATTTTTATTTCATTTTTTATATTTTATTTAGACAAATATGCCCCAATGATAATTGATAGTATTATTTATTATTATCCTCAAATAAAGGAGATTTTGAAGAATCAAGAGCCGTCAATACATCAACAGCTAATATTCAATGAAACAAGAATCGAGATTTCCGATCTGATTAAGCAAGCTCTTTGGGATAACAAAATCAACCGCACGGTCAAGGAAATGGAAACGGAATACCCCTGTATTCTGAGTTGCAGCTGCTGTGATTTCCGGTACCAGCGCTATGTTGAATGGAATATTATAAATTCAATAAGAAATTTGCAAAAAATGAGACTTTTAAGAAAATAAATGTATTGAATTTTATTTTTGTTTGTTTTGTTTTGGTAGTTTTATTTTAGTGTTGGTAATAATAATAAATGTTTTTGTATTTTATTTTTGTTTTGGTAGTTTTATTTTGGTGGTGGTAATAATAATAAATGTTTTTGTATTTTATTTTGGTATTTTTATTTTGGTGGTGGTAACAATAATAATAATAATAATGATAATAATTTTAGTAGTATAGTAATAATAATAATAATAATAATAATAATAATAATAATAATAATAATAATAATAATAATATTAATAATAATAATAATAATAATAATAATAATAATAATACATTTTATATAGATGATATGTGTAAAATCATATACAAACTCAATGGGTTAATTCACATACAGTTTTATATATTTTTCCAGTCACGCACTTATCTTGCAATTATCATGCACTTATAATGCATTGTCTTTGTGATCATGCATGATTCTAATTGGTTAATCATTATCTGTCAAGGGTATAAAAGTGAGTTACCACCTTATAAAGATCATAAATCAAACATGACCAAGAAAATAAGTGTCCAACCAGTTCAGATGTTCCACAATTATAAAATGTATTTTTTAAAGGAGCCAATCAATATGCAATTGGTAAATCCAGTCAAACTCAATAAAACGCAATTTCAATCTCTTGCTGGTACTCTCTCAATGTTAGATATCAAGGATATTGATAATACATTCAAAAAGATTAATTCCAATTTAAAATGCAATGAAAATGCTTTCTTCACGAGTCAATATACCAGATATTATGATGCATTTACAGAAATTGGATTGAAAGAACAGGAAAACTGGTATATAACAATAACAATCCAAGGATATAAAGCCGATCAAAATGATGCGCTTTCTCCAATCTGGAAAATTGTTACTGCTAGACTTTCACAGTTATTTTAATGTATAGTGTTTAGTATTTAATAAATGTATTTATGTTTTCTTTGTTATTCTATAAACAAAATTATAAGTAGTTTTAAAATAGTTTTAAAAATGATGTCTGAAAAAGGTAAAATATAAAATATAAAATAATTAATTAATTTCGTTTAGAATATTTAATAAACTTTTTGTTTGATAAACTCGAAGAAATAACCGGTGTAAAAATTAGAGATATGTTGACTCTAGTTGAAGCATTGAGTAAAGAAGATTCATGTTGTGATTCTGGATGTCAGAGTGATGATACTGAAATTGTTAATTATGGAGAAATTAATACTGAAATTATTAATGATTCTGAAGAAATTATTGATGATACACTTATTAATGATGAAGAAAATATTAATGATACTGAAGATACTACCGAAATTACTAAAGATGAGCCGACCGAATTTAAGAATTGTATTGACCATGTTATAGAAAATATTATGATAGAATATTGTGGTGATGAAGACTGTTCATGCAATAATCAATAAATCTTTAAAAATGTAGTTTTTTATTAATAATAATAATAACAAAGAAATATTTATTAAAATCTACGATAAACTTTGTTATATAAATATAAAACAGATGCTCCAGTGAATAGTTTTAATAAAAATTTGCAATTTTCGATATAAATATCAGAGCGTTTGACTTCTGCACTAACTTGAATAATCGCTGTCCATCCACCGTTTGTTTCTACCCACGGATCAATTTTTGTTTCTATTACCTAAATAATAATAAATTAATAACAATATAAAGTAATATACCTCTATAGACCATTGGAAATAATTTTCATAGTCGGATCCAGATTTTAATATCATGTGTTTCATATACATTAATCCAACTATTATTCGCATCCATTTATTATTTTCATCGAACATGTAACTAAATAATGATTGGAATGCCTTCTTTCTCTCCAATGGCGGCAAATTGAGAATTTTTTCAAAATCGAATGGTATGTCTTCAACGATTTTCTCGGTACGGTTTACCATAAATTTCATGTTTTTAATGATTTCATCTTCTTCACTATTATTAGAGACCAGCTCATTCAACAAAGTTATAAAAAATTTAGTTTCTGGCATTTTATAAAAATATTTCAAAGTGTAAGCTTATTTATACTATATTCGACCAATCAGAATCATGCAATACTAAGAAAATATGTAAAAATATATAATGGAAATGGCAATGATGATGATTTGTTGGCACTGTTAACTTCTTTCAAGTTGTTGCCGCCACTGTTCACTGGATGTTGTAATTTCATTATACGATTGAACTGATCAGTTGTTTTATTAGAATAAAATTTTATACTATATTGAACTTGATTCATCATTTTTTCATTAAGTTTACGATTTTCTTTCAATTCTAATACTGATTTTCTTAATTCATTTTTGATAATACCAATGGTCTTATTTAAATATATAATATCATCATATAATTCGTTTTTAGCTTTTTTTAAAGTCTCATATGTATGTTAAAATCGGAATTCTAAATTACTCATTCTTTCAGATAATCTTTTGACTGGAGTTTTCAAATATCTAGGCCTATCTATCATATACAAAATATCCATCAATACTGCTGTATCAGGACATACACATCCTGTTGAATTTTTACCTTGAACGGTTACAACAATTGAGTTGACCATATTAAAAACTAATAATATTATTAAAATTTCTTTAATCATTTTCAAATCTATATAAATTAATATTTATTGTTTATAACCAAAGATTTGTGTGTGTGTGTATGCCTAAATTAGTATAAAAGTAATTGTTATTTCAATTTTTATCCTTAAAATGATTGTACCGAGCGCAGTTCAAGCTATGAATTAAATTAAACATTATGGTAATTTATTATTAATATTATTATTATTACTTGCTTTTAGATGATTATTTTAAAGTTATTAAAGAACGTCTGGAATTCTATTATCCAGAAATACATAGAATCATGGATAAGCCACCATCAATAATTCCAAACTTGATATTCAATCATACATCAATATGGATATTTACTGTAATCGATGAGTTCCTAGGGGATATCGAACAAAACAATTTGTCAAAAGATATGGAACCCGAATACCCCTGTGGTGATGGATGTCATTGCTGGGCCGCCAGATATAGGAAGTATGTGGACTAGGCTTTGAATAAAGCTCTTCGACAATACTACTATAGTAGAATTATCTCTTTATAATAAATTTGTTGTATAAGTCTTGGTTTTCATTATATATTAATAAAGTTAATAATATTAATAATAATAATAATATTAATATTAATAATAATAATAATAAAATTAATTTACAAAATATATACTACTTATAAAAATAAGTAGTAAATTAAAATTTAAAAATGTTTAAAAATAATATGACCTTGACCTACTTTTGAATGACCTTGAATGAGTCATGGTCTTTGTTTAAATGAACTTGAAAAAATACGATGAGTCATCCAATGACCTTGAATGAGTCATGGTTTTTGTTTAAATGACCTTAAAAATATTATGAGTCATCCAATGACCTTGAATGAGCCATGGTCTTTGTTTAAATGACCTTGAATGAGTCATTGTCTTTGTTCTAAAAATTTGTACTTTTAAACTTAGAAAAATTTTTTTGCCGAGGGGGGATGTGAGCTAGATGGCCTCTGAGCTAGAGGGCCGGTATCCCACTACTACTGGCGATGTTATGATCTTCAATTATATGCTATAAACGAACGATGTTTTGTTTCTGTCGAAACTTTTCTGGCCTACAGCCAAACAAAACACAAAATTTCAAATTATTACATAACTATTGAGTGGTAACTACGGGCTATCTGCATATAGTTCGTGCCCATGAAGGCCCAATCGTGAGTACCAACGGGCCCAAACGTCAATTGAAGTTAATTATAGAGATGGCGGGAAGATCCGGAGCCAGCCTTTTGACTAATTCTTTTTTACCCGCTTTCCAAAAAATTGACCTAAAATTATTTCTACACATCGTCTTAAAATCTTCACACCGCGTGAACTAAAAAACATTGTTCACTGCCTCTCTCATATGCGCCAAAAACCCAAAGCTGATGAATAATTCTACCAACATTAAATTTTCGCTTGTAGAAGCAACTCTCATCGATTTCAATGGGGGTACCACCTACATTCGTTCCCCCGAGAGTATTCGTTTCGCCAAATAAAAACAACGCACATATTTCACGAAGTTCCTTACATTTTTTGACATAAGTATTCTAATTGATAGAAATTTCATTATTTATAATGTCTTGGTCACAATTAAGCGCCCAAAAATACAGAAATGTTATTTATTTTTTAATTTGGAAACGAAATTCTTCAAAGTAAGAACGGGTTCGCGCCCTCTTCGTTACGATACATGCAACACATTTCCATTCAAATCCATCTTCCAGTCGCGAATTTTTATGAAGAAACATTGGACGAGAACAAACAAAACATAAGAGTTCATTTTTAATCAGCTTATGACAAGTTAAAAATTCGATCAATAGTAGTTTTGACCTACCAAAAACGGTATCCAAAGATTCTGGAGTCCATCGTCCAGCTAAAATGGTTTCGATGTCGTAAAGTTCATCAATGATCGTTGTTCTGAGGATGTCTCGTAGTATGGGGTTTAAAATTTTTTTAAATTTGAATAAATCGATTTTTTTTATTATTGTATATAATAGGATATAACCGAAGTTATTTATGAAAAGATTCAAAATAAAAATGGGTTCCGCAGGTTACTCAGTTCAAGCGCTAGGACATAAAAGAACTGAACGAAGCAAGATGATAAGCTGTCTTAATATAATATAACATTTGAATCAATTTCTGACGACTATATAAGTTGTGTAGATCAGTGCTTCCCAACGTTTTTCAGTCTACGGCACGGTAACTATTTTGTAAAAATATAGCGGCACACTAAAAAAATATACTACAAATTTATAGAAAAAAACTCTGTTAAGTTTTGAAAACAAAAATATTTTTAATAATTTTTTGGACATACATTATGTATTACATTTATAAAGCAGCTTAATGTAATATATGACCTTGATGTTGAGAACAAAGCTTGCTCATATTAGGTTCTATACTTGAAATAGATACGCGCAGCTCCTGGTCAAGGCTTTTAATGCACGATCGCTTTATATTTTTAATGGTAACCATCAATGAAAAGCTTTGTTCACACATGTAGGTAGTAGCGAATGGTAATAGAATATCAATAGTTTTTTTTGAAATAGTTGCGAATTCCTTCTTAGCGATTTACCAAAATTGAGATATTGTAATATTGTCTTTAAATTGAAGCTCAAGTGTACGATCATTTTTTATATCTATTAGTTCTTCTTTTTGTTTCATCGATGAGTTTTGCAAAGATTCTTCAGATGGCAAAGTAAAAGGATTTCGAACCCAATCAAATTCAATTAGCCTATTTGATTTGAAATAATGCTGCAGCTTTTCTTCAAGCAAATATAAATGCTGCTCCACAAGTTTGAATATTTGCTTATCAAGATTTAAGGTAGAACACCTATTAAACATAGAAATTTTACCAGTTTCACTTCATTAATCCACAGCTTAATTTTAGCTTTAAATCCATTTATTTTATCAGTGCAACTGAGTATGTTTTCATTTTTTCCTTGCATTTTACGATTAAGTTCGTTAAGATGTTTATACATATCAGTTAAATAAGCAAGTTTCTGTAGCCAGAAGCTATCTTTCAAAATATTGTGGTAAAAAGTGTCATTTTCGAAAAAAGTTTTTAATTCCTCTTTAAGTTCATAAACTCTTGACAATACTCTTCCCCTTGATAGCCAGCGAACTTCAGTATGAAAAAGTAAAGACTGACCCCATTTCTTCGCATAAAATTGAGAACAGCCGAGATTGAAGAGGCCTGGATTTAATCACGTTCACCATTTTTACTATTTCATTTAACGTGACTTTCAAATCTTCTGGAAACTTTGAGATATAAGAGCTTCCCTGTGGATAAAACAGTGTGTTATTTGAATTTCATGATTTTCAGACAGAACTTTAGCCACAAAGCCTTTAACCCTTCCTGTCATTGCAGCGGCACCATCTGTACACAAGCTAATGCAATTTTTCCAATATATATTTTTATTGATAAAGTACTCGTTGATTAATTTAAATATTTCTTCACCAGTTGTTTGATTGGAAAGTTCTTTGCAAAATAAATAATGTTCTTTCATTTCATTTTCTTCACAAATTATAACAAATACCATAAGCTGTGCATAATTACTACAGTATGTAGATTCATCAACCTGTATCGAAAAATTTTCAGAATCTTTAATTTTTTGAATTAACGTTGTTTCTATGTCAATAGACATTTCGTTAATACGTCTACTAATTGTATTATTTGAAAGTGGCACTTTTTCAATTTCTTTTGCTTCTTTGACTCCAAACATATGTCGAACAATTTCTACGCAAGCTGGTAAAATTAAAGATTCAGCTATAGTGTGCAGTTTTTTAGCTTAAGCTACTATTTTCGCAACATTGTAGCTAGATTCTTGAGCTCGTTTTGAAACTGTGTTTGGTGAATTAATAAAAATACTTTGTTTTTTTTATCAATTTGCATTCGCTTAAAAAAATCAACACTCTTTTCAGCATAATTAGAATGTCTAGTTTTAAGATGTCGCAGAAGTTTACTTGGCACCATTGTTTCATTTGATAATGTTTCCGGCATATAATACAATGAGGTTGAATAATTCTAGCAATCTCAACACTTGCAAAACCAAATTTGATGTATTCTTCGTTATATTGTCTATTAGGAGTTGGTTTTCCTTTTTTCTTTGGAATTTGTTCGACATCTATAACTGTTTCTTTTTCGCTTCTTTTTAAAAATTTATCCATAATTTCAATTTTGAAAACGTTTTAAACAAATACTTTGGAATACCTATATATAAAATCAAAATATATTTCTAAACATATTTAATAAATTCTTTTTATATTTTAACTTAAATATTATAAAACAAGAGCTTACGTTACTGGTCACTACTGTTCGCAAAAACTAAACTGAATACTAAATAAAGAATATCGACATGTGACTATTCATTCACTCGTTATATTTCTTGCAGAGCCTACTTTCTTTTTACTTTACTGAATTTTCAACTTATTATACTTAATTGAAAAAAATAATAATATGTTAATTATTTATTATTAGTAATAACATCAGTCGAACAATATTTATCACTTCATAGATAATTTGTAAGAAAATTTTAAAAAATCCACAATTATCCTACGGCGCATTGCAAATGTTTCACGGTACACCAGTGAGCCGCGGCACACTGGTTGGGAAGCTCTGGTGTAGATAGCGCTAGAGGTGACATCTAAAATAATATAGGCGACAGGACAATCTCAAGAGCTTGACCAAACTTTAACCAGAAAAAAATTAAATTTACCTAAAATTGGAGATGAAAATATGATAAAATCCACGCATAATATATCAGTAAGTAATAGACACAACTACAATTGAGTACAGAACGAGAGGTCTAATCATTAAAGACCCGGTACAACCATCACATATGAAGCTAGCTATGTCCAGGTGGATGACACGGAATACCAAATTAATAAAGTAATTATGAAGAAAGTATAGATTTTCACTGAAGCTTAAGTAGAAGAAGGGCTCGATGATGACGCTGATATAACAACGTTTATAGTACATGGTTTGTTTTGAAATCTTTGTTTGAACTATAATTTTTTTCGTTTTGACTTCAACTATTTCTGTAATTATGTGTCAAAATAATCACTATTCTGTGGGAAATGTTAATCAAATGGTAGAGCTTTTTATATAACTCAATCAATCCGGCGATTTCATATTTCTCATTCATGTCGAAATATCTCAACATTAATTCATTTGATCCATATAGGTTGATCAAAACATTCAAACATTTCCCATTGACAACAACCTTCAATGGTTTCTTATCTTGGAAATATATTAAAAGATCCTTATTTTCCATTTTACGCTGTCAAATTCGACGTCGTACGTTGCTGCGGCGTTTCCAATAATTTATGACACTATTTTTAATAGCCATGAATTTATATTAAACTGATATAAATTAAATATCAAAAGATATTAAATTATTTAATGATTTGATTTGATTTATTTTTTATTATAATTCGTATTTCCACACACAAACTTCTTTTTAAAACAAATAACTTTTAACAAATATAAAAATAAGAGTTTGTTACAGTTGAGTATTCCACTTCTGGCTACTGTGAAAGAGGACGAAAATTTCACCACCAAGGATTCTGGTAAACAATTTCGACTATTGTTTGTAGCCTCAAAAACCTAAAAAGATTGTGAGCTCTACAAAAAATTGTTAGGATTGTTATAGAATATTGGAAATTAAATGATTGCACGGAAAATTGAAAATGAACAAAAAACATAAAAAATAATTAAAGTACAAAATTTAATTAAAAATTTATAAAATTTGAAAATTAATATTGATCGTGGAAATCGGGTATTGCTGTACACCAAATCCAAAGACAAACTCAATTATAATAATAAAAATTTAGTATGAGTCCCGGGAAATATATAGCCAAAAAATTAATTAAAATTGATTAATCCCCCAGTGAAAAAACCCCATGGTAGGCCCGAGCCAATAAAAAACCCAACCTTAGAAGAAAGTCCGTGACATGTAAACAATAAAAAAGTTAACTAACTAGATATCAACAACTGGTTACTGACAATAAATAACTGACAATCAAATTCTTCTTAAATATCATCAAAACCATTGATAAGTATATTGTTCCTTTGAATTTCATGATGATCAATATTCAAATTTACGTAGACACAATCGATCATAGTTGGTCGAGATCGACAAATAAATTGTTCTTCAATACGATAGGCATAAGAGCTATAAATGTATTTATTGTTTTTACGAGGCTTCACTATAATTGGATGAAATTAAATAGTTCAAATGCTGTTTTTTCCTCTTAGAACTCGCAAAATTACTTACAGCGAAACACATACAGCGCACTGCCCACATACCTGATTTCAATCGCTATTCATCAACCAGGACACGAAAGGAAAATCTCTCTATGTGTTTTGATGATGACTAAAAAGACAGAATATTGTTCAAAGTATCCTAAGAGACACCAGGCGAGATCAATGCGTTCTCGTCGCACAAAGTGTATTCGTAAAAGTGAAAGTTTTCATGAAACTTTCGCCACGACGGTAATTAATAACTGTCCAGTTGATTTGTGTTTTTACTTTTGATATATATACTGAAAAGTTGTTATACATTTGTCAGATTCAATAAAGACCTCACAGTAGTTTCTCAATTTATTCAAACGCATTTTTAAAATTTTACATTTTGTCACTGTGTGCCTACAATTAATGTCGAAAATATGCGCACCTCAACACGATTAAAACAATAATCATTTTTACCCTATCCTTATTGTCCAAATATTTTAAGTGTTTTGATAATTTCTGTAAAAATTTTTAACTAAAAATAAATAATTTCTCAAAATTTGAGTTCTCAATCAAAACTTTTGTATCAAATTTAGAGAGTGCACAATCAATAAATACAATATTCACAAAAATAGTAAAAAAGTGACTAAATAACGATTTCACACATGAGTTAATGAGATCAGTTTTGTAAGAGTCTCAGAATCCGGAGAATTCGAAAGGGTTATACCCGATCTAATCATATTCGAAGCCGAGAGAATTTGCCTATCATTGACATTGTAACTGCTATTTAAGCTATATAAAAGAGCTTTAGTACTGAGAGTTTCAGGTTTGCACAAGGGTTTATCTAATTGAGTTGGACAAGTGACTTTGTGATGCAAGCTTTTCCGGCAACAAAGTAATTTACAAAACACTTTACTCCACGAATCCAGAGTTTTAGGAGTCCATATCCAGAACCCGGCAGTCGTCCCGACGACGAGATTCATGAAATATTTCAGCATGAAAACTGAATATTCTGGTTGATATTTCTTTGTTCTACACGGACAAGTATAAGACTGCTCCCATAAATCTCGGAAAATAAATTCATAAATGCTACAAAAAACCACAGTCATCGTTGGCACAGAATAGACGATTCCGAAAATACTGATTCTGATCATAAGTTTTTCCAATTTATCTGTTTTTGACTCTCCTTTCTCTTTGATGGTTTTTCGAATTTTCATTAATGCCAGAAAACCTGCCAACAAAAACCCTGTGCCAACCAAAAGATAGACAATAAGAGGAATGATTACGAAGAATAACAAATTGTATTTATTTAAATTTCCAACATAACATATCCCCGAAACTGGGTCTCCATCCACTGAGCTCATAGTAAGAATAATAATGCTCTGTATTCCCGGAATAAACCAGGCAAAAAAATGATATATCTAAAAATAAAAGTATAATTTTTTATTTATATATTAAATTTAAAAGATCAGAATGTATAAATTCTTTTAAGCATTATAGCATTCTAATTATTAAAATTTATTTTAAATCAAAAGTGTAAGGTAAAATTTTAAATTAATTTAATCATTGAAAATTTTTATTTAATTTTAAATGCATTTTAATCAAAATTTTTATGTTATAAATTAATTTTAATAATTAACTCATTTAATAAATTCGAAAAATTTAAAGTACATTAAAAATAATATTTTAATAAGTTTAAATATATAAAATATATAAAAATTGTTATTAAAACCAATTATTTTTTTAGAAAAATTATATATAGACATTTTTATTTTGATTTCCTTGTTTAACAAATTTTTTAAAATATTTGAAGCAAAAAAAAATTTATTAATTGGTTTTACAAAAATAAAACGAAATATACTTTTGAAATGTCTAAAAATGTGTTTATTTTATAATGACATTATAACAATTATTTTTATCACTATAAATCAGTAAAAATATAGATGTTTTTTGATATTCCTGAATTTTCGGCAGAGCATTTTTCAAGTGAATTTTTAAGTACCGAAAATTCATGAATATCAAGAAAACATCAATATCTTTACAGATTCATTGGAAAATAAAAACAAAAAACAATGGTGAAAATCAAAAGAAGTTCGTTTATTTTATGTTATTATTTCTGCTTTCAATACAATTAATTCTCTAAGCAATGAGAAAAATAACCATAACATAATGTGAATGACATAATTCTAAAATTTATTGCTATAATTCTATTTTAAAAAACCTTACAAAATCGACTTTATCAATACATTTTTTAACTTTTGTCAGCTTTATTCAAAAAAAACATTTTGATTTTTTGAAACCTCCGGAGATAATTTTTATTTTAAAATATATAAAGTATGCACATGTAGGTAATCGATATTTGTGAACATTATAAGTTTGAAACTATAAATAATGCTAAAAGGAGAATAATAATCAAATCGCTGAATAAATGAATAAAATATATTTTGCAAAGTGATATTCATCACAATTTCTTATGATAGACTAGTTTCAAGTTAATTTGGTTCTCATAGATACCATGTAAAAACCTCAACCCAACTCGGAATTGAACAAAGAAATTTTTTGACTCAGAATCTGATTACTCAACCACCAGGCCGCATTAAATATTAATACTTAAATAACCTCCAGCTCTATACCGCATCGTTAAAAACCGCACACTCCAAACATCAACTATCAAACCGGCCGGCTACTAATATTCGCGTATCGTGGTGATGTATTAAATACAATAACTGTTTATGTTGATTAAGTCGAAATTGAAATCTATCTTATTTTCTATGTTTTATTTATTTTATTCTTACTTTTTTATATTTTTATTTTGATTTTGAGTGCGATATAGTATTTTTACCATTTATATAGAATAATAAATTTTTTGTTACATTTTTAGAATATATTTGGAAACACCGCAAGTAATTTCTTATACAGTTTTTCTCTTACTTATGATAAGGATCCAGTTTTCTTGATTCATGATATTTTTTTATTGGAATATTATGATTATTTTCCATTTGCTAGTTTTATAATAAAATCTTTTCTATATTTCCTTGACTTAAATTATACTAATCTAGTCTGTAAATGAAATTGTAAAAAATGATTCTAAATTTTGTTTTAATCTTCGTTAGCAGTGATGTTAATGATTTAAAAATATATTTATGGTCTAATAAATCGGTATCCAGTTTCTTTTCACAAACAATGTCCAGAGACAAGTTCACGGAAATTCTTCGATTTATACAATTTGACAAAAAGAACGAACGAATTCAGAGGTTAAAAACAGATAAATTTGGTTTAATTTCTGCAATATTGGACAAATTTGGCGTAAAGCTTTGGCTGGCTTCGGATATTACAAGCAAATATCTAATAAATGGTTTGCCGTATTTAAGGAAAGACGAAAGACGATCATCAGATATACCTTTGGACGAATTTGTTGTGCTCAAGCTCGCTGAACCATATTTGTGCCGTGGCCAAAATACAACTACAAACAACTTTTTTACAAGTATTTCCCTTGCAAAAAAGTTGCTTGAAAAAACTACTCTTGTAGGAACTTTACGTGCAAATATAAGGAATTTTCTAAAAATTGAAAGACTAAAAGGGATAATATGATCCAATATTCTACAAATCGTTATAAATCAGATAAACATGTGGTCACAATTTACAAATCCAAAGCAAAGAAAAACATATTATTGCTCGGTTCTAAACATAAAATGTGAAAATAAGCAAAGACAACAAACGTGTCCCTGAAACAGCAGAATTTTATAACAAAACAAAGTGTGGGGTTGAAAATATCGACCAAACGGTTAGAAGATATACCGTAAAAGCAGAATCCAGTAGAAGGCCCCTTCACGTGTTTTATAACATTTTTAGATTTTGCAGTCATCAATGCCGAGATATTGTACAAAGACACTAGTGAAGTAAACATTTCTCAGAAGAATTTTCTTTTTGAGTTAACTGAAGGATTGCGTAGTGATTATCACGTAAAACAAAATATTTTCAATTCATTGCGTTATGCACAAAATCCAAATGTGTGAAGATCTTGTCAAATTGGATTATGTAAGAAAATAGGTATAACAATATTTGTATTAAATGTAACAAGTATTTTTGCGGAAATTGTACATTGAATATAGAAATTACATGTAAAAAATGTATTGAAGATAACAATGAATAAAAATTTATAGCTTTTTAATAAATAATTTACAAAAAAATTGAATTTTAATCTACCGATCAAATTGACGGATTTCAGTAAATTTAGTGTTAAATTGATTTTTTTGGAATTGTTATAAATTTACCTTAATAAGAGGCGCATATTTTATCTACTGTCTCGATGTACAGATTTCATGTTGTGTGTATATGCCATGTTTGTGTGTTTTCACTTACCTATTGTTAGCATTCTTATAAAATCAAATAACTTTTCCTTAACGTTAGCAATGTATCTTTTGTGTAAATACCTGATTTAATTTTATTAAAAAATACAAATTTGACAAGATTTTCTCATTTTCCTGGATACTTTGCCTCAGAATAATAAGCAGAAATAAAATTTCGATGGTGAAAGAGTTTCCACTAATAAATTCTTTGACTTTTAATCGTTGCAAAATTCTTGACTCCTGTTTTTGAACTATCTTAAGGAACAAATTACTCCCTATCATTGAGTCATTTCTACATTCCCAAATCGTGGTCGGAATTTCATTTCCTCAATTTTATAATCCTATGAATCGTTCATTCTCAGTCAATTTTTGATATTATTAATTTACATTAATTTGCAATTTATATTAATTTAAACAAAATAAAAATTCTAAATTTAAAATTGAGTCAAGACGTTTAATTAAATCTGTCTCGACTTCCAGCGGGAAATAAATTAACGAGTCAGTGTTGATAAGGAAAAAAAATATTTTCCATCCTGTTAAATATTTGTTTTTAAATTACAATAATTTATTTTGTAAGTAATATTTCATATTTTGTTTAATTTATTTAGATTTTCCCTCCAAATTTGATTGTGGCAAAATGAAAATCTAAAAGTTCAAAATTTCCATTTCCCAAAGGATTTTCTTGGCCTCAGTCAAATTCGAATCAAATTGGATTTATGTAGGTTTGAAGTTTATTTTATAAGTGGACTTTTGAAAATATTTTTAGTAGTTTTAGATAAAATTCTTTTTCTTTTTTACTAATTGAAATAAATTTTGATGAAAATAATTGATTTTTTGACCTCAAATGTGCTACAAATTGACTTTTTAAGACCATACTAAAGTTTCACAGACACTTGTTCAATTATTAATTATATTTATTTATTAATTAATTATTTAAAACTAATAAAAAATACAATAAATTCAATTTTCTTTATCTTCATTTGTTTTCAAACTATTTATCAATAACTTTTATTTAGTTAGAAAGACTCTTCGGATAAAATTATGAATATTTTCGAAAAAATTCTTTTCCTCAAAAAGGATATTCATAAATAAATAAAAATATTGACAAAAAAATTTGTAGTAAATTTTTAAATTAATCATAGATGGTAAGCAAATTAAATATTAAAAAATAAGTAACAGATTAAGTAATAAACAAAGAATAATCAGATTAGTAATCATAGTGAATTGTGTATTTAGGACTGCCTGGTTATTCAGTTGACCTATCAAATTGTAATTATGTGCATCATAAATTATTGTAATGTAACGCTCGAAAGACTATAAAAATGTTATTTACTGAATACAATTACCTAATATTTGTTCATTTCGTCTTAATTAGTGCAATAATATACTATATAAAAATTTCATTTTAAGAATTTATCAGATTAACGCGCCTGTAATAAATCAAAAATTAAAACTTTACAAGAACTCTAATTAAAAACATGACTTTTATAAAAACTTTCTAAATATTGACTAATCTATATCAAATAATACATAAGTTGATTTAATGCCTATTCAACTAAAACAATTTAATTAAAGCAATTCAAAGTTTTGTTTATGAACGTAATAAAATAGTACGAATTCAATATTTGCGCGCGTAAACATTAAGTTCGCACTACCAAAGTTTTGTGTTTTCATACTTTGATTTTCACAGCATCCGGGCTTTATTTGACTTAAAAAGAATTTCGTTTAAAACGACATTTTACCCTCTTTTTTATTCCTTTGATTAGTTGTCATGTCTTTGAATAACTAATATTTATAACTTCATCTAGTGTATTGTTGAAGCCGTCAGAAATATTATTTATTTTGTTGAAGATGCCTAAATAATGAAATAAAATAATTAATAAACATGTAAAATGATTGGGGGAAACAATGAGAAGTGATTAAGATGTGGTTCTGGAGCCTCATAAAAAGAGAATGAAAAAGAAATGTTGAACAACGAGAAAGGAATAAGAGAAAATTAATAAAAACAGACAATTAAATCAAAGAAGGTCATTTATAATTAACAAGTGCAAATTTTGGAAAACAAAAACAAAAAAAAATTCGCACATCATCTCGAAAGCCCTTTCAAGATAAGGGAAGAAATATTGTTTGAAAATCCGGAAAAGGGCATCTCCAAAAAATGATTTATCTGACAGCTGTCAGTGATCATGGTGGCCCAAAATGAATTAGCGTTAAAAAGATATCAGAAATTCTATTCGACATCAGTAAGTGTTATTGAATAATGGAGTATAAAAAGGAAGTGCAATTGAAATCAACAACACAAAAAATAAGGCAAAACTTGCGAAAGACAAAAACTACAAAAGACAAAAATTGCGAGAGACAAGAAATTTGCAGGAGACAAAGAATTGCAGAAGATAAAAAAAGACAAAAAAGAAATTAAAGAGAAATCTGAAACAGAAATTAATCAAGGTCAAAGCAAAGCGAAGCAACTAAATCAGAGTTACCGATCTCAGAAACCCACCACAGTAGTCAGGTGATTGTAAAGCTAATTGATCCGAAAAGTGCTATTCTTCCCGAAGGGTCGCAATAAGCACTATGTGTGATTGATTGATAGTTCGTTGTGTCATTTTAAAGTGGAGATAAAGTGTATTAATCAATAAAGTTTATATCGTTTGGAGTTCGTTACTGTTGTTTAAAGCACGCATGGAGTCAGATCGACAATAATTTCTATTCGAATTCACCGACAACTCCAACCGTTTCATTTCTTTTATTTTGATGCTCTTCGTAAAATTCCACAATTATCTTTCGATTCGTGTATACCTACGTACCTTATCAGATTGAAAAGTTCCCAAAATAACTTAATAAATTTTTATGATCACTTAGTAAATCCTTTAATCTTTCTCCCGATGTACAATTGAAACAAATGCAAGAGTGTCAGGTTTTTATTTATATCCAAGAGTGCAACAAACAGTTTTCAAGTTAAGGAACTTCTTTTTCAAAGCTTTAATCATAGCCATCTCTAAGTCCTTGTGAATTTTCTTTGGCTTCAATGTTGAAACCTTTTGTAAAAATTGAAACATTTTTCATATCCTTGATTTGATTTTTTTCGATCAATGGGGCAAACGGAGCACCGTCAAATAATCAATAAATCACAATTAACTGACTAATTAATTTTGGGCAAGATTTAAAAAAACTGTCCTAGAGTTTTAACATTTTCATTATTTCTCCTCAAAATTATGCGATTTGAAATGTGTATTTTGAAATTTCTGTATTTCAAATCTGTCTCTTTTTTCTGTAAATTTTTAAAATTTCCGGAATAATTAAATCTTTGAAAATTAAAGGAATAGAAACATGATTAAAAATTTCTCTTTTACGTATTTTCTAATAGAGCGCTGCTTTGAAACGTCTGAAAGACACGTTATAACTGGCAGGACTAAAAATTGTTGGCACAGCATATAATAATATTTCCTGAGTTGATTAAACGTTAGATTTTTTGAATTGAAATCCCAAATTTTCCATTTTTCTATTAGCTCTCATTTTTGCAGCATTAGCTATGGTTATGTTCAGATAGTAGGTTTAAATTCATTTTTCACCCGTTTGCAATGAATAAAATCATTTATAATACAGGTTAGTAAGTGCAATCAATAAAATATTTACAATTTCCAACAGATATTTTATGTCACGGTAAATAAATTGCGTTTATTCTCGAGGATTTTCCAGATATCTAAAGTTTATATGAATACATTACTAACTGATGTGCTTATGTGTTCAATTTATTTTTATTTGAGTTTATTCATTGCAAGATTTTAATTCAACATACAGTTAAGTTTGTGTGTTTCTATAACATAAATTTATTGATTTTATTTTTATATTAAAAAAGTGATTTAGTAATTAGAACATCTCCAATAAGTTTTTGTATTTGAACCTTCACCATTTTTGGAATAATACAACATTTTTTCTTTTTCTGTTTTAAAAATTTTATGTTTCATTTTCAATTTTTGAAATCTGAAATTTAAAAGTTTTTTTGATATTTAGTTGAATTGTTTTAATCGGATGAGCTTTAGTCAAATTATTGTAAGTTGATTTAGTATTGCTTTTAAAACTGATGAACCATGTTAAACATAAAAATTTATTTTAAATAAATTTTATCTAAATTTTTTCATATGTCATATTAATAAAATGTCAGAAACCCTACAGTTTCAAAGGAACTCATCTTTACCCGAGTAATATAAGTTTAAAAATGTTTTCGAAAACGCCCGATAAATTTTCAAAATTTACAAAGGAAGATAGACATAAAAAGATATTTGTTATTTGTAAAAATTTGTAATTTAGTATATCTAATATTTGTAATTATTGTCATTTCACTTTGCTGAATAAAATTTTGTTTTAATTAATTATGATAGTAATTTAAATTTTTGAACATAAAATTTCCTCTGTATTTAAATTTTTTTTGAAAAATCTCTGTTATGTACAAACTCTTCATTTCAACATATAAGTTTTATTTTTCCAATTTAACTTTTATTAAATATAATTAATTTTCCCAATTGGAATTTGATGCATTTAATTAAATATTTCGATCAACTAAAAGTGGAAAATAATTACGCTAAACGACGTTTATCACAAATAGATAAAATTTTCCGATTTAACTTAAACAATTATACATCAATACAAACAAAGATAAAATGTAAATTATTAGTTGGGAAAAATATGAAATAAAATAAATTATAGAAAAATGGAAATGAATACAATGAAAATGATATTTTTGGTAATCGACTCTTCAAGCCAGACTAAGATGGGAAATTTGATATTCTCATTATTTTCCATATTAATTCTTGGAAATCTTCCTTTTTTCTTAAATTGTTAAATAATGAAACCTTGTTTAAAGCTTCATAACTTAATAATAAAATTTTTAACACAATTTTAAATTAAGAGCCTGAAATACATTTCTAAAGAATAAAAGTTTTAAAAATATAGAAACAGATGAGAAAATTTCACATATAACTTCATTGAAATGGAAGTCTTGAATCCCAGGACTTTAGATTTTAATTTAAAAAACTTAAGAGCAGTTTTTAAACCAAATTAAAAATAGTGCAAACAAACAAAAAATTTAAAAAGATCCAAATAATATTTATCTCTCTAAATAAATTTTATTACGATTTAACTAATTTAAATCAATTATAAAAGTTTTTTTTAAAATTATAAATTATTTTATTATAACCTTTCAATGTTTAAAATATTTATATTTTAATTTCTATAATGTTGAAAAATGGGGAAATCGATTTTCAGATTACATTGAAATAAAACTCGAAACCATCTATTGTATTAAAATAAGCATTTAATATTCAATGTAGTGTAACAGTTTTAAAAAATTAACACATCTCAAATAGATTTATAAATTTTAATTAAAAACAACAATACACTTTCAAAATTATTTACTATAAATTATAATTTAAAAAAAATATATATTTCTCAATGTTTAAAACATAATTTTACATTAATTTTATATAGTAACATTATTTTAATTAACATTTTATAACCCTAAAACAAGAATATATTTAAATTATTTTGACACCGTTGACATGATTATACTATGTAAAGGTTTTAAGATTTTTATTTTACATGGTAAATTCATAAAAAATAAAATAAATAGAATTTGATTTATTTCTTCCATTACATCAAAAACCTCACTTGAACATTCAGAAATACACACTTGGTTATTATAATTAAGTCATTCATTATATAGCGTGTAAAAAAATCAGAAAATTTTTTCAGATATAATCAAAGAACTCATTGAAAACTGTCGTAATAATTATGATGGAGAATATTATTAAACTTATTACTGTTATTCACTTTATATGTTATTAATATATTATAATAATTAATGTAAAAAAACATAACAAAAAGATACTCACATCAGCGTACATCAAAATTGCTTCTGAGCCCCATTTGAGTCCTGCCGCCAAAAACCAAGTGGCAGTTAACACAACCCACCAAATAGATGAAGCCATTCCGAAAAAGTAAATAAAGAGAAATACAATGCTACAAGGAACAGCCCCCGATGACCCATAACGGATGGCATCAGATTTGCAAGCTACTGCTTCATGCCCTAGAGCCACTCTAATCAAATATCCAACTGACATCAACAAGTAACAAATGGAAAGAAAAATAATCGGTCGTTCGGGGTATTGAAATCTTGATTTATCAATGCAGAATGTTAATATTGTAACTGACGTTGAAATGATGCAAACACAAGCCCAAATCCCTAACCAAAATGTTGAGAAACTCTTATCAAATTCGCCAAAATAAGGAGAACGACAATTCATGAGACAATTGCTGATATTTCCGGTTACAACTTTATTGAAATGGTCTCTCGAGTCAATTATCAAGGGTGATCTACAATGACAGTGACATTTTTTAGATTTCAATAAATATGGTCTTTCTGATACGAAATTGGCGGTTTTATTCGATCTTGTTTTGTTATCCTTTCGCAGACAAGCATTCTAAAATAATTCTTTTAAAAAATAAAAAGAATAAAACACAAAATAAGTAAAAGGTTTTGTTTTAATTATATCTTTTATTAGCAAACTGTAGATTTTAACAATAAACGTTACTAAACACCTATTTTGTAAGATAAAAATTTTTTAAATAAAATAAAAGATGAAATGTGAATAACTGTTTTAAAATAAATAATTAAAAAAGTTTGGCAACAGTTTAATTAAAAGAAAACGCCAAAAAACACTCTTTGTACGATTTATTTCGACAGTTTTATTGTCATCTTCAGGCACAAAACACCAACTAAAAATATTATGAATTAATTTATATAATTTAAACAAATTATTTTTTTTATATTAATAAAATAAATTTTAATAAATAAATAAATTTTAATAAATATTTAATTACCTTAAATTTTTTTTATATAAATTTAATAATAAAATTTTAAAAAATAATTGACTATTTTATAAATTAAATTAAATTTTTTAAACAATACTGAAACAACAATTTTTCAAAATTGAACGCACTCAAACTATTTAAAAACATTCAAAACATTAATAGTCACAGCACTTTGCACATCAATCTTTGAATCCAATGACCTTATCAGCAATGCTTCACATATCACGCGTTCCCAATAATTATTAAAACTTTTTAACAAAATTTTAAAACCAGACATTCCTATTTCACTTATATAGCCTCTATTGTGCTCACTAATATTGGTCAAACCCTTCAATCGACAACGCTCTAGATCGGTATGTGGCATTACACCCATTACATATAAATTGATAAACGAGATCAGAAAACAATCCAACCGGAGTTTTTGATTTATTATTAAACATATCATACCTTAAACGAATTAGAAACAATCTTATAATCTAAATTTTTCATCTGTTTACTTAACTTCCTCTTATAATTTGTAAAACTTTCAGAGTACGGCAATACTAACACAAATTTAGGCTCATTCTTTTTATAAACATTTTTAATATTATTTAAACCAGAGGTCGACAACTTAAAGCACGCAGTGGAGTTATCAATGTCACTCTATACAACGCTATAAAGTGGTCTGGGTAATAGCCACCGTTATACTGCTAATGACGGTTTCACATATATTCTTTTATATTATTAGATAAAAATATATATTTGTATTTGTATTGAAATGATATTTTTTTGCTTTATTAAACACCAATTTTCCATACAACTTCAAATTTTAATTCATACAGTTTCTAACCTGTAACGACAACATAATGAAATTTAACACTAAAAAACCACAAAAAACATTCTTCCATTTCATTTTTGGGTCACTAAGTATAAAGAAGAAAATATATGTAGGAGGTAAACTCTTCATTTAACTATTAAACTGTACCGTTGTTTAAATTAATTTCAAAGGAAACTATAAGATTTTAGTCGAATCCTTAAAATAAAATTACCTACAACCAAATTTCTAAAAAATTGGAACCTAAAACAACAAGAAAATTTAGAAAAATTAAAATGTTTTAGCGTCTTTAACACTAAAGATATTTTTTGTTTAATTGATCTTATCATAATGCATTCAAAAAAAAGATAAAAGTATTTTCGCAGATATTTCATTTTAACATGAAAAGAATAAACAACTTGCATGCAACGTTATGAATACTAATTAAATTAATTTTTTGTTTGAAATTGTTTGACTAATATAATTATTTCCGTGTTTTCATAAAAATTTTAAATTAAATATTAATATTGTTATTAATAACTATAATAATAATAATAATAATAATAATAATAATAATAATAATAATAATAATAATAATAATAATAATAATAATAATAATAATAATAATAATAATAATAATAATAATAATAATAATAATAATAATAATAATAATAATTTAAAGAATCACACAAAATTGGCTCTGAACTAAATAAAAGAAAACACTAATCCAAAATATATATTCAGCTACAATATATTTCGATAGAATTTCTGCTTTCGTGGGGTAGTCTTGAACTTTAAACTACAGTGAACTTTCTATATAAGCAACCTCTCTACAAGCAACATTCTTTATAAGCAACCTCTATACAATCAACTTTTTTGAGTTCAACTGTTCTGTATAAGCAACTTATTTTTTAAAGGTAAATTGTGAAGTTAAGTTTAGGCCGTTTCGGGAGTAAACTCAGCTGTCCACAACGAATAAATTTAAAATTGTAAAAAATTCTGTTATTGTAATATGTTTGTGTTTTATGCAGCAATTAATGAAAAATAGTTATGTGAAATCTGTTATTTCGTTAATTAATAAATTATTTTAAATTATTATAAAAAATTATTTTTAATTATTTTAATAAAATTATTTTAAATATGAATCAGAAGGAAAAACGACGTTCTATTTCATTAAAAGATAAACTATCCATTTTAAAAGAAATCGAAAATGGTAAAAAAACAAAGGAAATTTGTTACGAATATAAAGTTGCTAAATCTACAATAAGTAGACTTTAAAAGAAAATAAAGAAATTTTAGAAGAATATACATCCAAAACCTATGTGAATCAGGATAAGATTAAACGAATTAAAACAATAAAATATAGCGAAATCGATTGTACAGTGTTTTCTTGGTTCTTGAACCGTCAATGGTTAAACGATTTATTTCCAAATGAAATGATTAAATTAGAGGCACTTTAAGTAAATAGATTGAATAATGGTCCCAAAACATTTGTAGCAAGTGATGGACGGTTAACAAAATTCAAAAAACGCCATGGTAAACGGATTTTGTTCGTTTACAGAGAGAGTATGTCTTGCAATGTGGAGCTAGCTAATTCATTTAAAAATAAATTTAAAAATTATATTGGTGAAAGCGGCTTTTTGCCTGAACAAATATATAATTGCGACGAAACTGATATCGTCTATAAAAGCTTACCCAATAAAACTAATGTTTCAAATTTTGGAAAATCCGCTGCTCTGAGAAAATTAATGAAGGAACGAGTAACAATTATGCCATGCCTATTTAAAATAAACCATTTTTATTTTAACAAATTTCTGCTTTTAAATTCTTAAATAATTTTATCGAAAATTAAAACTCTGGCTTTTATAAATCACAAATTCTACAAAATTTAAAAAAAAATTAATTTTCCAAAATTTTCCAAAACCGAGGCTTTAACAAAATTTAAATATAACTTTCAACAAAATATTTAAAATATTTTTTTAAATTTATTTAATATTTAGTTTAATTCTAAATCAAAAAATACTAATAATCATCTTTATAATAATAATAATAATAATAATAATAATAATAATAATAATAATAATAAATGATAAATAATAATAATAATAACTCTAAAAACTACTTTCATTAATGATAAAAACGAGAAAATCCTTTCTAAAACTCTACGAGAGATAATCTACAGATTTGGCATGGAATCAATTGCTATCAATTGCTAGCACTTATCCCATTCCATATTTGCAAGACAATTAGTATATATTTGCAGCCTCGAAATAGAAATTAGCATTATTTTTCTTATCACTTGTGAAGAAACTTGTTATTTCGTTGCTCATTGCCGGCATTAAATGCAGAAAATGTAACTTAATTACATATTGGATTCGTAATGAATAATTTGACATTTCTCTTTTTTGATAATTCAAGTTTTACAAATTATTTTTTCACATAAGCTTTTTTTAGAAATAAATATTTAAATAACTATTTTTATAATTTTTCAAATTGTAAATAATTTTAAAAAATTCATAAAATTCAATCTTGAAAATAAGTAAGATAAATTCAAACAATTTGACACATGAATAATAAATTTTTTATTTGTTCATAAGATTTTGTATACATTTTTTGGTACAATACATCACTGGAATAATTGTTTTTTATTTTTTACAATGACATAAGGCCAACATTAATCAACAACTATCAACGTATTGCTATAAAATTTAATAAATTCTAAGAAAAGAATTAAAATTAATACATATTATATTTTATTATTTACTTAATACTAGCTTAAGACCAAGATAAATTAATCTAATTAAAACAAATACATGGAATCATTTCCGAATATATATACCGCATTTTAAACAACAATTAAGTAATTTGTTCAGATTGAATGACCTAACCCATACGGTATTATAGAAAAAAAGATTATACATATCTAAAATGCTAATACTAAGGATAAATACTCTAAACCTTTTTTCTTAGAAGAAAATCTAAAAGTTTTAAAAAGTTTCAAAAATATTAATTAAACTTAATTAAGATAAAGAAAAAAATATATTTTTAAAAAAAATAAAGAAATACGGCATTGTTGATATAAGAAGCCTTGAGCTTGTAAGAAATATTAAAATATAAGAGCTTAATTTTTTTTCATATTTTTAAAATAATTAACAAAAAAATCTTTCCTCACATCTTCTGGTAACTTTTCACAGTTCATTCCTTCGGGCCATTTGAAACCATATTGGTTCATAACACGAGTGCAACCTTCTCTAGCGCTGATGCATAAAGACCGACAAGCTGGAATTCGATTTGGCCAATTCGGAAGACAAATCGGAGCATACATGCTACACAAAAATAACCTAAGGTCTTCTGAGCAATTGATTTCCACGAGAGCATTGAACTGCTGAATCTAGAAATAATCAGATCTTTTAGCGAGAAAGTCACTATGAAACCATGAACATTAAAACAAATAATAGATAAATTTAAATAATGATAATAATAATAATAATAATAATAATAATAATAATAATAATAATAATAATAATAATAATAATAATAATAATAATAATAATAATAATAATAATAATAATAATAATAATAATAATAATAATAATAATAATAATAATAAATATAATGTGTCATTAAAAATATTTCCTTGACATTTCATGAAATATGAAGCATTTCAAATTTTTCTAATGTAATTTAAAAATTTATAATTTCTTTGAAAATATTTCATTCATCAACAAATAATTTATAAAATTTTAAACTAGACTTATAAATTTGACTCTTCCTTTAGGATTATCAAAACTTTCCACTTTGAAGTAATATAACTGGATTTTTGAATCTCTTTTACGTATAATATTCCCTATATCTTTTTTAAACAAACTGCCAATTTTTCTGTATTTAGTATGTAAATTGTATATTCAAATAATTTACGTTGATGAAAATTTGTCTTAATAGTTTTTTGATTTAAAACCAGTAAATTTCTTCCATTTTCCCCCAAACTTTTCTGAGAGCAAATAAAACTGATCTGTGCAATAGAGGATATTTTACTACTGGCAGGATAAAGGAAAATAAATTTTAATTAATATCCTTTTAACAATTTAAAGTAACATTTGTTTAATTTTCCAATTTCTAAATTATTGTAAATATAAACAAAAACTCTAAATTATAAATTTGGCTTATTTTTCAATTTGTTTTAATTGATATGCAATATTTGATGACTATTTCTTGGGAAATAAGTAAAATTCAACAGAATTCTTTGACAGAAAAATCAAAAGAAGACATTGCAGAAACATTTATTATTTTCATTCACCCTAATTATGAAATAGAAATTGTGAATGTGTACTTATAAGGTCCAGAAAACTTTATATAGTTTTTAAAGAAAGATTTCAAGGTTCTTAATGTGTCAATGTTTTATCGTTTTTTTATCACTTTTTAAATATCAACTAATCTTTAATAAGAAAGAAAGGCCTTTTATCATTGCATAATCTAAACGCCGTATTCGTCCATTATAATTGAATGTCGTAAGATCATTTACCAGGATGAAAATTTACCAGAATGTTTGAATATCTAGGAACTAAAATGTAAAGACTGATTGTCTACTCTTTGGAGTTATCTCTCGTTTCTCATATTGCTTTGGCCATCTCTTACAAGTTATTGTAAAGGTGAGACTTATTGTGACATTTCAAATATTTCTTTGTCATACAACAAATTAGGCAAAAAATATGATTTAACCGAAAGAATGTCTTCTTCTACTTCTTCTTCTTCTTCTTTTTATTTGGAATTATAATCAATTATTTACACTAGCGCAATGTATTTCATTTCGTGACTAATATATTTGACCACTTTGACATGGCACTAGATGTCATAGTCATTTGTAGTATTAACTCTGGTAATAGATACAGTTTCTGACTGTTTGGTTAGAGATTCTCTTTCAACAAATCCAAATTTTGGAAATATTTAATTGTTTTTGTCCTTTATTTCATTCCAAGCCATAGCTGTAATCCAGGCCCTACCAATAGTCGTTATTCCAATTACTATATCTAAAACTGAAGTTTAGAAGCTTTCAAAACTTTCATAGAACGCATTGACAAAGTGTGACAATCTGGAATTGTTTGGGTGCGCTATTTTTGCAAATTAAAATCTTTTGATTGGTTCATTGTCCGAATCTTTCATCTTAATTTATAGTTGTAATACAAGAAGCTATAACAATCCTTTTGAATTTGAAACAAACATCTATTTAAGTTTGATGAAAAGAGCAAACTGAACGACGCTCCAAGGGCTTAAAAATCTTACTTTTCTAGATAAATGCTCACTGAAGCTACATTGTTTTAAGAAAAGATCAACTAAATAATTATTCTTAGTTGCTGCTCTCTAAAACAAACAAGAAGGGATTTTACTATTTCAAAGTCTTTTCCAAACAAAACTTTCTTTTTTTTAAACCAGTTTTCCATCATTTTTGCCACAACATGAAGCCTCGTCGTAATTTATTTTTAAAATTACTCTTTTCTTCGGTTTGATTACTACATTTGAATAGAGAGAATACACAATGTAGCTAAACGGATTTTGGAAATGTATGAAATGTTGACAACCGAAAAGAATGTCCCAAAGCCCCCGATATTTTCATTTAAGAAAATTCCTAGGAAGAAATGGATTAAACGGATATGTAAACGCAAATTAATTCCATAATGTCTAGTTTGAAAACTTTAAGTATTTCATATTATACAAACGGATTGTATATAAATTCCATGAAAATGCCACCTAACCTTTAACTTAGTAATTAATAAAATAAATTAATAATTAGAAATTAATTATATCACATAATCTATCAGTTGACGGGAAATACATTCAATCCAATATTATTTTCCATTAAACATATAATTAAAACAAAATTATGGATTTTAACAGAACATTATTTACTTTTAAATAAATAAATAAATTAGAAAATAGAAAATTTTACGACAGATTAATTTTTTATTCAAAGTCAATTTGTCGATGCCATAAACCAATTCTCCACTGTTAATGCTGACATACAAACAGAAAACGCAATCTCTAAGAGAGGTTATCCGCTGCCGTAGACATCGCAACAATGCCCATCTCAGATGCAGTTACTTTCTCGCGTAACTCAATGAAGGTTTTCCCTGGCCATTTCCGGATATAATCAACAACTATTATTTTGTTTCAGTATTTATCTCGTCTTATAATTATCATGGTTGGAAATTAATTTCTTTTCGTACTTAACTTAAGGACTGTTAAAAATCTTGCGTGACAATTCTCAATTTCAGTTTTATTTAGCCAAAAATAGCATAATGATTTACATAAGATTAGATTTTTGAGATTTTCTTTTATCTATATTTTATACAAGAAAAAAAAAATAATAATAATAATAATAATAAAAATAATAATAGTAATAATAATAATTTTAATAATAATAATTATAATAATAATAATTATAATAATAATTATAATAATAATTATAATAATAATTATAATAATAATTATAATAATAATAATAATAATAATAATAATAATAATAATAATAATAATAATAATAATAATAATAATAATAATAATAATAATAAGGATAACAGTAATAATTTAGAATTATGTTATATTTTAAATATAATAATTAAAAATTTAAAATTTAAAGTAACATATTAATAATTAACTATAAAAATAACAAAATCTTTAAAATATTAATTTTATTAATTAATTTTATATATTATTTAAATTAACCTAATTATTAACAAATTTAGTTAAGTTAAATATAAGTTTAAAAATTTTCAAATTGCTAAACATATAAATAAATAAAATATAAAAAACCTCTAATCCAGCTTCTTCCAAAGAAGCATGATTTAAATCGTTTGGAATATACGTCAAATTATATCCGATTCCTTTGCACATTGAAATTTCAATTGGAATACAAGTCGACGGTCTCAAATCGGGTTTGCTTATTGAAAACGACTGACCACAAATTCGAAATAAAACCCACGAAAATAACAACGAAATCCCAATTGCGATTGTCATAAATTCACCAGTTAGCTCTTATTAATTACCGAAAAAAGAAACCAAAGAAAACTCAAAAAAAATTCGATGCCAAAAAAAAATTATTTTCTCGGTTGTTTCTTTTTTTAATTTTGGAAATATTATTATAATTTAAATATAAATCGAAATGTTTTTCCCAACCAGAAAAGAAAACAAAATTACAAATCGGCCAATGGAAAATGTTTCTCTTGCATTTGCTCGACGTAGTCGTTATGAGACGAACATAAATACGTTTTTCATCTCAACAAGAGTGAAAGCAAAGAAAAATCTCTCCATTTTCTATTTGTTGATTCTCTGTGTCAATTGCTCACTGGCCAAGAATGTGTTTTATTTTAATCAAAAATACTGATAATAACAGATGTAAAATATTTGATAACAAATTGAGATTGTAATAAAAGTTGTAGTTTAGTTGAGATGGGCAGATGATGAAGAAATAAGACTTAAAATGGACAAATGGGTCTCATGGAAATGGAAAATTGAAAGTGAACTTAAAATTCGTGAAAAATGAAATGTTTATTCAATAGTAAACAAACAACAAACGTTTTATTGACACTTCATTAGGAGGATAAAAAAAAAGGATTTTTATTTCTTTCAATTCATATTTGAAAATATTGCTTTAATGAAATGTTTTAAATGTTTAAAATTCATTTCAGATGTATGAAAAATGTTTTTCGAGATATTTTTAATATTTTAAATTAATATTTTAATATTAAAATTCCCACTATTATTATTATTATTATTAAATAATTAAAATAAAATAATAAATGCAATAAATTAAAGTTTAATTTATTGCATTTATTATTAATGAAATGGAATTGGGACATATAAAATAGAATGGATATATGTTTTTTGAGGCAATATCAAATGGAATCGAAAAAGAATTTTAAATTGGATTCGTATGGAATCGAAAATTATTTATAAAGATTTTTTGGAAATATATTTACAAAAAGTTCGCGGAACCCCTGCTATCAGTTCGCGGAACCCACTTTGGGAAACGCTGAATTAAACAATTAAATAAAATAAATAATTAAAATAAATATTGATAAATAAATAAAAGTAATTAAATTAAATTGAAATAAACAATTCAATTAGCTCATATTTGATGAACTTGAAAGATTAATGAGGTCAAATTAATTTGGAGTCCTCAAACCTTGTTGATTTCATTCACAAATTCCAACCAAGTCTATAATTTCTTATTTATTGGAACCTTTGAATTTCTTTGGAAATCCCAGCATGTCTTGGAATTTAGAGTTACTGACACAAGATAGACCCATTGAATTATCACAAGACCTGATAAAGTATCATTTTTATGAAAGGGGAATTCAAGGTGGTTTGAAAATTGTTAATAAGCATCACGTGGAAACTACTGTAGATACGACATCAAAAACTTATATGGATGGATTTAGTTTGTATTATTAGCAAAATACCAAAATCACTTCAATTGCAGTATCAACATTGATTGTTTCAGGAAATACAGATTCCTTCTTCTTAGAAATAAAAACTTTTACCTGCAAAGATTTCAGACAATCTACTGAATACATCTAATTATGATCTAACTCACCCATTTTATAGTAAAAAAAGTTTTTATACGAGAGTAAGGATATTGGTTAGAAAGAGTGGATATTTATGATATGTATGGAGGAAAATGCAATTGCCGAATTAACCTCTCATTAATAGTTTGCTAAGTTCAAAGATGAAAATTTTGATATCATAGACGCACCTCGTTCTTGGCAGTCCGACAAAGGGCACTTAAAATAACTTTTGTATGAAGATTCACGACAAACAACAAAGGAATTAGCGGATATAAAGAAACATCTTCATTTAATGAGAAAAGTCCAAAAATTTGGGGTGTGGGTTCCACATGCTTTAAGCGATAAAAACAAGAATCAACAAACCACAATTTTGGCTGCTTTGCTTTCTCGTCACTGCAAAACTCATGGACACAATGAACAATTTATTTTTGCTACTGGCGACGATAAATGGTGTCTGTATGTCAATATGAAGCAGCGTAAGGAATGGCTTAGTCCAAATTAAAAGGCAACACCGCGCGTGAAACAAGATTTTCACCGCGTTAAACGATGTTATGTGTATATTGGGACTGGGAGGGGATTATTCATTACGAATTTCTGGAAAACAACCAAACAGTCAATGCGAAACTCTATGCTCAACAGATGGAAAGAGTCCAAATAGCTATTCAGGAAAAGATATCTAATCGACTGCACAATATTCGTTTACTGCATAAAAATTCCCGCCTCATGTCGCAAAAATGACCAGAGAAACTATTCAAACACACGGCTGGGAGGTTCTGTCACATACGCCATACTCGCCTGATCTGGCACCAACAGATGTCTACTTTTTTGGTCACTTTCAAATGCTATGCGTGGAGTATTGTTTAACAGTGATGCAGAATTGATAGCTAGGTTGGATGAATTTTTCGAGTCGAAATCAAATTATTTCTACCGAAAAGGTTTTGAGAATCTTGTTGAACGTTGGGCAAAAGTTGTAAACATGAATGGAGAATACATCATTGATTAAAAAGTTATTAATTCTTATTTTTTCTTTTTTAAGAATGTAGATTAAAAACGGCAAGAACTTAGTTGCTAACCTAATAGATCAAATTTATAATTTCTAACCAGTAAGCGATGTTGATCTAAAAGAGTTGGAGGTCTTGGTATGAGGTTTTGAAACGGTAAAGTTTGGTTTGAAGGCGATAAATTGGCACGATGAGTTAAAAAAGGATATTTTCTTCAAAGATGCTTGAAGAAGTTATCAAATCTAATTTTGTTGAATTGGGTGAATAAAACAAGACTTGAGGAATAAAGAGTTGCATACACAATCTACCGCAATGGTTTCAAATAGAAATGAAGATGTTACTGTCAAAAAACGAGATGCTATGTTGATCCACAGACCCTTTGATAACTCTTAGACCAGCTTCTTTCCGATCGATGATTGGTTCATCCAGTATTCTAGGTTTCCTCACAAAACTATAATTCGCAATGTAGCAAATATTTGGCTTCCTATTCCATTGTAAATTTTCTCATGTTTACTACTTGAAAACGTTTTCGTTTGACCTTCATATGGTTAAATCAGCCATAGACGATCAAGACATTCATTGTCATTTGGTTTATAATCTTTATTTTCATTCATAAATGACGGTGGTACAATATTTTCCATTATGAAATAAAGACATTCTGATAAATATTTCGTTTCTAATTTTATAAAGCAAATACAATTTCGCTCGGCATCACTTGTCAACATATTGATATGAAACTTCTTAACTTTTCTCCTGAATTTCTTAGGTAGTTTAATCGACAATTTTAACAAAAAGATCCGTCAATATCCATAGCGAAATTAACAACTTGAAGATTTGAAAAGGTCTCCTTCAATACAATTAGATCCATTTCATTAGATTAATGCTTCAATATTTAACTTCCATAAAAATACCCATTTTACCCATTTAAATCCAAACCTAAATTCGAAGGCCACCAACAAGTCAAGTTCACCAAAACCTCTTTACTATTCAAAATTTCAAAAACAAATAACAAAAATCCACACAATTAGCCTGACCAAACAAATTCATATTTACAATAATAATTAATTTTAAAAAACTTTAAAAAGTCAAAATTTAATCAAATACGAGTTTAACAGTTTAATACTTGTGGTAAATGCGTCACATTTTTCGTCAAATGAGTGAGAAAAGGTTTGTAGATGAAAAGCGCATGTTATTGAACCAATCTGCTTGTCAACATATATGGAAGATACAATGTGGATTCAGTGGATGAGGGAATGGAGTTGAAAAATGATTTGATGAGCGCTGGTAATTAAAATTTTCAAAGACTAACGGAGACAATTCCTGGGGAGAAAAGAGCGAAAGCGTTAACCATTGAGAAAGAAATGGCAATGATTATTAAAACACTGGGTTTGGAATAGTATTCTGTTTGTGATTAATTTAGCCCTAAAGTCTAATAAGCAAGCTTACACCAATATTGGATACCGAAAAAAACGCCGAGAAGAAATAGTAGAATAGTCATATTATGTATTTGACATGGGAAACTTAGCATCCGATAATATTTTCGGATAAAAGTTGGATCGTAAAACCTTTATTACAGTAATACATGTAAAACTAGATTATGACGTATGAGCACAACAGATATTAAGTGATATCAATGAGAAGCTTTGGATTTCGAAAGCAAGAAAATAAATAAAAGAGTGCGGCGCAGAATGTAATAGATGCCAAAGAAGAAATTCTAACTATGGTTCACTGCCAACGTCTTTTGAAGACGAAGGCCTAATAAGGTCAGCATTGTAACAAGACGTGCCTTAGTCTATTTTGCTTAAAAACTAGGGTAGTCGGTGGTTTAGTTGGCAGCTAACAATCTACTGTTAATTATAAATACGATTTTACGGATAACGAACACTGATCATAAATTAATAATGCGGAAATTATTCAGAAACAATTTTACACATCATTACGCAACATCGCGTAAATAATTAATATATAAATAAAAATATAAATAAATATTTTATATATCAATAATTAAAACAATAAAAATGGAACAATGGGAAAGAAGCACAAAAATTACATATGACAATTATCATCGAATGAAAACGAAGCAAAGAAATCCGCAAAAATATAAAATTGAAAATAATTTAATGGTACCAAATTGGTTCAGAACGGATGATCGAAAAATGAAGATCTATTTATACACCATACAAAGAAATTCAGTGATAAAATTAATTGAAGAGGTCAAACTCAAACCGGGAGAAGAATACCGTCTGCATATCATTCATGGAAAAATTGATATAGTAAATGAAGATTGGAAGTTGTGGAAAGAAGCAGACGCGTTTACATCGTGGATTATCACTGAAGAAGTATTACAAAAGAGAATTCAAGCCGTATGTAACGAGACGACGATAGCCTTAGAAGTACGAATTAAGAATTCGAAAAATGAAGTTCCAATATGCAAACCACTGACAGAGGAACCAGGATTATTGTCAATTTCTACAGATATGCTAAAAGAAAAGAAATCATTTCTTCGAAAGGAAATGAAATTGGAAGAAATAAGAAACAGATTGCTTTTCATTGATGCCGAATTTGGCATATCAGAAGATCGTGAAATGATCCCATTGTCGGTGGCAATTATAAATTATGAAGGTGAGGTGATTAAAGATGTCTATATCACCCCAAGAGTTAAAATCAAAAATTATGTTAGTTTTTGTCACGGAATTAATGAAGCTGTATCTCGAAATCAACAAGACCAATATACGGAAATGCAGGAAATACAACGATTGACAGCTGGGAAAATATTAGTGGGGCATGATTTACATGCAGAATTAAAATACCTCAAACTATGGATAGGAAAACTATATGGAATAAGAGATTTAGCAGCTGCACCCATTTTTAGAACGATGAACATAACAAGGAAAGGAGAATGGTACAAATTGAAGACCGTAATGGAAGAAATATGTGGGAAGAAGACACAAGTTGAACTTCATTCAGCTCTAGAAGATGTCAAGAGTATTCGAGATGTTTATAGACGAGTAGAAAGTCAATGGATAGACCACATTACATTGCCGAAAAATGAAGTTGCTAAGAAATATTCATTAGAAGAACATGAGGAATTACAAACTCAATCACAAAATGTAATCCCAGGGGAAATCCATGAAGGAGCATCGGCGCAGAATGTAAGTACAGCAGTACCATTAGATATGCATAGATTGGAAAGCAGCGTAGAGATAATTAAACAGCAAATAGAAGAAAGGTCAGAACTGAAGGTGTAGCCTGAAAGAATAAACCTTCCAACATAAGTATGCGATAGGAAAAAGAGGAAAGATTGGCTTGACAGCCATTAAATTGAATTGCGTTTTTCGTAAACAAATAGCTGCTACTAGAGTACTGCAAAACAAATAAGTTAAAATATTATAATAAATAAAAATAAAACAATAATCTTTGTAAATATCTCTTGACTTGTACATAACTTTTGTTGTTTGTGTTGGGCACAGAGCCACAATTTAAACAAAATGATAATAAAAATTAAAAACAAGACTAAGGATAATGAAATAAATCACTGTACATAAGCATGCACCACAAGAAGATACTAAAAATCAATAAAAACATATTAATTAAAACAAATTAAAAATATACCAAAAATTAAATAAAAACAAATAATTAAATAAAATCATAAAAGCATACAGCAGAAACATGCGAAAAATAAAATAAACTGCCAAAACCTTGCAAAATAAGGTTTGGAAAAAACACAGGCAGAAGCGGCGACCAGAAAACAAAATTCTGGGCTAAAAAATAATATTATAAGAAAATAATAATAAAAATAAATTTCAACTATAATATAAATTATATATCAAAAAATAGGAAAAATGCACAAAAAGTAATAAAAATAACTTAAAATTAATAAAATAATTAAAAAGCATTAAAAATGGCGAAAAATCGCTCATTGGTCGCACACACGCACAAAAATAGTATATATACAGTGACAAATTTCATTATTTTTAACTTATGCTTAATTTTCAATCTTTCAACAATTTATCGAACGTAAGGAATTTTATTGATTTTAGTTTTTTTTGTTAATGTAAACAATTTTTATAATTAAACCTCTATGATGTTTTGTAATGTCTTGCTTTAATATTTTTCGTTAATAACACCATATTTATATTTATAAGTTTGAGTCCATTAAAATCCTATATTAAAAGTATTTTAATAGAAGTCCATGGGACAGATCTCGTGCCGGCTGGTGGGTTAAGTCCCTTAGTTGAGCTCGCGGGTCATGCCTCGTGGGCACCTCGGTAGTTCGCAGTAGGGTCTAGCAATATGCACAGGACCTCCACGCAGGGCATCGTTGTCCAACTCGAAGCGACTGCTGAAAAGTGCCCGGAGCGAGTAGGAATAAAATCACGGGAAGGGCGTTATTCAGTCAAAGGGATATTAGGCAAGATCGCAGAACGATCTAGGAAAACGTTTTTAAACCTCGAATAAACTAATAAACCAATACTGGGCAGCAGGGGTAGGCATAAACATAAAAGATCAAATAATTAAACGACGACATGAAGAATTAAAAAATTGATAACGAGAGTGCTAGAAAATTTATTCGTTCTGTAACGCCACAATACACATAAAGACAACAGTTGAAATTCTCCGAATTTGAAATAAGTCCCATGACACCGGCATGCATATCGAAGTTGTTTCCGCGAGTCGGTTGAGTTTCACATCTGAATCCGTCGGAATCGTACATAAATTCTCAGCATGATCGACAACGACATAAATCCGTTACACAGATGTCACGATTGAATAGACGCGGTAGATTTGAAGGGAAGCATTGTCGAGACATTTACAAACTAGAATTCGTCGTCGCCATTGCTTAGAAATATAATTCCAAGAAGAGATAAGCCACCACAGAACCATTTTCCCTCTTTTTTCTAAAATTAATAGAAACCTCGATAAGTATTGTGACCAAAATACAAAGCTCACCGTATTTGTAAATCCAATTACTCCTGACGCGAGATTAACCCTCTTCATGAATAGGTAGTCGGAACAATTAAATTGACAAGCTTCTTTTCTGTAAGTAGTATCCATCATGATAGAAATTCACATTCCCTCCCAACACACAGTACGAGTTCTGAGAAATCTCATGAGCCAATCAAATCACTAGATGATACTAAATAAATCTGAGCAATCAATAATTCCAGCTCTCTGACACACCCAAATGCTACTGTAATTTCCTTTCTCACCACTTCCAATACATTCATCGTTAATGCCGTATATCGATTAGCAGCAGCTACTCTCGTTATAAATTACGTAATAGCGTCGTGGATACTTCAAATTTGTGGATTTATTATCATTCCAACCAAATTCCCAAAGCATTAGGAATATTCTTACCCAATTCATACCCAATAGTATCCGAAGTAACCTGAATTTTGTAAGTCTACTAATAACGTGACCTTAACTCTAATAATATAGAATAATTGTAATGTACAAAATTTTCATACTAAATGTATTTAGGACCAAATTTTATCTTTGTAATTACTAGTGATAATAGTAACATCAGCATTTAATTACTTATAATAATTCTAATTCATAGGCAACTATTACTAATAATAATAATACCATAATTTAATGATTTATAATAATTTTAATTGTCGGTAATGATCAGTAATAATAATAATAATACAATTTTAATTATCTACAATAACTCTAAGTCATCGTTAATTATTAGCAATATTAACAATGTCATTGCGTAATCGCTCATGATGATCCTAGTTTGTCGATAAGTAATAATAACCATGGTAAAGTAATAGTCTAATTAATTATAGACACTCCGGTGTTATAGGTAACTACGGGTAATAATATAAATTTGGAAATTAACTAGACGTTTAAAAGTTCGCAAGTCTCTTGAATAATCATTAATAGGGTCAGGGATGTCTCGAATTTTTGATATCAACAATTCTCGTTTCACCATTGTGCACTGAACAGCAATACAGCCTTCTTAAATAATCATCGGCAATAATTTAAAATTGTATAAGTACTATGGTTAAAGCCCCTTTAATATAATCGTTAATATAATAGGAATTAGGTAAATTAACTTAGAAAGCAAAATAAATCCGATGAGAGGTTTAATCCCCATAAATATCGTGAATGTTTAACAGATTTAATCCCATAACTGCTGTTAATATTACACTTCCCGGAGTAAGAACCTTGTCGCCCAAAGAATCGCCTATAATCTGACCATTTCCTTCCGCTACCTTTCCGTCGATTAGACATTTTCCCCACGTTATCCCTCAATCAATTACCATTTCATGAATTTCCTCTCTTCCTTTTTAGATATGAATTCCGACTGCAGTTCAGCTTTAAATAACCTTCCACGGATTCCCCGACTCTCTCCGTCGGTAGTCGCGCTTAGACAAAGATTCAAAAAATTAGAACAAAAATGCAATTCACTTCGATCCAAATATGAACGGGTAAAGGGCACTTGGTCCCCGCCCGAAGCCACCAAAGACCTTTACCAGAAGATTGTGAGACTATCGCGCGCCCGAGATGAACTAGTTACGGAGTCCCGTAGTCAGCGGGTGTTAATCAAAGAGCAAGCTACGACTCTCCACCAAATATTCACGTATGCGGAGCTCCGAGCCCGCATCCCAGGGAGTGTCTGGGCTCGTCACCTAGACATTATACCCGAGCACCATCTGCCAATAGCCGAGCTCAATTCAATTCTCTCAACCTCAGCTCCCCCACAAATTGACCCGCCCCAAGTTCCAGTGGCAGAATCCAGTACCAACCAGGCCCGTCGGCGGCCTAACCGAAATCGACGCCGTCGCGACCATCGTCGCAGGGAAGTAGACCTCCTTCGGGAAACGGAGCCGCTCAGCGCCCCGTACCGGATCGATGATCTTCCGCCCCCCTATCAGGAATTCGAGATTCCGGAGCTCGATCCGGATGTGCTTTGCGCACATACCGTAATTTTCCCCTCACCAGCTTACTCAATCCACATAAATCTGGTGGATGAAGATTTAGATTTCTCCAGAGTCGCCCAAGCTCTAGATCACTTGGGATTGGATTTCGACGACATCGCGATATTCACAGGCGACGTGCCCCGAATCTCTTCCCAATCAGAAGTCGCCGGACCCTCCACTCGCATTGAGGGCGGTTACAACATCAATCCCCCTCCATATCGGCCGGCAAAGCGTAGGCGCTTCCTTACGGACATTGATGCCGATGAAGATTGAGTGCAAAGAAAATTATCACAGTCTGTCCCCACCTAGACTTCTCGTGAACTATCCTCCGCCTGTTGTGTTGTGTATATAGCCATTAATGTGTAGTACTGTAATACAATTTTATCTTTACTTTTGGCTAGGATTAATTAGTTTCGGATGAAAAGATAGTGAAATAATGGTAACGGTTGGCGGTAATTTATCAGATAGGGTTTGGTAAAGGGGTCGAATGATGTGAATGATTTCCACGGTTTTCTCGACTCAGCTAAGATAAATACAAAGGGGTTTATAGATAAGCTAGTAGGTAAGATGCGTAAGCCCTTCTATCGGCGGCAAGTAACCGGGAAAGCGAAGATCTTACGAGGAGTAGCACTAGTAATAGCGCTCACCTGCTCGACTGGCATTCGGCTATTGCGTACAGTACCAAAATGATCTCGGTCATGGGTACGCAATGGTTATTCCAAATCGTGCGACGTATTGGGAATGTGTCCCTATAAATTAAATGTGACGGTCACACCAGCAGGGCAAGAGCTAAGGTTATAAATAGAATTCCAATACGTCCAACATTTGTCTAAAGTGACGAAGGACAATAATATAAATTCTGAGTAAATAAAGTTTAATATTAGTTTCATGTTTTATGCTGAAATGGAGTGGAAGCAAACTGCTCGAAATCCTTCTATGATAATAACAGTTGAAAGGTCACCGAAAGACCAAAATAAAAATTAGTTCTACTGTAAATAAGTGAGACCAACCATAAACAAACGTAGGAATGTTTCCAATGCTCCAAATAATATTTGCAGCGAAGCAGAGAGAATGCCATCAGTTCTAACAGCACGATAAATACCTCCAGCACACCACCTCCCCCCTCCGGTAGAAATTTTTCTAAGTCCAAAATTACAAATTTTTTTCTGAGACAAAGACAATGACTCATTCAAGGACATTTAAACAAAGACAAGGAGTCATAAAAAATTTTCAGGTCATTTAAACAGAGACCACGCCTCATTCAATGTCATATGATGAGTCATAATAAATTTTCAAGGTCATTTAAACAAAGACCATGACTCATTCAAGGTCATTGGATGACTCATCATATTTTTCGAGGTAATTCAAAAATTCTCAATGTCATATTATTTTAAAAAAATTTTAAATTTAAAATTACTACTTATTTTTATAAATACTGTTTTAATTATTAATATTTTTTAATTTTAATTTTATTCTATTACTTATTTTTATAAGTAATGTTTTAACTATTAATATTTTTTAATTTTTATTAATATTATTATTATTATACTATAATTAATATATAATAAAAACAAAGTCATAATCGACAAAAAATCTTTTATTAAAAAGAAATAATTCGACTATAGTAATATTGTCAAACAGCTTTATTCAAAGTCCATTCCACATACTTCTGATATTGGGCAGCGCAGCAATGACATCCATCACCACATGGATATTCAGGTTCCATATCTTTTGACATTCTGTTTTGCTTGACGTCCCATAGGAACTCATCGATTACAGGAAATATCCATATAGATGTATGATTAAAGACCAAGTCTGGAATTATTGATGTTGGCTTATCCTTCAATATTTCAAGTATATCTGGATAATAGAATTCCAGACGTTCTTTGATAACTTTAAAATAATCATCTACAAAATAGTTAATAATAATAGTAATTATTAATTACCATAATGTTTAATTTCATTCATAGCTTGAACTGCGCTCGGTACATCCATTATAATGATAAAAATTGAAATAACAATTACTTGTATACTAATTTAAACCAAGAGAAGTTAAACACACAAAATTTAGCTATAAACAATAAATATTAATAGATTTGAAAATGATTAAAGAAATTTTAATAATAATATTAGTTTTTAATATGGCTAACTCGATTGTTGTAACCGTTCAAGGTAAAAATTCAACAAGATGCGTATGCCCTGATACATCAGTGTTGATGGATATTTTGTATATGATAGATAGACCTAGATATTTGAAAACGCCAGTCAAAAGATAATTAATTTAGAAGTCCGATTTGAACTCACATATGAGACTTTAAAAAGGGCTAAAAACTAATTATATGATGATATTCTATATCTAAATCAGACCATAGGTATTATCAAAAATGAATTAAGAAAATCAATATTAGAATTGAATGAAAATCGTAAACTTAATGAAAAAATAATGAATCAAGTTCAATATAGTAAAATAATAAAACAACTAATCAGTTCAATCGTATAATGAAAGAAGTTCAACAACCGGTTAACAAATTGAAAGAAGTTAATTTTAACAGTGGCAACAAATCGTCATTGTCATTTCCATTATATATTTTTACATATTTTCTTAACATTGCAACTTCTTAATGTTCATGCATGATTCTGATTGGTCCAATATAGTATAAATAAGGTTACACTTCCAAATATTTTTATAAAATGCCAGAAACTAAATTTTTTATAACTTTGTTGAATGAGCTGGTTTCTAATAATAGAGAAGAAGATGATATTATTAAAAACATATAATTCATGGTAAACCGTACCGAGAAAATCGTAGAAGACATCCCATTTGATTAAGAAAAATTCTCAATTTGCCAACATTGGAGAGAAAGAAGACATTCCAATCGATATTTAGTTATATGTTTGATGAAAATAATAAATGGATGCGAATAATAGTAGGATTAATGTATATGAAACACATGATATTAAAATCTGGATCCGACTATGAAAATTATTTCCTATGGTCTATAGAGGTATATTACTATTTATTATTCTTTTATTTTTATCATTATTTAGGTAATAGAAACAAAAATTGATCCATGGGTAGAAACAAACGGTGGATGGATAGCAATTATTCAAGTTGCCACAGAAGCCAAACGTTCAGATATTTATATTGCAAATTTTTATTAAAAATATTAACTGGAGCATCGGCTTTATATATATATATATATAATAAAGTTTATTATAAATTTTAATAAATATTTCTTTGTTATTATTATTAATAAAAAAACTACATTTTTAAAGATTTTTGATTATTACATGTACATGCTTCATCACCACAATATTTTATTATTATATTTTTTATGACATGGTCAACATAAGTCTTAAATTCGTTAGGCTCAACTAAAATTGGAATTTCTTAATCGTTAATAATTTCAGTATCATTAATAATTTCTTCATCATCACTCTGAGATTCTGAATCACAACATGGATCTTCTTTACTCAATGCTTCAACTAGAGTAAACATATCTCTAATTTTAAAGTTTATTAAATATTCTAAACGAAAATTAATTAATTATTTTATATTTTATATTTTACCTTTTTCAGACATAATTTTTAAAACTATTTTAAAACTAATTATAATTTTTTTATAGAATAACAAAGAAAACAAAACATTAATACACTTATTAAACACTAAAATATACATTAAAATAATTGTGAAAGTCTAGCAGTAACAATTTTCCAGATTGGAGAAAGCACATCATTTTGATCAGCTTTATATCCTTGGATTGTTATTGTTAAATACCAGTTCTCTTGTTCTTTGAAACCTATTTCTGTAAATACATCATAATATCTGGTATATTGACTGGTGAAGAATGCATTTTCATTGCATTTTAAATTCGAATTGATCTTTTCGAAAACCATATCAATATCTTTGATATCTATCATTGAGAGAGTCCCAGTGTGAGATTGAAATTGAGTTTTATTGAGTTTGACTGGATTTGCCAATTGCATATTGATTGGCTCCTTTAAAAAATACATTTTATAATTGTGGAACATCTGAACTGGTTGGACACTGATAGCATTGATTTTCTTGGTCATGTTTGATTTATGATATTTATAAGGTGGTGACAAGCTTTTATACCCTTGACAGATACTGATTAACCAATCAGAACCATGCATTTATGTATTCCTATTATTTTTATTATTAATTTATTAATTAATTATAACAAAGACAGTGCATGATCATCACATGATATACAAAGCCAGCGCATTAGTAACAAGGAACACGTGCATACACACTCAAGACTTTATGTGATTTACAAAGAAAACACATACATACTTTTGTTTGTATGTGATTTACAAAGAACACACACATCAAAATCTTTCGCCTATGTGTGTGTGTATTTCTATACTTATTAAGTGTTACATTATTATTATTATTAATATGATTATTATGATCATTATTATTATTATTATTATTAATTTTATTATTATTATTATTTCGTTTATTACAATGACTAAATAAAATTATTATTAATAAAACTTGTGATTACTAAAAACAAAGTCAAACTAAAAACAAAAATATGTAACACAAACATTTGTCTTAAAACTTGTTAATTCTAAAAACAAATCAAAAACAAAACAAAGTCAAACTAAAAACAAAAAGATTTATTTACATAACATTTATTGTCTTAAAAGTTGAAGCTTACAAAAATGCCTTACGGATTTGACTAGGCACCATTCTACGTACCCTTGGTACCAAAAATTGCAACAGCTGCAATCCGGAATACATTGGTATTCTGTTTCCATTCTGTTTATTTTGTTGTCCCATAGACCCTGATTGATCAGCTCCGAAATCCATATTCTCGTCTCATTAAATATGAGCTCGGGAATCATTGTTGCTGGCTTGTCCTTTATTATTGCAATGAGTTGAGGATAATAATACTGTAATCTTCCAATTACCAGGGTTTCATATTCTTCTAAATAAAATATTAATAATAAAAGAAAATAAATAAATAATAAATTTACCTTTTCTAATTGTTACTATTCATCGGTAAATCGTACATATTTTTCTTCGGCGTAGTATTTTCCATTTTAAAAATGAATAAAAATGAATAAGCAAGTTGTTTTAATGAATCATTAGCCAATCAGATGTATACCAATCCCGTGATTTCATTTTGTATGTCTGTTACAATATTTTTGTACTCTAGATTTCATAACCCTAATATGACTATTTTCCCACTGGCAAACACGTTAACATACATTGGGTTGTATTTTAAAAGCCTCAGTGTAGGAAATAATTCTGGCTCGAAAATACAAAGAAATTTTGTTGAAATGTTGTATAGATTGATAGATTGTCTCATATCCATGGTAACCATAATTGACTGTATTTTAATATCCTTTATTCGATATTGTAATTTATTGACGTCTAAAGGTTTCTTGCATCCCATAATTCTGTCTTTGCCAGATTTGAAAAATATTATAGGGTATTTTCCACTTCTATCAAAGATTTGCTATGGTTTACCATTCGGAAACGTCATTTTTGACACGTCGAAAGTTCCTTTATAATTTATATTTGATAACATAATTAAACAATAATAAAATATTAATATATATGATTTTTAGAAAGAGTTCATTAAATTATATAATATAAGCAAAAACCTATAATTATACAAATTAATAATGGAATTAAGAAATGATGCTGTATATCAAATCGTAGGCCCAAGCGGTAGTGGTAAAACTATGTTTGTGTGTAAATTACTGAAATCTAATTTATTTCAAACAAAATTTAACAAGATTTATTTGCTCAGAGGTGCAGATGAAGAACATGGATTAACTCAGGATAATTTCTGTAAATTGAAAAACATAAAAATAGTAAAGGGTTTCGATAAAAACTGGTCAAGTCGATTAAGGAAAGTTGATGTCATCATTATTGATGATTTATATCAGGAAGCTAATAAAGAAAAGGATTTTAATAATTTATTCACAAAAATCAGTAGACATGTTGGTGTTACTGTCATCTTTATTACTCAAAATCTATTTCATCAGGGTGGCGCACATCGAACAAGGAGTTTAAATGTTCAATATTTAGTTATTTTCAAGAATCCTAGAGATGCAACAGTTATTGATTTTCTTGCTCGACAAGCATACCCTAATAATCGTAATTTTCTCATCAGTGCATTTCAAGATGTTACAAAATCACCACATGGATATATATTTCTTGATTTCACACAACAATGCAATGATGATTTACGAGTTAAAACAGATATTTTAAATAAAGAAGGTACCATGGTTTATAAACAAAGTTGAAAACATTAACATGTAAAAATGTTTATGAAATCCAGACTTAAAAATGTCCTATAACTTAGACAAAGTATTAAAAAAAAATAAAGAACACAGTTCAACCAAAGACTAGTTACACACAATCTAAAAATCTAATAACAGAGAATTTTCCCGCAATGAATCTAATTTCGAAAAACATTATTAAAAGAAGTAAAAATAAAGTTGTTAAAATTGTAAAAAATCATAGGAGTTTCCCATATTTTAATGCATTGTTAAAGGCTTCGATTATGAAAGGAATGTCTATTTTACAATCATTTCCAAATTTTGTTGTCGATGATTTACTCAAAATTCTATTAAAAATAGTCAGAGGTAAAATTAAAATCAGTAAATCTAAAAAACTAGTATTGAATAAACATCGTAAGCCTTTGTTATCGCTTGTAAATAATAAAAATCGTCAGCAAATGAGAAAAATCATATATATACAACAAGGCGGTTTTATCGGAGCAATGTTATCATAAGCAATATCATTATTATAACAATAAACGATGGGACAATCATTACCTAATGTAAATTAAAATTTAAATCATCTTGTTGTAATGGAGAAGATTTGGACGAATACAGAAGACAAAGCAGGTTTCAGTGGAGTGGCAAAGTTAAAGAAAAGAGTCCCAAATTCAAAAAACGAAACGCAAAAGTGGTTGTCAGAACAGCTTGCGTAAAGTTTAAACAAACCGATGCGGAAAATATTTCCAACGAGCGCTTATAAGACATTCGGTATTAATGATTTATGGCAAATGGATTTGATGGAGATGATACCGTATTCGAAGATTAACAAGGGTTATAAATATATTTTAACGTGTATTGATGTTTTCAGTCGTTTTGCCTGCCGTATACTAACAAAGACAAAATCTGCAGAGGAAATATCTAAAGCAATTAATAATATATTTAAAAATGCGCATCCGGACAACTTGCAAACCGATCTAGGTATTATTATTATTATTATTATTATTATTATTATTATTATATTATTATGATTATTATTATTATTATTATTATTATTATTATTATTATTATGATTATTATTATTATGATATTGATCGATATTGTCATATTCCGAATAAGATTTTAGATGAATTTAGTGGCATGTTTTTCAAAGATGGATTGAATGTTAGTTGTGATTTTAGTCCATTTACAATAAAGTTTGAAAGTATTGATGATGCCAAGCGAATGGGTAGTGAAAAGCTTAACATTGTTGTTCCTGGTATTGATGTCGGCCCTGTGAATGAACACATCAAAATATCTGTATCATATATTAATGAGGTGGAAGATACATTTACATAAAGAAGAATATATTGAAACACTTGAAGAATTACATAAATATATTTCATTCAATTGTTTACATGTATTTAAAACTATTGAAATTGTTAAAGATGGATTATGCAAATTCAGTCTGAATAATAACATTTGTGAAGTTACATTTGATAAAAATTTGGCTAATACATTGGAATTAGATAAGCAAACATATCGGGCAATGCTTCTGGTGTACGCAAACCAAAAATAATAAAACTTTATAGACAAATGTTCATATATACTAACATCATCGATCCTATAATTGTTGGTGATTCTTTGGTTTCTCTATTGAAATCTATTTGGGTTGATAATCATGACCAGGATGAAGTTTTCAATATAAATATCGATAATCCCATGTACTTACCGGTATCAACATCATGTATAAACAATATAGAAATAAATATTTGTGATGATAGTGGTAAATTTATTGAATTTAGTAAAGATACAAAAGCTCATTTGACATTACATTTTCGTAAATTAGATGGCCAATAACGATATTATTAGTATGTATAGTGGTAGCCAAAGTGGTGGCGAATTACCATATTTTATTGGTAAACAGTATGGATCAGGATGGTTGAGAACAATTGGTAGATTTGCACTTCCTATTCTTAAACGCCTTGGTAGTTTTGGTATGAAAACTGATAAAGATGTGATAATGAATGAGCAGAAAATATTACCATCGCTGAAATCAAATGCATTATCTGAGTTTGGGAAAGTTCTACCTAGTGTTGCAGGTATGTTTCAAAAACCCGAAGCACCAGCTCAAAAACGTAAAAGACTTCATAAACATATAAACAAATGAATGAAAGGGCATGGAACTATATTTCAAAAATGATTTGTGGTAAATCTGAATTGTGTTTATTTGATAGACCATCTCCTCAGGTGGTAATTGAAATGGGAGCCCTTGAAGACGTATTCCCGATGAATTCTATTATGGATAGTAGAATTTATATTGAATTTTATATTAATGGTTCCAAAACTGAATATCTAGATTTGAACGATACATTGTTAACTGTTCAGATCAAAGTTGTAGATAAAGATAGAAAACCGTTGGGTGAACCTAGTGATGTGATACCAAACAATTTCTTGTTTCATACACTTTTTAAAGATGCAGTTCTCGGATATAATAATATCAAGATTGAGGGTGGTAACAGTACATATATTCACAAAGCTCTAACACAAAGTAGATTGAAAAGATCTGAGTCGGCATTATCACTAACAAGTGGCACCACAGCACAAAATCTTCAATTAGTTGATGCAAAATTATTGGCGATAAGAGTTCGTGTTGAACCCTCTGTATTAGCCGGTCATCAATTGGGCTTAATTATAAGCATGCAATATATCCATTGAAAACAAAGGAAATTGTTCAATTTGCTATTGCTAAAGGTTCAGCTTCTTTCTATAAGGAGCAAATATTTGGAGATAGAAGAATGCCCAACTTTATATTGGTAACATTACAAAGTGAATCTCAATATAATGGATCATACTTAACATCGAGCTCAATTTTCAAAAACTTTGGTGTAACATCGTTAACTTTATCAAAAAATAGTGATTATAGAGAAACATATACTCAAGATTTCGATAATGATAATTATTGTGCTACATATATGCAGAGTATAGTGAGAAATATGGGTTATTTGGATAAAAACCTTAATTATGGTATAACTATTGAGGATTTTAAAAGCAAATATCCGTTCTTTACATTTGTTTTGGCACCCGATTTTGATTTAAATCAGAGTCAATTACCTCAAAATGGAAATTTACGATTAGATATAAAGTTTGCTAAAGCTACAACTGAACCGGTACATGTTGTAATATATGGAGTATTTGAAAATGAGGTTCAAATAACTGCAAACAGAACTGTACTAGTTTGAAAATGTTGGTTTGAATGGTATAAATGTATAGATAATTTATGATAATTTGTCACGGAGTAAGTTTTTAAATGTATTATTAATATTATTGATGTAGTTCTGTTTAGGTCTATCGAATTGGAAAACAAATACTAGGACATGAATTTTTAGGAGTTTTTCCTCTAAGATAAAATACCATATTTACGTGATAATCAAGCCATAATCGTCAATACTCAATCATCTCATCTCGGTGGAGAACATTGGTTAGCAATAAATATGAAACCTAGCAAGATATTTGTATTTGATCCTATGGGTTTCTATTATCCGGCTTTAAATAATGGGTAAACCTATTGTGTATAATAAAACTATGTTTCAAAAACCATGGACCTCAACATGTGGTCAACATTGTTTAGCTTGGTTATTATCCAAGCGATTTGATGTTTAATAAATGTTTTATTATTATTATTATTATTATTATTATTATTATTAATGTTATTATTATTAATGTTATTATTATTATTTTTATTATTATTATTATGTGTTTAATTAATATTTAATTAAAGGTAACAAAGACAGTGCATGATAAGTGCGTGATTTACACTGCATGATCATGACATCAATTACAAAGACAGTGCATGATTAGTAACAAGGAACACACTCACGACTGCATGTAATTTACAAAGAAAACACAAACATACTTTTGTTTGTATGTGAATTACAAAGAAAACGCATACATACTTTTGTTTGTATGTGATTTACAATGAACACTTGCCTACACGGTATAGACTGCATGCCAAATTCAAAAATTCGCCAAATTCAAAAATGAATAACGATATTCTAAGATATCTTCTAACATGTGAAACTGGTAAGGATTTTTAATTTTATTTTTTATTATATTATTTATTATTTTAGATTGGTTTTTAATATCCGAATACCAGAATCAATTAGATGAAGTTTTCGAGGATGAAATAGGTAAATTTTAATTTTATTTGTAATTTATTTAATAATTATTTTAGAAAAAATGTTATCATTATCGATGATACAGAAATTATTACAATCGAAGATGACGATGTAATAATTATCGAAGATACAGAAATTATTACGATCGAAGATGACGACGTTATTGAAGATAGTGAACTTGATCTCGGTAAATTTTAAATTAATTTTTTTCTATATATTTAAAAAACGTTTTAGTTGATTTGGATGAGAGCGTTACTGAAGATGACCACATTTCTGTGGATGCCAACGTTCCTGATAATGTCCACATTTCTGTGGATGCCAACGTTACTGATAATGCCCCCATTTCTGGGAAGATATGAATGACCTCTCTTCTATAGAGGATGACGATTCTTCGGATTCAGAGGATAAATGTTAGTTTTTTATTTATTTAAAAAAAATTAAGTTAATGATATTTGAAGTATTATTAAAATAGTACATCAAATATCAATAATTTATAATAACTTTTATTTATTTTTCAATAATAACTATAAGTTTTATGATAAATCTATTGATATTACCATAGTTATAATAGTTAGCATTTTTTAGATTAATTATTAGAAACTTTATATAGGTTTTTTACATATATATTTATTTTTTATTAGGCACTTTTTATCCGAGATATTGCATCTCATCGTTACAACATAGAGAAAGATGTCATAAAGACATGAAAAAATATTACCGCCATAGATTTAATGGCATCGACTTTTTTATATATTCGCCATATGCAAAACTTCCCAGAGCATTAAATATAAAGAATTTTATAGGGAACATGCGATTCATTTAAATTCTTTTAAGTCAAATAAAATTAAACTTTTTAAGGAAATTAATAAAAATAATATAGATATTTTGAATATAATGCAAAATAAATCTACATCAAATAAAACGAATAAAAGGCCTGCTGAAAATATTAAAATTAATATGACTAATAAAATGATTAAAAAAGAAGTCATCGAAATCAGTGATGATGATGACTCTAATATTATAAATAATGTAAATAATGAAAATATTATAAATAATCTAAATATTATACCTATTATAAATAATGTAAATATTAAACCAGATATAAATAATGAAAATATTATAAGTAATGATTTTATACCTATTATAAATAATGATATTATACAATTCGGAGGTTCTGTATTAGAGGATGAGCCGAACATATCAGTAAATTTAAATGGCGCTATCAAAACTTTACGTTTTGATATATCTAACGCGCAACTAATTAAAATAACTTTAACTGAGCGAATCAGTAATAAATTAATTTTAGAAATAAATAAAATGGGGAGCGTTAAAATTCAATTCGTGATATTAATTAAATTTGAAAAAGATGGTGAGATCCGTGACAATTATTTTTCGAATAATGCGGAGATATTTTCGGATAACGTTTTAAGCGAAGGGGTTAATAGGCTTAATGAAAAAATAGAACAATTCACCCATTTAGACAGTGGATGGCGTGTTATTAATATTATGGAAATACACTTTATTTTAACTAAATATGCTCCTATTAACCGTCTGTCCGAACATAAATATATTAAAACCCCTTCTGCATTGAAAAATAAAGGAGCTATATTAAATATAAAAAATATTGACGACAAGTGCTTCCTTCACTCTATTCTTTATTTATTAAAGAAAGATATAATTGGTGAAAATCCACAAAGAGTCTCTAAATATACAGAGTTTTTAGAGGAGTTAGAATATGATGAGGTCACGGATTGTCCCATGAAATTAATAAATATCCCAAAGTTTGAAAAGAAAAATTCTAATTTAAACCTAGAAATAAATGTGTTTTCGTACACACCAACTGTTATAATTGATGAGGTCCCAGATAATTATGTCTTTCACCATCCTCATTTAAGTTTGATACATAGAACCAAAGTCACTGACGGAAACCCTATTTATTTATTATTGCTTGAAAATAAAGACAGATATCCTCATACCGCAGTGACCAATATTGATAGGCTAATGAATTGCCATCAAACCCCTGACTGTAACATAAAAATTAGATGCCGTTGGTGTCCACATTACCTTAATGGGTTTAGATTAGATAATGCATTCAATACACATGTTGCATTATGCGACAAAAATCAGACTGGCACAACCCTTTTTACATTACCCGAAAATAAAAATTTAGAATTCCTAAATTACTCTAAACATATCACCCCACCTTTTGTGATTTATGCCGATTTTGAATCGGTTTTACATCCTGATGATAAACATCATCAAATTCATATGCCTATTGGAGCAGGCCTTTTATTAATTAATAATTACACCAACACAAAATCGTATTATTACTTTTATGGTCTTGATTGCATTCTTGATTTTCTTAAGAAAAATGAGGAAATTGCAACTGAAATTGTTATTCCGTACTATGATTCAGAAAGTGATAAATTGATAGGGCCTATGTCTTTCAATGAGGTTCGACAGTTTAAATTTTGTCGAACCTGTTATTTATGTAAAAAATCGATTGTACATCCGGTTAGAGATCACTGCCATTTTACTGGTAATTATCTAGGAGCAGCTTGACGAAAATGTAATGTAGCTCGTAGGATTTATTGATTACTACCTATAGTTTTTCATAATTTAAGAGGGTATGACCTTCACCATATTTTAAAATATGGTCTCGATCGCTTTCCTTCATGGAATTTAGATATCATACCGACCTCTAAAGAAACATTTATTTTCTTAATTGGTCACATTAACAAATTGGCTGTTTGCTTTATCGACAGTATGCAATTTGTTAATTGTTCGTTAGCTAAGGCTGTGAAAACACTAACTTCTCTTCCATTGACTTTGTCTGTCTTTCAAGGTTCTATTGTTGACTGTAAAGGTATTTTTCCGTATAATTTTGCTATTTCTGAGGAAGTATTTGAGACTACTTATGAGTTGTCTCCAATTTGGGAGAGGGTAAGGGAATATGAGTACGATAGGGCACAACTAATCTGGACGCAGCAAAACTGTAGGACTTTGCGTGATTATATGTTAATTTACCTTAAACTTGACGTATTCTTCCTTGCGGACTATTTTCAACAATTTCGTGCCAAGGCTATTGTTTACAATGGTCTTGAACCTCTAAACACAATATGATTTCTCGCATTTCTCGGTACTACTTCTTTTGCCTTTTCAAACTTAATATTTTTTTATTTCAGTTTTCATAGATTATCTAGCGTTTTGTTTTATCGGCCATCTCTTTTATATCAATTTTCCCCAATAATTTTAAGATTTTATTCCTAAAAATTGGACTGATTAATAATTGCCCATTATCCTAATACAGAGCAGCTCATTAAGTTTGATGTTCTTTAATTTATGTACTCACAAAAACATAAGTTAATTCATTAATTACCTTTGATCAGTTTAAGATTATTTTATTCGTCTTCAAAATCTCATTTGCTATCGGTTATCACTTTTCCCCACCAAAATATCAATTTTTTATTTTAATTTCTTCTATTTGGCATAACCCCAAACAACGGTATGATACATTTCAAAAAAATTAGGGGCTCCCGAAGATTCTGTTAATTTGCAAGATGGCCCGCAGTTGATAAAGGTTTGGCATCACTGCTATAGAGAATTATTAAATATTTTATCCTTTACAAATCCCACCATATTGTCTGTCATTATATATTTGTCTCTGTAATTCAAATGTGTTGACCAAGATTTTATCAAATAGAAATTCTTTTATGTTTTTACCGAGACCGAATTTGAACATATTTTCTTTTATTTCCGACATTCTAATTTGATTTTATAATTTGAAGAAACTTTTCTTTTATAAATTCTCCCGTAACTCAGTTCAGAATCTTTCTTTAAATCTTTCGTCAATCTCAGGTCGTGATTAAATCGAATGAATTCGTACTGAAATTATTGTGTATAAAAACATTAATTAAATTGCAGATCACGACACTGGATTTAAAATGAGTGAAGTCCTAGACCAGGGGTCTTCAAAGGGTACAATATTGACCCTGGGAGCGTTTTGATAAAATTGAAGGTCCTGGTATGGAAAATGGCATGAGGTATTTTTATGAATATATTTATGAATAATTGCTATAGTGAAAATTAATATATAATGAAAATAAAATTAATATATAATGAAAATAAAATTAATATATAATATATAATGTTCTGTGTTCATTATTGTTAGTTATCAGAACATTTGATTGTTAATCAAAAGGAAGCCTTCATGAAAGTGTTCATTGTCCGATTGGTTAGCGAGAAGTTCGTCAACCGGTCACTCATTATATACAAATTATAGAGAATATATTAAAACCTTGACGCAAGTGTAAATTGCAACTATGATTTTACGGATAGCAAATAATAATATTAATCAAATAAAAATGCGGAAATAATTCATAAACTGTTTTAATCAACATTGCGCAACATTACGTAATTAATTAATATATAAATAAACTCACGAAATATTATTTTCATTCCATCAATTAAATGGACCAATATTTAAAGAATTCGGACAATTTTAGTCCCACTAAAAATGCGAACGTTCGAGATTTCTCGGATAAAATCTCAATAATTTCTGTAGTGCTGCTGCTGGCCGCAAGTGGGATCATTTCCAACAAATTGTATTACATTAATCCTTTACAATGTTACACAGCCGTTCATCCGACTGGAGAAAAAATTGACAAATTCATCAATGCTTACACATGGACTCATGGAACTATTCCGAAATCGGCGTTTTCCAATCAGCTTCCTGAAACAAAAGCACAATGGATTGATGTATATGACAAATATGGGATTCAATATTACCAATGGATCCCGTTTATTTTGATCTTACAAGCTGCCATGCTGTATTTGCCGATTCTACTTTGGGATCATTGTTGCTCCTTCGCAATGAGAATTGACCTGGTTTCTGTATTCAATGAAGCGAGAAATTCATTATATAAAGGCGATGAGGCGAGAAAGAAAAGTATTGAGAAAATATCAAATTCATTAGAATTAGTTTTATCAAAAAAAGAAAAGAAAAGCGGATTAATCGCAAAGATTCGTCGAAAAATTCGTAATTGGATGATCGCTTACACATTTTCTCAATCACAGAGGAACTTTCTATTTTCCTCATACATTGGATTAAAGGTTTTGTCATTGGTCATGTGCATGATTGAAATTGCGATGCTCCATTTCATGTTCAACATCAATTTGATCTCGATGATTTCATATTTCCAAGGAGCTCCCAATGACATATCATTGTCATTCCCGATCGAGACATACGGGTTGCTGAGTGATCTTCGGGTTCTCGGAGCTGATAACATTTACTACAGCGAATGCCGATTGACAGTCAATATGATCAATGAGAAATTATTCGTCATGATTTGGATTGGATTAGTAGTGATTGGGATTTTACAGTTGATCTCATTGTTGATCTGGATCAGCCGAGTGAAAGTGTTTTACAGGCAGATGAGAACAATCAAAAAAGTCTTCAAAATTAAAGGCATTGAAATTCCAGACTTAAAATTGCTGAATGAATTTGTGTGTGAATTTCTTAAAACCGATGGAATATTTCTGATAAACATGTTGGAAAGAAACGCTGGAGATTTAGTTTCAACGGATGTTGTGTATGAATTGTGGTTGAAATATTCGACTAATTTACTTTTCTTGGAGTGATTATTTGTGGATATTTCTTCCGCATAAATATTATGAGTAATGCTATTGGTTGAAATTGAGATTTGTGCGCATTCCAATAAAATTCAAAGCTAGTCAAATTGTAAATTGGGAAAAGCACATCAATGATCTCTGGAAAGCAAAGTTTTTTGAAAATTTCGAGATAAAATGAATTTTAATAAAAGTTAAAAAAATATTAATAAATCAAATTTTCATATTATATCAGTTGTTAACCTTTAAATTGTGCTTTATACTGTTTGACAATTTGTATTTGAATTTTTTACTTCTTATGGTACTTCTTGTGAAAACCCTGATATAATCTATGGGAGTATGAACTCTTGTTTCAGTCAAATTTTACTAAAAAACTATTTTTCAGGTCTCCTATTAATGTTTAATTTATGCAATTTTATCAAGGTTCTGTTTGATGATATTAAATGTACTTACTGTTGCAATTGTACGAATGTTTATTCGACTAATTTACTTTTCTTGGAGTGATTATTTGTGGATATTTCTGCCGCTTAAATATTATGAGTAATGCTATTGGTTGAAATTGAGATTTGTGCGAGTAACTTTTAATAATAATAATAAAAATTTAAGAGAACACCAATCCAAAATATATATTTAGCTACAATATATTTCGACCGATTAACAGTTATTGTTGTGTACTTCGTCTTGAACTTTAAACTATTTAGAACAAATCATTATTACTTAAACAAATTTCTGCTTTTAAATTCTCAAAACATTTTATCAAAAATTAAAAATTTTCTTTTTTTTTAAAATCACAAATTTTACAAAATTTAAAAAACTTTAATTTTCTAAATCTTACAAAACAGAGACTTTAACAAAATTTAAATAAAAATTTTACCAAAACTATTTTACACTTAGTTTCATCTTGCATTAAAAAATTTGCTCTTACAAATATCAATCAATTCCATCAGTCGACTGAAATCGAAACTTTGAGAGTAGAAATGACGGGCAGTCATTCCAATGTGTTTTATCAGTTATGTTTTATCAATGAGGAAGAGGTAGAAATTCAATGAATAAATCAGTTTTGTTTAATTTAAATAACAAGGTTGGTTTTGGGAATTGTATTTTGCATTATAGGATTGTCATCGTGTTTATTGATAGATTTCAAGTCTTACTTAGATGACGTTCAGATCTTGGTTATGAATATTTATGTCATGGGTGTAATGCCACATACATTGGAATGACTACCAATCATATCCGTTTTCAACTGTCGACAGAAAGAATTGATTAATGTTTGTCTGAATTTTGTGTTTATAAGTGGATCTCAAATTCTACTAAGATTTTGTTTGGATCTTGGTTTTCAATTTATATGTCATGGGTGTAATACCACATACATTGAAATGTCTGCCCGTCATTTCCGCTTTCAAGGTTTCGATCACAGTCGACTGATGGAATTGATTGATATTAGTAAGCACAATTTTTTGATGCAGGATGAAACTAGATGTAAAATAGTTTTCGATCATGTCCATTATCTACCAGATTTTATTTTACATTATCTGTAAAATTTATTGAATAAGAAGTTTTACTTCAGAATCGGACAATCTGTTGCAAGGAAGGCTGGATGATCATTTGAATTGGAATTTGGTTCTTAAACATGCAAATTATCTATAAATGAAACTTATTTTAATGTTTTAATAAAAAAAATATTATGCAAGGTTACATTTAATTGATACACAAAATATAACAAACAAAACGAATGCATGAATACATTAAAAAATCAAATAAGATAAATATCAAAATCAAAAACAGATTAAATTTTATAGTAAAATGGACAAAATATATAATTATTTTTTGAAAATTTTTATATTAAAAATATGAATAAAGGTTTATTGTTAAGGATAAATTACTTCATAAAATTGATTTTATATCCTTTAGTTTTAATTATTTTTAATTACAATTATTTATTTCAATATAAGTATTTAATATTTTAATTTTGATTTAATTTGATTTTTAATTATTTTAATTATTTCTTATTAATATTATTATTAAAATTATTATTATTATTATTATTATTATTATTATTATTATTATTACTATTACTATTAATATTATTATTATTATTATTATTATGATTATTATTATTATTATTATTATTATTATTATTATTATTATTATTATTATTATTATTATTATTATTATTATTATTATTATTATTATTATTATTATTATTATTATTATTATTATTATTATTATTATTATTATTATTATTATTATTATTATTATTATTATTATTATTATTATTATTATTATTATTATTATTATTATTATTATTATTATTATTATTATTATTATTATTATTATTATTATTATTATTATTATTATTATAACAGATAAGTGAATTACAAAATGAGACCTTGCTTTAAAGTAATAATTATATTGTTGAAAAAAGTTTCGATTAACTTTCTAATAACCATCAATATATAATTCAAAATATAAATACAATTGTACTTTGATTTTTATTCCTGAACGTTTTTAAAATCTTTTTTTCTGATTTTATTTCTGATTTTATTTGAATTTTTTATAGTCATTATATATATATATATTCTCACATATATTCTTATTTTAAATTTTAGATCACAGTCAATAGCAAATCATCCTAGCGACTTCACTGATTTGTTCCTTAGTGGTAATTATTGGAAGTTTATCTAAGATATAAGTTGCCTCTTTAAATCTAAAATCTTTTTACATTTTAAATATTTTTCTTTCCATCCTTGATTGACATTATTAGAAATGTCTGTATACGGAGGACTTTCCAGTATGGTCTAGAATCTAGATGTTCTTTAACACTTTGATGTAAGTTTCTGAGTGTACTTCCGATGTATATTTCTTTGCGATGTAAAATGTAGTAGACAATGATTTTTCAGAATCATTTTTTCTTTTGTATTTGGCAATTTTCCAATATAAAAATGTTTTATGTTTTTGTATTGTTTGCCAGCTCTTGCCTCAATGTTTTTGACTTAAGTTATATACGCATTGGAAGGCCAGTGTATTGGAGTTCATTCAGGATCTTGAAGTTGAGTGTGTCATTGGAGAATAGAATATTTAAATAAAAATGTTTTTTATTTGTTTCGTTTTATTCCAAGGATTTTTCTTATTTTAATTCATTTTTCAATGTCTTTACTGCGGTACAATTTTATTTAGAATTTTATTTAATTGCTGTATATAATACTTTTCTTAAATACATAAATTTGCAATCATCTGTTTTTCGTTCATTATACTCACTTTCTGTAAATATGGAAGCACTCATATTTGGTGCATTACTATTTTCTCGAGAACTAGCGTTTTTCAGAATTCATGGGCTATGTATATTTATTTTGATTCTTAAATCTAGTAGATTGAGGGATCAATTTTCTTCTGGATATTTGACTTTAAACATAATATCTAGATGAAATGCATTGAATATATGAAATATTTCTTCACGTTCTTTCTCGCACTTGTGAGAAATAAATATCTCCCTTACATATCATGCGGCGAAATTAATGGATTGTATGGCCTTCAGTATTTGTCTTTCAAGGTGATTTCTAGCAAGCATGAAATGCTAGAGCCCAATATTTTCTTTAAAAGTAAAATTGCTATTTTGGGATATAACAGTAATAGGTTTGATTATATTCTCAGTATTAATTTTCTTTATTAACAAATTGCCTTCAAATCCTATTCCGAAGCATTTTATAGCGTCCTTTAGATTAATAGATGCGTATAGTCATACAATATCGATACTGAAGAGGTTCATTTGTGTTTGATCCTATCGGTCTGACTTTGATAGCATTGTATACACGCAACTAATAATATTATATAAAAATACTTTATTATATCTTCACGCCTAGCCATTCTAGTCAAAAAACTGACTTACTTGTTAAACTAGTACATTTATTAATATCATTCCAAGAACTGACAGATTACATTTATTTGTGTAACTCTTTTCTGCTATATTTAACTTAAAAAATATTTTCAATAATGTTGCCTTTTATAAATTCCTTTATTTTATTTTCCTGTCAAATATTTAAAAATAAATTAATTTATCTCTAAATAATTATATTATTCTAAGGTTTCGAAATAGATTGTTTTAATCTATTCAAATAATTCATGATTTTTGTTTGTCTCGATTCTTTTTCGTGTGTCATCGGAATTCGTCAACTTTTGTAGTGACTGACAAAATAAATTTTGGTTTTTACATCTCTAGAAAAGTTTTAGTGCTAACATATAATGATAACCTGCAATCAAATATGGATAAAGATAATAAAATAACTAGATATAACAAAAAAGAATAAAAACATTTTTGGGCATTCACAGCTCTGGTACTTACATTCAGCCGCTTTGAGATATCCTTGATAATGATTCAGATTTCACAAAAACAATTGTTGTAATGTTGAATTAATTGAGACAACTGCAGAATTTGGATTTTAAAAAAATATTACACTAAAATACTTGGTTATATTTTAAACAAAGGAGAAATTAATGTAACCCCCAAGTTATAAATCCTGTTCTCTTGCAAGTTCTGACCACCCCTAACAAAATAAAATCAAGATTCAAGAATAATATAATGAGAACCATTAGAAACATATGCAACATATGAATAAAACTAATAGTTAAGGTAATATTATTTCTGAAATGAAAACGATTCTATATGGGAAGTATTTTGCCCTATAGAACTCTACTGTTCAATGATCCAAATTTAATAAAAATAAAAAATTTGTTATGATTAACGTTTCTGAAAAAGTGATATTAAACATTTTCTATAAAAAAAAGAAAGTTATTTTATTTTAATGTTCCTAATTTCCTAAATTTTTCTCAAAAATATACAATAAAACGAATTTATAAAATGATTTTAAAAATAATTACTTAGCAAATTTAAACAACTTTAAAAGTAAATTTTATTCAATTGAGTTCAAGATAAATAGAATTAATGTTTTAATTTCCTAGTTTCAGTTTTGCGATTTTATGCCAATCTAAACAACTCATTATTTATATTTCACCTGCCAGATTAGGAATATTTCATTGTTTGTTTTTATCAACTGTCAGAAACATTTTCCCATTGTTTTCTTGGGATTTCATTTCATCTTGTTTTGTTTGAATTATTGACAAATTTAATTCGAAATTAGATGCAACATATATTGAATTAACAAACAATTGTGATTGGTCTTTAATTACAAAATGAGTCACTATTAAAACAAAACCATACGTACAAAATATTTTTAATTTTTTTAAATTATTTCTAAAGAATTAAAGATTTTCAAAAATAAAAATTATACAATATTCACTTTTGTGAGATTTTTAAACTTTTTTAAATTCAAAAACATGCTTAAATAATTGTCTGGTAAATAGTGGGTATGTTTCTTGTTATCTTCAAATTTAAAAAATTTAATAAGTTACATAATCTTTTTTTTATTTTAAAACATTTTTTACATATTGATTTTTTAAATTAAAATTATGAAATTTAAAATACTTAACAGTATAATCAAATAAAATAATTAAAAAATTAAATCTTTTTATTAAATGAAGTCTAGCATTGAAAATAATTTCATATATAACTTAAATTATTTTAAAAATAATTTTAAATTTAATTAAATTACACTAAGAATTTGTTTATTTGACTTTGAATCAGTAAGGATATCGATGATGGTTTATTGATAAATTTATCTAATTACCAAAATATTTCCAGGTATAATGGATCATACAACTTTTTTATTCTTAAATTAAAATGATAAACAAATAAATAATTAATAAAAAAACATCCAGTAATTAAAATAAACAGCTTATTCGAAAAAAAGAAATAAATTAAAAATTAATGCGAGACTTACATATGATACTATGACTTTAAACAAACTCTGTTTTGTATCTAGTTCTAATAAATGTTCTGCTTAGTACAAGGTACAAGAAGGAACATGAATTCATATTTAACTTCATCTGTCAATAAAAAGAATATTCAAATTCAATATATATATATATATATATATATATATATATATATATATATATATATATATATATATATATATACATGCATACACTTCTTACAAATATATGTACATTAAATACAAATCTAAAATAAATATTTCTATGCCTAATGTACTATCTTAAAATATATATACCGTATATTTCGGCGTATAAGGCGACCGTCAGATAAGACGATATGCATAAAAGTAGTATAAATACAACTACCTGTACTGTAATACTTTCTTTTATATCGGTTGTATAAGACGACCCACAATTTTCAAGGGTGATTTTGACTTTAAGGGTCGTCTTATACGCCGAAATATACGGTATGTATGTATCAATTTTTTGTGTTATATACACATCTAGTATGGTTTCTATAGTAACATACTCGTAAGCAAATACGAAATTTGAATAATTTCTAAGCCTACTAATTTTTTTTAAAGATTTTAGAGTTATTATATTTTTGTGAATACGAATACTTACTAGCTATAGCATGATTGTTGTTAGTGCCAGTGATGCCAGATTTAGTGATATATCACTACATGTAGGGGAATTTCCTCAAAAATTTTTGCTACGTAAGGGAAACATATTTTGAAAATATTCAAAAATGTAAGTAGTTTTTAGCAATTAATTTTAAGTTTATATATTTTTATATAACATTTTTATGTCAAATTAGTACTTTTCAAATTGAAATTCGTATTTTATTTTTATTCATATAATTCATCATTGATAATTGAAACCTTCATTAGTCAATGTGATTAAGTTTATTTTTGGAAATTTCTCTATTTTGGGCAATTCTAATCTTGAAAAATACGAATTTGGCCTGAAAATGCTTTATATGTATCAAATGCAAATATTGGTTTGGTGGTCAAAGTCAAGACAATTTTTTCAAAACTTTCTTCGCATGTTATGGTCAGTAGATACATGTGAGCCATTAAGGCCAATCCCCCTCCAACGGTGGATATTATCCTAGAATATATGTGCATGACGGTGTTCAGTGAAGCGTGACGCTATTTTTAAAATATTATCATAGAGATTTCTTAAAGTTCAAATCATATCTAACTTTAAATTAAAAATTTATTTAACAAAAAAAAATTTTTCATTAAACTTTTTAAAAATAATTTGTATTGTTTGTCAGCTCTTGCCTCAATGTTTTTGGCTTAAGTTATATACGCATTGGAATGTACTGGCCTAAAGAGCTCACATCTACCTACTATGGTCCTTAAATGAATATTATAAAATTTAGATTTAAAAGACTTTGTATGAATTTTTATATTCCTTTTGTTTTATTTTAAAATGATTTTATTATTTTGTATTTAATATACATATATGATATTCATGTACTTGTTATTTTTGTTTTAAAATGAAAAAATTGAAGAAAAGGAAAAAACTTTCTATTTAATAAATTCTTTAAAAAAATAATTAATAATAGAAGTTTTTATAAAAAAGAACTGTAAGGTAAAATGTAGAGTGATAAACTTACTATGTAGGTGAAAATAGGGATATTTTTTCTTTGCTGTAAGCAGATTCAAATTTTGTGACAGGTTTCACTATTTAGTGCTTCAAATGTTGTGTTATGATTGTATTCGAGTTACAATTTCTTTTTGTATAATGCAGAGATTATGTTTTCCATTTCACTTCTAAATCAGACGTTCGTTTTTGGTGTTTCCATTAATTTATGCGATTTTAATATTATTTACTGATGACTTCTGATTTTCCCTGGTTATTGTTTTAATTATACGTTTTAAGTTGATGCCATTTGCACTTTTCTTGGTTATTCTTCTGATTATTCGTTTTATATATTAATATTATTTAAATATTATAAATTTAAAAATATAAAATTTTAGAAAAAGTTTAAATTCATATTCATCATTGATGATGAGTCATTGTAATCGAGATACGGGAAAGAATGGACGTACCAAAAAAAGAAATAAAAAAACTTGAAGATAACATAAAGAAAACTAAACCGTTGACAAGTTTTTTTAATATTTCATCGAGTTCTTAAACATCTTTCGATGCAGGTGCTAGTACTTCTAAAGAGTTTTCTACAAAATCGGTTGAAATGTTATCTGGTCGGTCTAAAGCATCTTTAAGGGCTTAATCATCTGACAAAAAGCCTCAAAGCTGCTTCAGGAATTTCTGGTAATAGGACCTAAATTTTCGAATTTCTATTACCAGAAACCCTGAAAAAGATGATAGAATGGAAGTGTCTCAAGAGTCTTAGTTATCTTTCAATCATTCTATTATAGTTTTGAATTCTCAATTGCAAAAAGCACAAAAGGACATTTTAATTGATAATTTTAGTGGTTGTAAGAATTCTGTTTATGCCAGCACTTTCATGATTTTCTCTGAGTAAAAGGAAATTTAATTTTATAAGCCAATAACAAACAAATGGTTTCGAGAGAAAATTTACCGCGATGAACATAATCACCAAGAAAAAGATAGTTAGAATCAGTAAGAGATTCCCCATATTCAAACAATCGTAATAGATCTGTAAACTGTCTATGAATGTCATGACAAATTTTAATTGAAACTTCTAATTCTAATAAAACATTCTGGTTTAAAAATATTTCCTTGCTCTTCCAATATAGTGACCGTATCTCATCTTCTTTGATATTATTGGTATTTTGCAATTCATTAATGAAGGGTGAAATCTGTAATTCCAATTCAGTTGGAGCTTCCTTACTATATTTGTGAATTCTAGGAGACATTAAATTATATTACAACATATAAGCAAAATTCACTAATCAAAATAAGTTTAAAACTAAAACATTTATACTGGTTTTTTTAAACAAAACATTTTTTAACCGAATTAAGATTTCTATATGTAAAAATTCTTATTTAAAATAAAATCCCGATTTACATACTCAGAATTATATTCTTCGTCGCTTAATAGCTGATAAAAATCACTTCTAAGAGTTTCATAAGAATCTTGATAATTTGATGATTTTTTTTTAATTGGGGTGAAAATTCTATTTCTTTCCTTCTGGCCATCGCTCATAAAATAATATGTTTTGGTCGGTAATTAGTTCACCAAAATGAAATTGTTATAGTTTCAGACGACATGGCGTTATGGTCACTTCGTTAAATGAACGGCAGAGTTGATATTATTAAAAAAAGATCGACTCAGGGGAAAGTAATTAATTTTAGAGTCGTTAAATCAGGTCGTAGATTTAATACCAGTTACTACAATAAAATTCTTGCTAATAGTGAAGAAGTTACCAGAAGCTGGTTAGTTTATTTTATTCAAAATAACACGATATTTTGATTTTGTTGCAAGCTTTTCTCTACCCGAAAAATATGTTTATCGTCGACTGAAGGTTATTCAGATTGGAAGAATGTAGGTTAAACAACATGACAGTTAATTTATAAACAAATGAGACAATTGATAAAAATTTGTAGAGATTAATAGAAATGAAATAAAACATTGGCACTTGATAATGGTGCAAACTTGCGAGGGCAATACAAAAGTGTTCAAGCTTTAATCAAAGAACAATATCCCAGAGCTTTTTACGTTCCATGTGCTAAACAATCATTTAATCTTATCGTATGTGACGCTGCAAAATCAGTATCAATTGCAATTAACTCTTTTGGTATTGTTCAACGAATTTTTACCTTTTTTGCTACATCAACTGCTCAATGGAACATACTGCAAAATGACTGAAAAATAACTGTTAAATTATTATTGATGCGCGTTGGGAAAGCCGTTAAAACAGTATAAAACTAATAAAAGATAACTTGGCTGAAAGTATAAAAGCTTTACATAAAGTTGCAGATTCAAGGACAATTGGTGTTGTTGTTTCTGTAGCTAACAGCCTTGCGAATGAGGTATTGTCGTATCAGTTTATACTTTCACTCATAATTTGGTATGATATATTATATGAAATTATTATTTTTATTCATTTTTCGTCTAATACGGCAATGCTAACACGTATTTAGGCTCAATTTTTTTATATCCATTTTTATTATTATTTAGATCAACACTCAATTCAAACTCATTTGACAAATTACACTTAGACATTCCAAAACATGGATCCGTAGGATTTTTAATCATTTTGTCAACAGTCTCTTTTATCATCAACAATAAAAATGATTTAGAATACCCATTCTTTATCAACAACTCAACTAATTTATCAACACTTTTACCGAATTAGCAAAAGTAGAAGATAAAGACCATGAACGATAAATCAATCCTTTCACCATATTTCACTTATACTTAAATTCACAAAAGCTTTCTCGAGAAGTATAAAGACCAGTATCAGTTGGTTTTCTATAAATCTCTGTCTCATAATGCTTATCTTTGCGTTGAATTAACAAATCTAAAAACGCAATCGATGAGTTTCTCTCCGTTTCACATGTGAATACAATGTTCTTATGTAAACTGTTCATAAAATGCAAAAACGGTTCTACATGTTTTATTATTATCTACATGTTTATTATTATTATTATTATTATTATTATTATTATTATTATTATTATTATTATTATTATTATTATTATTATTATTATTATTATTATTATTATTATTATTATTATTATTATTATTATTATTATTATTATTATTATTATTATTATTATTATTATTATTATTATTATTATTATTATTATTATTATTATTATTATTATTATTATTATTATTATTATTATTATTATTATTATTATTATTATTATTATTATTATTATTATTATTATTCAATTCCAAAAACATTTAAAATATCCAAAGTAAATCTTTTTAAAAAATTTATTTTTAAAATTATCACTGTTAATAAAACATAGTAATTGTTTGAATATTTAATTAAATGGGAGTCCACCAGATGAATGGAAGTATGGCCACCTGCTTCAACTAATCTCTGTAAATGGGATTCTATGAGATGCCACGTGCTTGTTGAAATAAAATAATATGTCAGTGAAATGCGATAGCTAGCTAACAAAATTCAGATTTTCTTTAAATTAGATTAATTATATTTCCACTTATCCAAAAAAAGACACTTTCTGTTTAAATGCTTTTTGTTAAAAAATAAATATTCTATTTTCATCAATTATGTAAGAAAAAGAAACAAAAGGAAACTTCTTCTTTTCCATTGGTGCCCAAATTAACAATTCCAAACCCTTGCAAATGTCGTCTTTTAAACTAATAAATGTTACTTTGACGTGAACTAACTTGAGATTAAATTTTCTTCAAACAATTTCGAAGAAAATGTCTTTGAAACATTCAGTCTATTAACAAAAATGACAAAAAAATTATAAACACTGTGAGTCGTACTTTGTGAAACCTAAGAATAAGAGATAAAATATGGAGACTATTCATCTTTCAATGCAAATTTATATCTTTCCGAAATATATAAAACCAATGTAAAATTGGAATCTTTTATAAAAAAGACTAATTTTTTACATTACATCATTCCAGTTGATCCTGAATGTGAAAAATTCTGAAAAAGATCGAATGATAAATTATTAAGCTGAAAGCTGTGAAGCCTAAACCTAATTCCTAGGAGTTACAATTCCTAGAAGTCACGATTTCTAGGAGTCACGATAATACACAAATATCAACGATAACACAACATATTAAATTCAGAAGTCATCTCAAATGGTGCTCAATTTGTACTGAATACCAATGCAAATATTTGCACTAATTTTTATAGACTTTTTATTCCCAAGAAGGAAAAATGTAAAACTTTTTTATAGCACGTCTTATATATTGGAAAGCTTTACCAGTAGCCAAACATTTTAAATAGAAGGATAAATGTAAGATATTATTTGTTTTCACAATGAACATTTTCGAGGGTCAAATGGAATAGAAAAATAGTTATATTTGATTTGGCTTAGTGACGGGTGGTCCAATTATGGGGTCTGATCACAAAGTTACGAAGGTTGATTAGATCGAGTTCCTCACACAAAATCACTTTAAAAATCACTTTAGACAACAAATGATAATTTTTCAACAAAACAACATTTAAATATTTTAATATAACTTGAATTTTGTTTTTCTTTAGTCACTGTGGTAGGACTCCTCCTTTTGAGACTTCCTTTTTGTCCCAATCGTATTGTAAATCAACTTAATTGGAAAGGCCACCTCATCCATTGACATTTTTGGACTTGAGTTATTTATATATTTTGTTGGTGTTATATAAAATTTAAGAATTATATATGCCAATAAATTAAAATATAAAATTTAAACAAAACCTAATAACTAAAATGAAGTGTAAAAATGGTGAATAAATATATTTCTTCAAACAACATTTATTTTTAATATATAATTTTCAAATCACTAAATTTCTAATGTGTACAGAAATTATAAAATAATAATTAATTCTATGAATTTTTAAATTTATTTTATAATTTGAATTATAAACATATAAAATTTGTTATTTTAATAAAATTAAAACAAAATCTTTTATTTTCAAAGATTAATATTAATAATTCATTATTTAATTACTGTACTGTATTACTAATTACTTTAACAATATAAGACGGTTTTATTTTTTGTTTAAATTTATAATAAATACACCAAGGCCCCGCTATGCGCCTTTTCGCTCGTGCGTTGGTTCTTTAAAAACAAAATGCCCACTTTGCGTCGATTTCTCGTTGTGCGGCTTTATTTGTTTTTTTTATTTTGTCTTTAAAATCATAAAAAAAACGGTATATTCAAGATGTTTTCTTGCATTTTCTGTGAATAATCTTATGAGAGTAAACTTAAATTAAAAGATATTGATAGATTTTAAATTTATTTATTTATTTTCAATTAAGAAATTAAAATTTTTGTACCATTAATATGAACAGTAAACGTAAATATTCAAGAAAGGCCTTAACACTAGAAATAAAACTTGACATACTTAAGCGCTTTGTTCGTGAACACAAGGCTGTAGATATTACAAAAGGTCTTACTTTACCCTAACAACCGTTAAAAGTATTCGGAAAGGGCTAAACATTCTACAGAAATGTTATCTCAACAATGTACACGTAATAGATCCGCCATAATGGTCAAAATAAAATCACTTCTAACATTGTGGATACAAGAACAAAATTACCGTAGGATACCTCGAAGTAAAATAATCATCAAAGCAAAAGCAAAATCAATCTATGACAGTTTAAGGTTACAAGAACCAGCACAAGTGAGGATACAAGTTTTGAAGCTAGCAATGGTTTGTTTGTTCGATTCAAAATCAGAGCAAATTTGCATAATTTAAGCCTTAAAGGGGAAGCTACAAGTGGAGATACTGTTGCAGCAGCAGTTTTTCCAGGAATATTAAAAAATATAATTCGATACGAAGAATACTGCGGGAAACAAATTTTTAATGTAGATGAAACAAGCTTATTTTGGAAACGCCTGCATACCAAAACATACATTTCTAAAATGGAAAAAAATGCACAGGGATTTAAAGCTGGTAAAGAGCGAATAGCACTTCTATTAGGTGGAAATGCTGCTGGTGATTATAAATTTAAACCATTTTTTAATTTATGCTTCTGAAAATCCCAGAGCTTTAAAAGGTAGACAAAAGAGAAATCTTCCTGTATATTATCAGTAAAATAAAAAAGCCTGGATGACTGCTAATTTGTTTTGTGATTGGGTGTCCTCTTGTGCCATTCCAAAGTTGAGATCATATTGCGATAAAGAAAAGTTTGAGTTTAAAATTCTAATTGTATTGGATAATGCAACAAGTCACCCAAATGATTTAGATGAACCTTCAGAGAATATTTACCGCCAAACACAACAGCATTAATAAAATCTATGGATCAAGGAGCTATACCTAATTTTCAATTGTATTATCTTTGCCGAACTTTTAAGAAACTCTTGGCAGCCACTGAAGGAATTGATAATATTACTATGAAAATCTTTTCCGAAAACGTTCACTATATTAGATGGAATTAAATTTATCTTGGGATGAAGTAACCACTAAAAGCATGAACGAATGTTGGCATAAATTGTGGCCAGAATGTATAGAAAACCAATTGGAAAATGACACGAATGATATAATAAATGTAATTCAAGAAGTAGCTGGCTTAGTGGTCACAATGCAAGTTGAAGGAATGGGTGTCGAAGATATAGAAGAATTATTGAACTCATACAATGAAGAGATGACAAATTCCGAATTAATGGAAATTGAATTTCATCCAGCATACAGTAATAATTCTGACCAAGAAATTGTTCCAGAACAAACTCTTACAGCAAAATGTTTAGCGTAAGCTATTCAATTAATGATCAGGCTATGCAGATTTTTTATCAAGATGATCCTAATAAGGAAGGAAGTTCTAAGGTAAGTAGAGCAGTAATAAGTAGCATAAATTGTTAGAAAAAAATTTATGAAGAAAAAAACCACATAAAGTACAAACCACTTTGCAAAAATATTTTAAAAAACTAAATAAGAGCCACAATTCAAACAAAAAATAAAAATTAAAGATAGAGAATGAGAGTGAAAATAGTGGAACGAATCACTGTACATAAGCACGCACCGCACAAAGATACCAAAAATTAATGAAAAACATATTAATTAAAACAAAATAAAAATATAACAAAATTAAATAAAAACAAATAATTAATAAAAATCATGAAAAAGCAAGACAGCTGCAGAAAGAAACATATGAAAAATAAAATAAACTGCCAAAACCTTGCAAAATAAGGTTTAGAAAAAACATAGGCAGAAGTGGCGACCAGAAAACAAATAAAAAGGGCTAAAAATAATAATATCAGAAAACAATAATAAAAGTAAAATTCAAAGATAAACTAAATTATATATCGAAAAATAAAGAAAATTATACAAAAAATAATAGAAATAATTTTAAAGTAATAAAATAATTAAAAAGCCCTAAAAATGGCGGAAAATCGCCTATTGGTAGCACACATGCATAAAAATAATATAAATACAGTGATGAAATTCATTATTTTTAACTTTATGCCAATTTTGAAAAATCTTGTTTTCACGAAAATTAGCAAACTTCTATAGTAAGGAATTTATTTGTATTTTTCATTTATACGTTTACATTGTAAAGCCATTTTATAAAATTTAAATTAATGTCTCGTTCACTTCTATGTTAATTATATTCATATTTATAGTCCGACCCCTCTAATCTCATATATAGTATGGTATTGAAATAGATGGTCCATGGGACGGATCTCGGGCCGGCTAGTGGGTGAAAACCCTTAGTTGAGCTCGTGGGTCATGCCTCGTGGACCCCTCGGCAGTCCGCAGTCGGGTCTGGCGATTATGCACAGGACCGTTACGCAGGGCGCCGTTGTATACTCGGGGCGGCTACTGAAAAGTGGCCGGAACGAGTCGAATTAAAATCAGGGAAGATGCGGCAGCAGAATTAAGGGGAATTTAGGAAGGATCTTAAATCGATCATGCAGAGATTTTTTTTATTTTTTTCGGACTAATTAGTAAGAAAATGGGTAGCAGGGTTAAGCACCAGGAGAGTCGAATATGATAAGTGTCATATGAATGAGATTCAAGTGAAAGAAAAGCAGATAAATTAACTAAACCGTATGATATGTCGTGAAAAGCAAAAATTATAGAAAGTATAGCTTATGGGAGTGACAGCACATGAGAATGCCGAATTTTCGACCCGCAGATTTAAGATATAGGTCCCAAATCGAGAAGTTGTTAAAAGGTAGTAAATCCAAACGTTATAATATCACAATATATTGAAAATAAATCAATAACCATAATGCCACACAAAATGATAGCGGTCACGCTTAAGCGCGCAATAGGTACTTAAATCTCGATTTTTGAATACCAACTACATAAACTGCTTTGGATTTGTGATGGAAATGTTCCGACTCGTCTAGACAAGTAAAAACCATCTAACCTTAACAGGGGTTAAAATCTCGATACTCACTAGGATTCGATTTTCATTAAACTAAATAAAAATCACAAATCAAGTACAGCACACCTAAACATGACGGTGGAAGACCAGCATAGACGTTGACATCAAGTAACATTTCTTCAACCATCATTAACCTAAAAGGACAGTGAACGAGCGATTAATCCAAATGTTCATACAAATTATCTATCTGAGGATCCATAGGAGTATACGTGAATAACCAATTCCAATAATAAAAAAAATAATAATAATAGTAGTGCGAACTAATAATAATTAATTGTTAAAATTTATAATAAAATAAATGATAATAATGATAGTTTAGTCTAATAATAAATCATGGTTCACTTTATACCAAAATGAATAATACTAATTATAGTTTAATCTAATGATAATCAATGGTTGAATTTATAATAAAATAGATAAAATTAATAATAAATTCATCAAATAATAATTAATGGTCATGGTATGATAGGCCTAAATGAGAACACGAGTAGGTCGCGGTAGTAATAAGTATCTTTATATTTCAAGATGAATTGATATGAGATTCAAAAACGAATACGATGATTACAGGGCCGGCTAACCTAAATCGCCCAAGGAAATAAATGCGAAGTCGTCGTAGGCCCTCCGCCACGAAAGACACTGTATTAATAACCATGATAGGAGTAAACCCAACATAATTTTCCACGGACGATAAATAAAATAAAGTTAAAACAAGATAGCTAAGTCCGAGTTGATGAATACCGTACCCTACTACTACTATGGTTAACCACTATCATACGTTATTTAGGGGTAAGTTGTAGCAGTCATTATAGAAGTAAGAGGCCGACTTGGTTTTCCAGACATTTCCAGTAAGATAATCACACAGGGGTGAATAACGAAAATAGGAGTTAATCTAGAAAATCACCACCCGAACCCCTCCCTAATGCCCCGTGTTTTGTTACCACCTCACTTCTCAGAGAACCTCGTTTTATTTTTCTTATTTTTACCTACAGGATGAATAACGATAATAAACCCGGAGCGAACGGTTTACCGAAAATACCCAGACTCCCACCTTCGATCGTGGCCGTCCGCCGCCAATATGAGGATCTTAAACTGGAGTATAATACACTTCACGCCAAAATACGACCGGATAAAAGGTACTTGGGCCCCGCCCAATGTCGTCAAAACGCTGAGACAGAAGATAGAACGGCTCACGTGGGCACGAGATGAGCTGATTACGGAATCCCGCACTCAGCGACTGCTTATCAAAGAGCAGTCGACCGCTCTACGACGTGCTTTTACGGACGTGGAGCTCCAGGCTCACGTCCCGGGAAGTGTCAGGGCCAGTCAACTAGATATAATACCAGCCCACCATCTTCCCGTTATCAATGTCTCTTCTTCTCCTCCAGCCTCTCTAAATCTGATTCCCGAAGCCCCCGTTCTATATGTCGAGCCAGTTGTCTCTCAACCGCCTGCCGAGATTGCAGAAAACCCTGTTGGGAGCCGAACACGGCAGCGGCCAAACCGAAACCGGCGACGTCGCGCTCGACGCCGTCGGGAAGAAGAATTGCTTAGAGGAGTGGGACCCGCAGAGACCCCCTGTCAGGTCAGTGGTCCACCTCCACCCTATCAAGAGTTTGAGTTCCCGGAGCTTGATCCCGACATCCTTTATGCTCCCGATATAATCTTCCGATCGCCTGCCCCGTCCATTCACATAAACCTGATAGACGAGGATCCGGAGTCCCCCCCGGTCACCCAAATCCTCAATGGACTAGGACTCGAAACCGAAGACATCGCCATTCTCACGGGCGAAGTATCTGGCGCCATCCCTATGCAGGAGATAGCAGGTCCCTCCACTCGGAGAGAGGAAAATCAACCAGCGAGTCCTCCGCCATACAGGCCAATGAAGAGAAAATATTTTCCGACGGACATCGACGAAGAGGACTAGTGGGAATTCGAAACTGGTTTCCGTGGAATTAAAACATTTGTGTACATTTTCCACCCCTGATAATTTGTCATGAATAATTTCGAATAAAATTCGTGTAGTTTTGTCAATTTGATTTGTCGATAATCCGACGTTTTCCCTTGTTTCGTTTTCATGTTGAGATTTAACTGAGCACTTGACTCGTGAGAGGTGTGGTGCGAATAAAAGGGATAAATTGGGGTGAACTGGTACCGAGATTTGATGATCATTCATGATTTGTTCTCCGGGATTGAGATGTAACGTCAGTCGACGTATGGGAGCGTACGCCCTTCTAACGGCAGCGAACAACTCGGGAAGGACGAAGGTCTTTCGAGGAGTAGTGCTAGCAATGGCGCTCACCTGCTCGAAGGGCATTCGGCCATTGTGTACAGTACCAACGTGATTTCGGTCACGGGTACATAATGGTTACTAATCTCCCTAGTCGCTAATGGTGAAGGTCACATCAGCATAACGAGTAAATTTTGAAATTTAATAACTCCTGTGCGTCCAACAATATTATAATAATTTTTTTATACAATTTGTATGTTTTCTGTAATATATAAATTGAATTTTTTGTGTATTTCTTCTTTTATTTAGATTAATATATCGTATATTTCCTCTTGCAAAATATTATAATTTGTTCGCTATGCGTCGAAATCCACTTTGCTTCTCTACTTGTGAAACCGAATAGCGACGCAAAGCGGGGCCCTGTTGTATATTGAAATCTATTTTTGTTATATTGAATTATAAAAATTCAATTATCGCTTATCAATAAAATTTAATAATTCTTAATAATAAAAAGATTTATTTTCCATGCGATTATGGAAGAGAAATAATTATTATTGAAATTATTCTGTTACAGAAATTAAACGAGAGACATTTCTAAAATTATTTAACTGATTAAATTTACAGATTTTTTTTATTATTATTTTTCGATGAGCTGATCAGAGAAAATTTCTCATAATTCATTTTTCTACTGGTTGAGATGTGATAATCATTATTTTTTGGCAGAGGAATCGAAAGTGGATTTATTGATTTAAGAGTGTTTTAATAGATTTTAAAGAAATTCACAAATTTAATTAAAAATTGATTTTTTACATTTCTGATTCACTGTAGCAGTTTAACAAAGTTTTTCAATTTGAAAATGATGCAAAATTAATTTCAAATTAAAAATCGATTTTACGATGGATTAATTTAAACAAATAATTTAACAAATATTTAAATGAAAATTTTTAGAACTAATAAAAAATTTTGTTTGTTAATTTGTTATTAAATATTTTAAAATCGATATTATTTATCATTTTTTTCATAATATTCCATTTAGTTTCGTTCTGACGAAAAATCAAAAATTAATTTTTCTACAAAATTTCGCCTTTGCCTAAATCAAGTGTTATTTATTTCGTGACAGGTAAATCTTTAAAAATGTAATAATTAGTAATTTATAGTCATAAATAATAGTCAAAAAATTAAACTACCATACAATAATAATACATCTGTTAAAATTGAATAACAACTCTTAGAATACAAGTTGACGCATAATAGTAACTTAATAACAAAAAGAATGAAAAAGTAAATGAAAAAGAATAAATATTTAGTGAAATTTATGCATTAGCCATTTTAATGACTATTTAGCTTTTTTTGAATTTATTTCTAAAAATTCAAGTCAGATTAATTTTAAACTAAAACTTATATATAATTATAATTGGGTAATACGTAACGTAATTAGAGTTGTTATTCATCTGAAGATTTCCATATTTTGAAATTTTGTACAATTTTTTCTGTGTTGTATTTATGTGTTAAATTTATTTTTTCTTCTACTTTCCCACTTTTTATAGTAAAAGTTGTTTTGAACAAATTATATTTATTTAAAACATATTTATTTACCCCACAGGTAAATTTATATGTCCTATAAGTTTATTTTTTTTCTCTTTAGTATAGAAGTTGTTATTCAGTTGAAACAACTTTAACAACAATAAAATGAACAACGAACCCAAATTTAATTTAGAAAAGGTTCCTGTTGAAATCTTTCCAACTAAACCGATCAATAATCTTTCCATCAATTTATTAAATATTTTCAAAAATAATCTCATCCGACAAAATCGTTTATTTAAACACACTACGATCTTCAGTTGTGACAACTCAAGAAGGTTGCTCAATTATTACTAAACCTGAAAGGAAACTACCCATTAATAATCTAATGCAAGCATGTCAAACTCACGGCCCTCAACAATTATTTTGCAGCCCAGCTAACAAATATAATGATTATTAAAATATTGAGTAAAAACTAAAATTCAAAAGAAATATTCAATATAATTTAAGAAAAAAATGTTTTTCTATATAAATATCTAAACACACATTTATTTATGTCTATAATAATTGCAATATTTTTAACATTCATTTATTGGAACAACATCAAAAAGAAAATGACACAAGCCGCTGTATACATTCATATATATTACAATAAATGTTTTAAACATGGTCATTTTTTGTGCGGCCCCTCATAAGTCTAAAATTGTTTATGCGGCCCAAGACATGGGTTGAGTTAGACAAGCCTGATATAATGCATAGTAACTGTGAAATGTTAGTGTGATGCGCTGCTAAAAACCAGTTTTGTTTATCGGAGATTCTGTTAGGCTCTACAATTACTATTCTAATCAATACAAATAACATTTACAATTACATAGTTTAGTTATAATATAGAGTAGACCAGAACAAAATAGTAATCAAATCTTGGTTTGCCTAATTGATGAAGATCTTTCGAAACCCTCCGACAAGCAAGGGTTTACATAAACTACAGTTTAACACCCATAAAACTTAAATCCATGCAACATACTTCATTTTAACGCCAACTGTTATCTACTTTTCGATATTTTCAATGAATTCATTTTATGATCACAAATGATAAATCATTAAACAATTACAAAGTTCCAAATAAGTTATTTCATCTGTTACTCAAGGTACTGCGCTACGAATTCTTATCAAGTAATCATTCTTCATTTTAAAGCCTCGTCTTTCTCTTGCCTTTTCTTTTGTTTCTCAAATCCAAAACCGTATTTTCTGTTGTATCCAACAGGTATGATTTAAATCGATTTTCTTAAATTAATTAATTAATTAAAATAACTTTGTAAGAACTCACGTAAAATCTTTAAAAAAACAATTACCATTTTTAAGATGCAAGATTGTGAAACAAGGAATTATGCATCATGACAATCGACATTAGTTGGGCTTTAAATTTGAAACTCAGTGCGTTCATGAATCATGATTAAACATAGCTTCAAAAATATTAAGATTAGGTCAATGTGTTTTGGCTTCAATTCAGTATTGATACAGTTGGGACAAGGGGACTACGAATGTGATAGGGCCTTGGGCCTTAGACGACCACTTGTGTGAAATAAAACAGTCCATAGTTACGTCTCATATTGTGTTTATTCTTTTGTTTAATAATTGTAATTTTTTAAATTTTGGAAATTGACTACTAATTGGTTTCTTTGTCCGCATTTAATTATAGAAGCTTTTCTGGTTGTTTTAACTCATCAATTCCGTTATTTATTTTTAGAATATATGTTTATGTTCAATTTTGGTTGTCGAGTCTGTGTGCGCGAAATTTGGTTTTGATTTTGTTTTGGGTGCACACACACATGCTTGGTAATTTGTTTGCCTTTGTATTTAAGAATTTATGGGGATTGATTTTGACTGTGGAATTATTTTTGAGTTCGAATTTTCTAGATTTTCAAGTGTTGTTTTAACGCTTATATTTGGAACTTGTTTGAGTTTTTCTGGAATTTGGTTTCCGTTTTTCTTTGAACTGTAATTGGAATTTAATAAATATTTGGAATCAATCTTTAAATATTTTCAATCTAATTTTAGTGTTTGTTAATCAGTTAGTGCTTATTCTGCTCATTTCTATGCTATTTCTTGTTTCCTTATCTCTTATGGCCATTACGAGGCGTTTTAAATAACTCATATTAAATAAATATTAGATTAGATTAGTATAGGCTGATCAGAGGTTTTCCTAGAAAATCCGGAACATTTGTAAAAAACCGGGAAAAAGCAAAAATGGTTTTTCTACTCAGAATATTACTTTTTATTATTCATACTTTTCTGAACTTTATCAAGAAACTCAATGTCGTTCTTGATAAAGCTGAATAGAACTAGTTACAATCTAGATCACAGTTGAATAGTAAGAAGAGCGTTAAGTGTTACGATTTCCAATCGACTTTTCAGATAATCCCAAATTCAATTCATTAGCGAGGATATACGCTCAACATCTGTCGAGGTTTCAGATAGATCGAAAGCATATTAGACTAACTTTTCCAAGTTGTGAAGCTTAGTAGACTCATTTCGTAAATGGGTAAAAATTGTTGTCCAAATTTTTTCCGGAGACACTTTTGATCTTATCCAATCAGACAAATTTTCTTTGTAAAAATTCCTCATCAGAATAAATTCATCGAATAACGAATCTCGATTAATTATCAAGCAAATTTTTTTTCCATATCGATTTGTGGCTAATTCTAATGATTTCTCGACGTTTTCCCAGCTTGGAAATTTGTTCATGACCATCCAGGTAAACACACAGAGCAACCGTAAGATTTTTCCTAAAGTTCAATAAAATTTGGTTCACAATTTTGATCGAATTAAAAATTCCGGTACAAATAGCGTCCCGGCGGGGACTCGGGACAATTGCTAAAAATCCCGGCAAATTCAGCGCAGACGACCATCCAAGATTAGTATAAATGATTGTATTGTAAATCCTTACATATTCATTAATTTCTTTTTAATAACATTTTCTCAAGCAGATCAACAATTTGTTAAAATATTATTGTATTTAAATAAACATTAATTGAAATAGGATGATTTCAGAATTTATTTAATAATAAAAGTGCTGTAGCTAATAGATTTTGAAAAATATTTTCCTTTGTTTTAATACACTAAAATTCAATAAAAAAGAAAAACATTTTAAAGAAATAAGTAAAACAAATCTGACATTATTATTTTAATATTTGAATGTTTTTTTTAAAATTAGCATAAATGAAACATACTTTAATAAAAAATAAACTAATTAATTTATTAGAGACAAAACCATTAGATAATTAAATTTTAATATATATGTAATTTCATGATGTGATTTCAAAGCATTTATATTTCTCAAAATATTAAAGCCTTTGGTTAATATAATTATGCTCTTTTCCTTGGTAAGATAAAAATTATAATAATTATAATAATGAATTTAAGAATTTTCTATCTTTTGATTATGAATCAGTAATGATATCGATATTTTATTGATATTATCAGATTTTCGGCACAGCCGTTTTTAAGTGATTTTTATCATTATCTATTTTACATAATTAATATATAAAGATCAAAATCACTTGAAAAAGACCCCTAATATTTGTGAATAACAATAAAACATTGATATCTTTACAGATTCATAGTAAAAAAATCCTGATGTCATTGATAAATGAAAAGAAATCAGAGATATAAACCAAAAAAAGTTATTATAATACAATTATAATAATATATATTTTTAAATAATTGCATTTTTTTATAATTATATGCATAGATTTTCAAAGATGACAATTTGCCAGAGGAGGATGGGGGAAGGGATGAATAGGGTACGATTTCTCCAAAAGATAATAACGATGAGGATAATTTTAAAGAAAATTTGCCCAATTACAACAATCCGCATTTATTATATTGGCAATTATATATATATATATATATGATTATCTGATCTTTTCCTCTGATATTGTCTTCTATTTATAAGTTTTTCTCCCAATGTGGTTATCCATTTAAGTGGTTATTTTTGTTCAATAATTAACTGTCTCGCCATTTAACCTCTTGTTTATTAAAACGATTTATTTAATGTTTTCATCAAGTTCTTTTTCAACATAATTTCCTCGAAATATAGTTTTTTTATTTGGCTTTCTTGAGTTTTTATAAATTATTATTTAGTATTTAAACTTTAAAATCTGTCTTTTAACATTATTATTTCGAGATTTAATATTTTTAAATTGAACCTCTGACAATATGGATTTTGAAAAACGTTTACATTTAGCGCATTCTTTCTTAAAAATAGGTTGTAGTGCTTGTAACATTTAAATTTTAATTAATTATATTAAAATTAAATTAAATTACAAATGCGTTATTAAAACTAACACATATTTATTCTTTTGTTTAAAAATTGGCGCCTTTTACATGATAGCTACCTTTTTCAATTTAAAAATGTTTCAATTACTCTTGAAGATCATCAAACATTCACTTCAAAATTCAGTATGCTTTGTTTCATACTAGTTTCAACACATTCAAATTTAGTCATTCAAATTCAGATCCTAGCTTCCTAGAGTTTATAATAAATCGATTGATTCACAGGAAATATTATCAAGGCAGAACAATCTCGAAAACTGACACAATTTAAGTGCCTATAAATTACGATTCGGTGTCCCTACATAAGTCTTTACTTAAAATCTCTCAACTTTTCAAAAATAGCAGAAATGAAAAACATTTAATTTACGCAGACATTATAACAAAAAACCACAAAGTTTGGATAATTTTTTAAATTCAAGTTTAGTTTGAAAATAAGAAAATTTGAAAAAGAATCCGAAAAAAGTGAAATATTGATTAACATTGTCTCAGAGTTTGTCTGCAGATCACCGAGGAACAATTGGTGAATTATTGTCGAATTTCATTAAGAAAAGTCTGCGACAAGGATCAAAGAAAACAAAAAAGAGTTTTGTTTTTTTCATTCTATAGACAGTTCAGATTTTTGATCTAGCAATATTTCATAAAAGTTTTGAAATATCTAGTAATAATGAAAATGTATTCTGTTTGCTTCAATGAAATTTTCCATTGATGAAAAATTGACAATCACTCAATCATATGATCAATCGTATCTATGAGGGGGGGGAGAGAATTTTTCCATTTTTCTGTGTTTTTTGTTTCTAGAGATAATTAAATTGGGAAAATTGAGAAAGACATTTCAAAGTTCAATTTGGTGTATAAAATTTTATTTAATTACTTTTAATTAAATTTCTATGGTCAAGATACATTTTATAAATATTCATATTCCAATTATTTATTCAATTAATTTTCTTTTAATGACATTTAATTTTTTTATTATTTTCTATATTATCAATTCATTATATTTAGATTTAATAATTAATAAAATTTTTAAAAATAATAGAGTTGCCAAACCGAGATTTTTTAGAGGAGTTTCCGGTTTTTTGAATTTTTTTTATTTAAATTAACTATTCAAGTTTTAGAAAATTTCCGCAATTTAATTTTTATCAAAGAAAAAACTTTTAAAAATTTACGCGAATAAAAACAAATTTTTATTTTGTTTTTTGATGATTAATTGAAAAAAAATAATATTTTAAATTGATATTTTATGCTTCTAATGGTAGACTAGTTTCGAACTTATTTATTTCTCATTAGTACCATATAAAAATCGATCCCGCCCTAGATTGAATTCATTAATTTTGTAACAAAATTCCAGAATATGAAAAGCTCTGTCATCATTTTGCATCAAATATGCAATCAAATTAATGCAAATTTAATAAACTGCAAACTTAGCATATGAGAAACACACATCATACCTGTTGCATCCAATAGAAATAAACATAGTTAAAGTTTGTAATTTGATCGGATGGTGGTAACTAATTAAATATAATAAAATGGATTTGATTTTCGGATGACTTATTGAATAAAATAAAGTTTATAAAGTGATATTCAATACGAGTTCTAATGAATATTCCTTAAAAATATTAAATGCTGTCTTTTTTTAACTTTTATAATTAAATGTTTTTTCTACCTTTTGTGTTTATGATATTTTTTTTATTTTTTTATTTAATAAATACTGTTTTTAGTAAAAATGGCGAAATTCAAAGTTTTCTTCGGTAAACAAAAGTTTATTAAGACATGGGTAATATCTAGGGCTGCCACCTCAACAGAGTGACAAATCTTGAGACTAAACTAAAATGCAAAATTCTTTATTTCGTAAATATTTAATATTATGTCATGAAAATAAATAATAAGGTAAACTTACTGCTTATTAATAAAATAAAATATAGAATACAAATTATATTATTTAATCATCTAAAAACAGCATTCACCACATCTATTTAAATTGAAATTGATATTAATATTTTTGATTGTTATTTAAAAATTTCATTGTAATAACTTATTTATCTTTTATATTTAAGACAATGTTTTTGCGTTGTTTTCATCGAATTGTCAAAAATAACTTACCAGAAGGAAATATACCCTAAATTCGAAATTTATAAAATCTGGAGATTCGGTTTCCAAGTCTTGAGTCTTGAGACTTACTCTGAAATCTTGATTCTCAAGCCGAAATCTTAAGAGGTGGCAACTCTAGTAATATCATTTAAATAATTTTTCAAAAAGGTCAAATGTTTACAAAAGAAAAGTAAAATATATAAAAGTAATGCGATTAATTTAATTGTACAACTCAGTCCAAACAAAACAAAACTGATGATTGATCGTGAAAATAGTTTTTAAAAAAGTGCTTTAGTTGCCATAGAAAAGAAAAGAAACTAAAGATGCCAAAGATCCCAGAAACGTTCAGAAGATTTCAAAATAAAATTATGGATTTGTCAATCGAAAGATTAATGCCACCGATTGTTATTTTTTTCAATGTATGATTTTTTAAATTTTTATATTTAATAATGACATCATTCACCGCTTGCGTATTATGAACTCATTTGAGAAAGGGAACAAAAAGAGTGTAAATGACTCTGATTAGTTATGATAAAAAGGATAAAAAGGAAGTCATTGCTTTAGCAGTAAAAATGTAAGCGAAAACATGGGTGTGGCGAGTTGGGTAAAAAAAAGAAAATTGGAAGAATCTAAGGAATATTCATTTTCCTATGAGGATGACCAACATGAAGTAGATGTTCTGATTGAAGTGGACTACCTAGGTTTACAGAAATTGTTGAGAGAGGTAGAAAAAATATTTGGCGAGCTAATAGACAGATTAGCACTGCTTGAATGGACATAAATTAAGTTGGGGGGGGGTGGTATTTAATCATCAAACTAACTTCGTTGCAACGTATTTTTCGATGAATAAAAAATAAGTGGACCAAGTGAAAAGGTTTAGAGAGATTGAAAATCTCAAAGATAATATTTTACACTTGATAAAAAAAGATCAAGAAGTTATTCGAGTCACGGAAGAGATAATGATTAACAAATTAGTACTATTTAGTACTAGGTGAAATTCTTTGAAAGCAGGGAAAGGATGATTTAAGAAACAACATGCTGATGAAAACGAAACGTTTACAAAGTCTAGAGTGGAAAGTAGAAAAATATATTGATTGTGTGATAGAAATACAAAATAAGAAATAATTGGACAGAATTGATGAGATAGTAAATACTAAAATTATAGATAGCATAGAACGAGAAATCCAAGTTCTTCAGGAGCACATCAAAACATTGGAGGGTTGTCGTAGTTATTGGAAAAAAGAAGACAAATGCATACTTAGGATAAAAATGATGTTTATAGAAAATCTATTGAATGCGGTCAAAATTACAAAAATAGAAAATTCATGAACGATTCTGGCAATTGAGTAAATGATATTAATGAAATTGATGAGTTGCATAAAATCTCAAACAATTCCGGCATAAACTTAAAGATATTATGCGTGAAAATAATGAGTTGAAACAAATGGTAAAATCCTATAAAAGAAATTGAAGTCCACCTGTTAAAGGTAAAGATCACTCACGACAATTCGAAGTTGAATTGTAAAAAGTAGGAACGGAATGTAAGTCTTTGCAGGAGTTATTGGATAAATTCGAAAAGCAATTTCATGATATCCAAGGTAACATACGTATATTGACTCAAGAAAGAGAAATGATAAATGATAGTTATCAAAATTGTCAAAGAGAGGTTCACGAACTACTAGAGTTATTGATTCAATCTAAAAAACTAAGAAGGATTTTGGAACCAACCAACCATTTTAGCTGTTGAAATGATGCTACAAAGAGTTGAAGTGGAAATAGATGAGTTTTTAAATGATTTACATAAAATGCCTACAACCAGAAAAATTTGGCGAAAATATTAAAAAAATTTAACGATAGTGCCGAATCACTTGAAAAAAGCTTTTCCGATAATTAATGAATATTAAAAAACATCGATATCTTTACAGATTCATAGTCATATGAAAATGAAAAGTAATCAGCGATGAAATATAAGAAGCAATTTCATGGTTTCTTGTTTGAATCTCATGTTTGGTATTGATCTGGCAGAAATGTCTGAAAACTTATGAAATATTAAATTAATTTTAGTTTTAAAATAAATCATCATTTAAAAAAAATTGGAACAGAATCCTCAAATTTTAAATTAAAAAGTTTTTCTGCCATTTTGTTTTCTCTTAATATATCTGTAATTATGTTTTTATAAGAGTTTGTCTCAACGCTGATTGACTACATGTTTAAAGTTTGCATGCATTTTGTATTATGTGTTGGGTTTGTATGCATTTATTTACTTTAAAATTTCTATAGTGTAGGCCCTACACTGTAAAGCTTATCTCATTTCACGTTCAAAGACAAAATCGACGTGAGTTGGTAGGTATCTATGTAATAAGATTAATAGTTTTTATTTTATATTATAGGGAATTTATCTCAGCATAGCTTAATGTATATATGTGTATGTGTGTTTTTATATACCGCAAAAATAATGATAAACCAAGGGACATTACATTTTAGGTGCATTATAATGTTTATTTAGGTCCAATTTAATATTCCTTGGTGTAATAATAATGAATTATATAATATAAAAAGTGACATAATACTAAAGATCTGATTTTATTATTTCATAAAAGTTATAATTTCTCTTGATTTTGCAATTGTGTTTTGGATTTTGTCCTTGATATTTCTCTTTTCAATTTTCATGATCCATGTTTATTCTTTTTTGGCTCAATTTCTTTACGTAAAGTTTAAATTTCTACAAATTTATAATTGTTGGAATTCTAAATTTCTCTCTACGTTTAGATCTAATTTTATCTCATATTATAAATTTGACTTTAGATATTCTACTGAAGATTTTCTGAAATGAAGAAAGAGGATAAAATCAATAAATTAAAACAATAATTATAAAGATTTTCTTGTGCTAGAAACTAGAAGGCGCCGTACAAAAGGATTTCAAAATTTTAATTTACAAAAAAAAACATACTCAATTTAGAAAATAATATTAAATAAAAGCAAAAAACAATTGAAAATTTTGATTTTTTTATTCACAATAATTTAAACAAAAATTTTGTATTTATTATATTTACAAAAGCTCCATTTTGCTGGGAAACATTTGCTTAGTACAGTTAGAACAATGATTAAGATGGCTCTGAATACTACTTATCTTTTTCAACAACAACAAATTCATAATTAATATTATAAAATTAAAACAAATTAAGTGAATATTATAAAAAAAAATTTCTCTTTACTAATCTCATGTTATTCGATATAGATTAACTAATAAACATATAACTGCCATTTCCTGGTTAAGTGGGATCCCTGTTTATTCATCTGTTTTGGGGAGAGATGAGATCTGGATTCCGAAATCAAGAGAAAATTAATTCAATTCGCAATTGGCAATAAATGAATATTTGTCAAGATTTTTTAATTGAATTTCTGATTTTAGTGGCATAAATTTTAAAATAAAATAATTAAATAAAAATTTTTTTAAATTAGTTCAAAAAAGCTGTGCCGAAAATTTGTGAATATCAATAAATCATATGATTCATAGTCAATCAATAAAATAATTCTTTATGTCATATATACATGATGTCCCAAAAAATGTAAACATATTAAAAATAATTACAATAACGACGTTTATTAGAATTTTATTGATTTAAAAAAGAACAAAAATTTACAAGTATTATTTATTGATTTGGTTCACTGCCTGTTCTCAAACTGACGTCCATTGTGATCACGACACTGTTCACAACGCCAAGCTATAAAATCGCATACATCATTAAACATTTCCATTGGTATTTGACCGCTTTCATGTTCAATTGCATCTCTAAATTAAGCCACTGTTGCTGGCTTCTTAGCGTATACTTTGTCTTTTAGATATTCCAAAAAGATAAAAATATAGTGGTGTGAGGTCTGGTGAACGGGGAGGAAATTCAACAAAACCCTTTCGTCTAATCCACTTGCGTGGCAAGAGATTATCAATTAAAAACCTAATTCTTAATTCTTTTGATGATAAACCGCACTATACTGTTTTTCACGGTAAATTGACATGACGATCGACAGTAACATATGGGTTCCCGACTCCAATAGGTACTATTGTAGCGGTTAATGTAACTATTTAATTTGAATTTGGCCTCATCACTCCACACAATTTTTGTTGAAAAATCTGCATTTCGCTGACATTGTTCCAAATACCACTCGCAATACTGTACTCTTCGGTCTGGGTAACCGTAATTAAGAGCATGGGCTATCTTGGAATATAACATTTTCAATGAAAACGTTGCAAAATGCAATTAACAGATGATTTTGAAATTCTGACCTCACAAGAAGTATGTCGTACAGATTTTCTCGGACTTTGTTGAAACTTTTCCATTAGTCTTTCTTCCTGGGTGGAGCTTGTTGATGTTCATTTTCAAGAACGCTGTTTATGAATGTTTTGAACAGTTTCATCAGCTTCAAACTTATCTTTAATTCGATTTATGGTAACTCGCGATGGATGTTCTCTTTGAAATTCATTCCTGAATAGTCTGCACTTCAACTACATTTTCATATTTCCAGTAGTATTTTAAAATAAATTTTCTTTCTCCGAAGTTAAGTCTGGGGGTCATTCCTGTGTTAATCTAAGAAAGAAATTAGTTATTGGCTATTGTGTTGATTAAAATTAATTAAAAATTAAAAATTAATTTAAATTAATTAAAGGGATTTAAATAAAGTTATGTAACCAAAAAAAAATGAAAAAAAGTTTTGTTTTTAAAAATCTTTTAATATGTATAAAATTTTTCATAATTGACTGGATCATTCTTTTTTGACGATACTGTAACCGGCAACAGTCGCTGAATTTAGAGAAGCAATTGAATATGAATGCGGTCAAATACCAATGGAAATGTTTCATGATGTGTGCGATTTCATTGCTTGGCGTTATGAGTAGTGTCTGGATCATAATTGACGTCAGTTTGAGAACAGGCAGTGAACCAAATCAATAAATAATACTTGTAAATTTTTGTTCTTTTTTAAATCAATAAAATTCTAATAAACGTCGTTATTGTAATTATTTTTAATATGTATACATTTTTTGGGACACCCGGTATATATATATATATATAAACAAATTAATATCAGTGAATACAATATAAACATAAAATTAATAAATAACTGTGTAAGCAATTTCCGCAAATTATTTTAATAAATATAAAATATTTTGTGTGGCATTACACCAATTAAATGTAAATTGATAAACGAGATTAGAACACAATTCAATCAAAGTTTTTCATTTATTAATAAACATATTGCGTACCTCATACGAATTAGAAACAATTTTTCATCTGTTTACATAACTTCCTCTTATAATTTGTAAAACCTTCCGAGTACGGCAATACTAATACAAATACAGGCTCATTCTTTTTATATATATTTTTACTATTATTTAAATCAACACTTAATTCACATTCATTTGTCAACTTACATTCAGACCTTCCCAAACATGGATCCTTAGGATTTTTAATCATTTTGTCAAGTCTCTTTTATCATCAATAATAAAAATGATTTAAAATTCACATTCTTAATCAACAGCCCAACAAATTTATCAACACTTTTCACTATAAATCAATCCCTTCACGATATTTATCTTATATTTAAATTCACAAAATGTTTCTGGAGAAGTATAACGACCTCATACTAGTCTTTATACTTCTCAAGAAAGCTTTTAATAAATGTTTTTAAATGGAAATATTTTTAGAAAAATTTTAAAAATTAGTGTAAAAGTATTTAAATATTTATTCAAATATTTAATTGAAAAATAATTTTTTTTAATTATATAAATTAATCCATATTATTTGAGTTGGTTTTCGTGCCTGGATATGACAGTTAAACTGTCAAAATATATAGTATAATGAGTGTTTGAATGGCATTTTCTTTCAATTTTCTTCTTCTTCTTCTTCTTCTTCTTCTTATTATTATTATTATTATTATTATTATTATTATTATTATTATTATTATTATTATTATTATCATCATATTATTATTCAAACTTTAAGCCCAAACAAAAATAAAATCTGCATCTCAATTGTTCATTAACTTATTGTTTCAGAAACAGTTTAAGTAATTTATTTAAGACGAGACTTAACTAACTAATAGATTGGAAAGCCAAATTCTAAAAAATAAATAATAAATTAAAACAAAACTACTTAAGTATTTTTTGAAGACATAATTATCAATCACCACTGACGATTTGTTATAATACAGTTTGATTGGTCAATTTCAGTGAGACATTTTAATACAAATTCTTTCCTTCTTTCGGATTAATCTGGTTATTTTCTGACTTCCAGGGTCTGATAGTTGCGGCTGGATCCTGAATTCCCTGCTTGTATCTTTCTACGTCCTTTCGACGATTTGTAATTGAAACAAATCTATCAATTGAGATGAATTATCTGTTTTCAATTTCTCTTGAACATGTTTGAAATGTTCAAGTATTCCTTGGACTGAGATTTTATCACTCGATTGTTTTTGCTTTGTCAAAGAAGGCCTTTGATTGATGGATAATTCATTAATAAGTTCATTTCTTTAATTTCGAATTCAATTAAATTATGCATCTAATTAGGATTGAGCCCAATGACAGCCGTTGATGAGATTCTGCTACAAATTTTTTTTTCAAATGAAAAATCTTTTTTCTTTAAATAAAATAATTATTGAATCAAATTATAAATTCAACAGAAAAGAAATAGGAAAATAATTATAAATCTGTGTATCATGAATTATTATTATTATTAACCATTGGGTAAAGGGGGGAGGAGTCACATCCCAAATCATATTGTATCTATTATTTAATTGATAAATTAAAAATATCATTAATAAAAATAAAATTTTAATAATGATCCATGGTCAATTAAAAATAAATAATAGTATTGTTAGTACTATAATTTTATCAACGAAAATCATATTTTAAATCCAGATTTAATTAATGAACATTGTCGAATTGAATATTGGTTAATATTATGAAATATCATTTGGTACATAAATATAATATAATTATTAATAAAATATATTAATTAATATTTACATTGTTTTTTAAAAAAATACATAAAATTTTATGATAAAAATTAATTTTATTGGTCATTAAGATTCAGTAACTAATAAATAACTAAATATTTTGAATTATTTTTATTTTTTATTCATAACTTTGGTTAAAATGTGGTCGACCATTTTCTACTTTTGGGCCAGACCCCGGGGTTTGGATACGAGTCGAAACCCAGCTACGAATTTACTCCACCTCAAGGACTAACTCATTCCAAATTTCATCGAGATTAGTCGAGAGGTTTGGATTTCTAATGAGAATATTGCCATTTATATCAAATATCACAAACAATTGTAAATTAAAAACTGAAAATATTCAAAAAATTAGTAAATGCTTTACAGTAGGGGTTCTTAACCATTACCAGTTAAGATCCACTAATAAAACCAAAAAGTGCTTGCAACCATTTTGTAAAAAAAAAGAAAAAAGTAAAAACTTCAATTTATATATTTATTAAAAGCAAATATTTAAGGATAATTAAGAGGATGCATGAGATGAATGATTTTTTTTGCATTTTTTGGGACCCACAAAATAATAACCCAATTAGCTACGGCAGCTTTTGTATTCATAACATCTACTAGTAACACTGCGAAAATAATTTATTTCACGAAATTAAAATAAACTGCTATTTTTCAATATTATTTAAACACACAATATTTTAAGGTTTTCCTAAATGTAAATTCTTGATATTTACAGAAGGACATATTTCATTATTCATAATTCAATATACGTTAATGTACTAAATTTATTATTTTATATTTACAAAACATTATGTTAAGTTGAAAATACCATTTTCATAATATTTTACATAATTAATATTTACTATTATTTAATTTTTAAATATACATTTACTAACCCTAAACATGGAAGTGTATTTTCAATAAACTAACTTACCGATTTTAATCGGCTAAACATAATAACCAGTTTAATTTTATTAATATTTTGGTCAATTGAAAATATTTTTTAAAATTAAATCAACAGATAATTTAAACAAGAAAAAACAAAAAAAGACAAGACCAAATTTTAAAAAAATTGGACAAATTTGAAATAGATTTTAATAATGTTTCTGAAAAAATGACAAATAGTGAAGCAGTTATGACGAAAGTAGAATTAGGTAAAATAAAATACGTCAAAGTAAAGTTTGCTCAACTATAAGAGGATGATTTAACTGGTTTCCAAACAAACGACGAAGGAAAATTTGACAATTCTTTTACTCAAGATCTAAATGCAATATCAAAAAAGGAAGAAATTATTTGGCAATATTATCTGCAAATTCTTTAAGTTTACGTTTTTAGTATGGACTGGGAAGTTAAATTTTTTCAAATGGAATTGTTTGAATGGAATCTTTCACCTAACAAAAACTTATAAAGAAAATAGTCACTCGCATTAAACAAAAAAAGAATTAATTCGTAATACGTCCCTCAGTACTTACAAAAGCCTTTATATCAGTGATTCTCAACTTTTTCAAGATCACGAAACCCTAATATTTATGATGAAAAATTTCAGTTATCCTTATATTTTTATCATGTTATCATTGCAATTATTGATAAAATATTATTAAAATATTAGATCATTTTTAAGAAAATAAATGTAATTGTTGGTCAAAAACTAAAGACATCCATGTTTAAGACCTAACAAAAAATAAAAGTATGAAAAAATAATTTATAGTCAAAATACGGTAGTCAAATTTAATGGGTATGGATATCAAAAACATATTAATTATAACAAAATAAACTGTAGCTAAACACATAAAATAAAAATTGAAGACAAGAGAGTTCAAGATGAAGTGCATGCTTTATTATTGCCAGGTCTATTAAGTGGTGACAAAATACCTGTGCCTGAAAAACACGTTGAGTATTCACTCACTTCCACAAAGGCCACCTGTAACTCTCCAAGTGGGGTCAAAAAGTACCTCTCATAGCACAAGAATAAGTAAAACGATCTAAATAACTGTGAAGAAAGTACAGTTTGATGCTCATGTTAACTTAAATATTTTTAAATCTCTATAGCATGTTGTTAATTATGTCTTCATAATTGTCAGATTTGTAGTTGCTCAAAACATTTTCAACGACAGATACTAAAAAAGCCAGACAGCGGATTCAACATCAATCATTAAATTGACAAAATTAACATTTTAAACGAGTTTTCTTATTTGAGGGCCATCAAAAATATCTACTTTAAGTTTCTCCATATCTAAATTTATTTATTATTTATTCCAAAAATCTCTAACATTTATCAACCAGGTTGTCTCTGACATTCTTTCAACAAATGTTTTTGCTTTTCGAAAAATCATTTGGACAAGATTCAAACGACTCAATAAACACATCAAAAATTAAACCAGTTATTATGTTTTTTGAATAATTAAATTAAAATTAAAATTAATTTTATATTTTGTGGTACCGTTTGATTATGATAATTATTGTTAATTTGTTTAAATTTTCTTATTTTCAATTATTTTTTGTTAATGTGATTTCTAGCCTGAAGAAGACTAATAAACGGTGGAAATATATAATAAAATGTTATATAGAATATATAGTTGGCGTTTTTCAATTATAAATTAAATCATTTTTTAATTTGTCAAAAGTAATTTTAAATTTTGAAAATTAAAATTGTGTAAAGGTTATATAGAATTGAACAAAATAAATATCATTTTTGATGTCAGCATACCAAAATTGTTTAGAATCTGTTCTTATATCATAGACACCAAACACTTGTTGCCCTGTATTATTAATATTATTAGATCAAAACTGAAAACTTTATATATTAAGCGCACGCGTGTTTACTGTTAATCAACATAATTGAAAATCATCATAGTCACAATATTTTTCATCATATAACGTTATTTAAAATCAGCTAATAAAAGATAGTTTTAATTTATTCATTAGTCATGTCTTTGTAAACCATGCGCTATAATTACAACGTCTTTGTCTTGAAACTCATCTCAAGCTAATTTACTTATGTAATGGTTTGAGATGCGACTTTTAATATATATTTAAAATACATATAGTTATATTTGTAAATAATTAACTAAATTCACTGCTTTCATCTAAAGCTCTCAGTATTTTTGATGCAGTTAAATTAATTTTGAGCCATTTTTCAAACAAAATAACCATTTATTTTATCTGAACAACATTATATTTTACTCTCTTATCTGTTTTCATAATAAAAAGTTAACAACTTCTTAAATATTTGAAAACGATAACCATAAAACTTTAGTAAAATTACGTGCCTTGGGGTCACAATCTAGTACTTTACGTCGAAGTTCTATAATATGGCGACAATAAAATTAATAATTTTTAGTTTTAGTTTCTTTGCGAGAATCTTAAAAATACTATACACTTAAAAAATAATGTATTTGCATATATTATCTGCCAATTAAAACAAAATGTGATTAAATAATAAAATTAAACATAATAAAGAATAAATGAATTTAATTTTAAAAAAATTGTTGGGTTTAAGCGTTGAAAAAATTTGTCAATATATAAAAAGTAAAAAATTATAAAATACATTTTGGTACAGATGAATATTACTTTACAACGAGTCATTTTGTCTTATTTATAATAAACACAGAGATAAGAAATCATTCATCGCATAAGTAGACAGAAGTGCGCACTCCAAAACAAATGAATAATACGTAACTAAGTCATATTACATCATAATTTTCCAATTTATTATTTTCATTTATTATTTGCTATTTTGTTTAAATATTTGTTCAAATTCAACTAATCGATTATATCTATTTTATGTAATTATTATGAAATATTTTGTTACTGAAATGTTATACATGTCGTTGTTTAAATCAATGATTTAATAATGCAAAAATTAAAATCTTTGATTATGTCACCAATTTTATCATTTATCAAGCATTGCTGATTTATGCGTCAAATTTAATTATTATTTTAATTCACCTATTCCGAAAACGCCATTTTGACTTTTTGAATGAATTTTTCCCCTGTAAAACTCGGCTTTTCATAAAGTTTTAAAAGACTAGACGAATTTTGAGTATAACAATGGATAAATATAATATTTATCCGTGCAAGATGACATTAAAACCTTTCTGAAATCACAAGTTATACGTGCAGTTTTACAATATCTAGATTCTAAAATTAAGATTTGCAACAAATTTAAATTCTGAAATTTTAGAGAACTAAGTCCTGCCTATATATTGATCGACTCTTAACACTGACACTACCTTCAATTTATGTTCAAAACAAATTAGTAAAAAACGTAATATATATTATTGCAAATAACACTAAACTGTAAAAATCCTATTTTGAAAGGTTTATACTTCAAAAATTTTTTACATTAAAATTCCAAAGAAATACCTGCACCATCTACTTTCCAAATTGGAGACATGAAATCTTTTTCCTCCATTTTATATCCATGTATTAAGATTTTAAGAAACCAGCTTTCACTGTTTTTATACTCAATTTCTTCAAAAGCCTCTGTTGCAACTTAGATTTTTGTTTTTTTCTGCAGAACTTTATTTGCGAGAACAACGCCTTTTTTCGATAAATGATTAATGAAACTTGAATATTACAACTTTATCAGTTTTACTGAATTGACATATTGATGCTAGATTGTATTTACCAAATAGATCTTATTGTTGTGATACATTCGTACTAGTTCGATCTCAACATCATTCTTGTTTCTTCCTCAAGTTTCTTAACTGGACTTGTTTAGTTGAATGCACTTCTGAATTTCTCACCAAAAAATTGTTATTGTTACTCATTTTCAAATAATAATTAATATATGATTACCCATCTCTTTTATAGTTTTTTAATCAAGTGGGTCACCAAAATATTGCACTTGTAAACCATGTGCCTTTACATGACGTTTCTATGTGAATCATGCATTTTTTTGAATCCGTATTGTAAATTATTATCTATAATGATAAAATATTGTACCGTCTTAAATAAAAAATCGTTGTACACTGCCAACAAATAAAAATCAAGATAAATAAAAAAGAAATGTATAATAAACATTTATACATCACCAATTGAATAAAAATGAAATCTTTTCAACTCATTTCGTAATAACCAAGTGTTTTAGCTGTTCAATTTATTGATGGATTGTTAACAGCTGGTAGTTCTTTCTCTAATGTTTTCAATTATTCAATAATATAACATTGAGATCATTTCAGTCGCCATCCATATTCTAAATGGAATTATTTCTGGCGCCGAATAAACTAGATCTTTTAACAAAGCCTATTTTTTGATAAGAATCTGCATTTTTATTTCTAAAAATAATAAATATAGAAATAAAATAATAAAAGCATACGATTTAAATTTGATATTTTTAGACTACAAATTAAATGACAAATGCTTATTTGATACATACCATCAACTAATGAGAGCAAAGATCTGTTACTCTCCCGTTTTTACAAAACTATGTGTATTCAGAACCTTATTCTTTACAAAGTGACAATTTCAGAATTTAAATTTGTTGCAAATATTGTAAAGTGGCTTGTAAAACTTGTGATTTCAGAAGTATTAATGTCATCTTGTAGAGAATAAAATTATGCTTATCCATTGTTACACACACTTGTATAGTCTTTTAAAACTGTATGAAAAGATTCGAGTTGTACGAGAGAAAAAATGGCGGTTAACAAGAATTAAATTTGACACTTTACGAATAAACAAATGATGATGTAATCAATGATTTTGAAAAAAAATTAAATTGCAGAACCATCTATTTTAACAAAATTTGATATTAATTAATCGTTCATTGTAACAAAATAGCATTTTCTTAAAATAATATTTTGTAAAAGTTACTGAATAGTGACGTGATAGATAATTTAAACAAGATCACAATTAAAAAGCGGAGTGAGTTTCGAGAAAATTTTTACGTAATATTTCTTTGTTCTAAGAGTGCACAGATCTGTTTACTCACACGATAAACATTTATTCACCGTCGATTGAAAAGTTAAAATATAATTATTTATATTATTGGGGTAATTTTTTTTTGCTGTGTATTTTCGCATTTTTCATTAGTAAAAAAGTGCCTAAATAAATTTCTTTATATTTCTGCTTTATCTTAATTTAACGTCTTTATTTTCCTTCACGTTTTTTCTGTTGTTTAAAAATTCATTTTGCTGCTCATTCTCAAGATATTTTTACTATAACTAATACTTTTATATAATCTTAATATAATTCTTTAAGCCCCCCTTTATTTGTGAAAAGGATGTGTCACATCTAAAACCAATTTTATTGTTTAAATAATGGGAATATTAAGGCCAAGAATTACTTTCTTTTTCTTTTGTTTGAAAATCCCTTTAATTCGTATCCCAAAGGCATCGTATGTGATTATTATAATTTTCAATTCTTTTGAAAATTCATTTTCATCCTTAATCATATAGAATTTAAACAATGGAATTTTATAATTATCATTTGTTTATTCTAATGAAATTATATATGTGCAAATTACTGCCATATAATCCTAGTTTCTTTTGGTTTTGTGACATTTTCTCATTTATTAATTGCAGATTTAAGATAGTTATTTAAAAATAATAATTTAAAAATGTGTTTGTAGTAAGATATGTCACATCTTGATCAGAACTCCAAAAGGTTCCACTTTGTGAGGATATTTTTGGGACATAGATCTTTAAGTGAACTGTTTTACTTAGAAAAAATGTTACATGTGTTTTTGAAATAAGAAATTGTAATAACGGTTGTAATAAATTTCTTTTTTTCAATAATTTTATTCAGAATTTAGTGGTCTCAATAAAACAAAAAAAGAACTTTGTGATTAAAAACTTTAAATAAGAATATTATAGTCTAAATATTTTTAATTAAATTTATTAAATTATTTTTATTTGAATTTAGTTCGAATAAGAATTTGCAAACAATTTTTAAGGCGTTAAAAATATCTGTAATTAATATAATTAATACTTGAAAACTTTTATTTAGTTTCAATTCAAACTTGTTTGTTGGTTTGTTAATTTCAAATTTTTCTTTTAATCATTTTATGTTTATTTATACTATTAAAATTAAGTAGTTTATTTATATTAAATAATCTTACATTAATTTTATCTAATATTTTTTAATAAGAAGAGGTGACATGATATGTGATCTTTATGGCGTTAGTTTATTTGTAAAAACCTACTGATGAGGAAAGTAGATAAAACAATATTTTAAATAACACAAACAACATCATTTTATGACAAGTTTACATAATCAAACTTTTTAAAACATTCTTACTCATAGTATTTTGCACATTAATCTTTGTATCCAATGACCTTATCACGTTCTTAATAATTATTAAAATATTTTAATAAAACCTTTATATTAGGCATGATTAATTTACTCATACAGCCCCCTATTGTGTCCACTAATATTGGTTTATCCCTTCAATCGACAATGCTCAAGAACAGAGATGACAGGTAGTTTTTACAATATATGTCGCATTACACCTATTACATGCGATATGAACATAGATCAATAAATTCTTAAGTATAATCATATAATATTAATATAATTTTTGTCATGCTAATAATATTTTAAAAAATAATAATAATAATTTTTATCTTTTGTCAAAATAAAAATAAATGAAATATCATCAAATAATAATTTAAAACAATCTTGATACCGTGGATAAAATATTTTTAGTTTTGAATGTTACAATAAATGTCTTTTTATTCCAATAATAGAAAATTGTGTTTTTGTGAATTTTATGAGTTAACTAAATTATTTTAAACATATTATTCAAAATTATTTTAAATAATAAATTTATAATTTTTCCGTCATATCAAGAGGGTTATCAATAATTGAGGTATGTAACAAAATAAATAAAGGAATATAAGTTAAAAAATCTAAAAAATTCAATTCTTTCATCCATCCAAGTCTTTGATTTATTTCTTCAATATTTTCTTGTTTTACCCCACCGGCTCTCAGTTCAACCATCAAAGCACTTAAAGGAATTGAATTGGAACTCGAATCGACGTTGACTTCCCAAAGCTTCTAAACCATATTTTAATTATAAGAAGCAATAATACGAATTGTGAATTTCGTATAATCCAGATAAATTCATATAATTATATCTTTGTATTTTTTATTATTTAAGAAAATCTGTAAAAGTAGTACTTTGTTTTAATTTTAAAAGATCTGATCCTGTTATCGGTAACGTTTTGAGATTAAATGTCTGACATTGGCCCATATCATTGTTATGTTCAAATATCAATGGGATATATTATATTCTATCAATGCTATTTAAAAACATTATATATATATATATATATATATACCCAAGTCTCTTTTTACACGGTCTTCCTTTAACACGGTTTTTTACACAATTCATTTATATTTACACGGTATTTTTCACGATTTATTTTAATTCACACGATTTTTGTAAAAATTAATGTTAACCAATTGCATCGTAAGTATGTACCAACACTGTAAATTTCAATCATTTAATAAAGATGTGCATGTATTTATTGAAAATATTTAATCGTAGTACTTATTTAATTTATTAAATATTTAATTGTATGTAAGTTGCTAATACATTTATGCATTTTTTATCTTGATAGATATTTTAATTATTTTCTTATTATTAATTTGAAGTTCATTCGGTTCAAGTAATTCTAGCTGATATCATAAATATATAAATTTAAGAATTTCAACTGAGTTTTTATATATTTGCTTATAGATAATGCTCCCGGACATACACATTTAGAACACCCAAATGTAAAAATTGAATTTTTGCTACCTAATACAACGTCTTTATTACAACCACAAGATCAAGGTATAATAACCACGTTTAAAACTTATTATTTAAAACAAGCATTTCAATATATTTTGGATGAACTAGAAAATGACAGTTATTGATGCTTGGAAGAAGTTTTCAATTAAGGATTGTGTCAAATTTGTAAATATTGCAGTACATGAATTAAAAAAAATCAACTTTAAATGCGTGTTGGAAAGCGGTTTGGCCAGAATGTGTCAAAGATAACAATTGCGTGCTTCCAATTTTCACCGAATATTCCAACATTATAAATTTATCAAACACAGTTGTTCGAATAGGGTTTGAAGATTTGGGTTTTGAAGATATTGACGAAGTCATACAAGATCCAGTTATTAGTAATTAGTCATTAATAGAAGTTGCGCCGAGAAAAAGTGGAATTGTGACGTCTGTTATTAAATAAAAAAAAATATTCTTAATTCTGCTGTTATTGGATCTAATCTACGAAAATGCTTTCTTTTTTTCTTTGTTAGTAATTTTTTTTAATTATTTTTAACACTTTTTTACACGTTTTATTTAAATTTACACGATTTTTTTTACACGCTACATATCGATCGTGTAAAAAAGACTTAGTTGTATGTAAAATAACGCAATATATGACGAAACGGGTTATCCGGACTAGGTGATAAAATTAAAATAATTGGCATTGACTGTATACATTTTTTAACGGAAATTCGTCTATTTGACGGATATATTAAAATACAATTTTTTTTGTAAATTATTTATTAAAAAGCTTTAAAATTTTATTCATTGTTATCGTTACATGTAAATTCTATTTCAATGTACAATTTCCGCATACACTTGTTACATTTCTCTTTGTACAATATCTCGGCATCGATGGCTGCCAAATCTACAAATGTTATAAAACACGTGAAGGGCCTCCAAAGGCCTTCTGCTTTCACAGTATATTTTCCAGCCATTTGGTCGATATTATCAACCTCATACTTTGTTTTTTTGTAAAATACTACTGTTTCAGAGACACGTTTGGGGTTTTAGTTTATTTTCACATTTTTATGTTTAGAACTGAGCAATAATACCTTTTTCTTTGCTTTTGATTTGTAAATTGTGAGCACATGTTCATCTGATTTATAACGATTTGTAGAATATTGGATCATATTATCCGTTTTAGTCTTTGCAATTTTTAGAAAGTTCCTTCTGCTTGCAAACAAAGTTAAAAATCAAATTAAATAATGCCATTTGTGATTATTGTATATTATAAATTTTATATTTATTTATTTTATAATATAAAATAATCACAAATGGCATTATTTAATTTTACAATGTAGAAAGGGTCGGCATTATTCAAAATGGTATAAAAAGCAGTCCATATGATCAGATAGGGCTTTGTGGGATAAAAATAACAATGAACATTACAAAGATCAAGAAAATGTCACAAGAAAATGCAGCTAAACACTGATTTGAAGGAGGAGATTGAGAAAGAGTTTAAACAAATGAAACAAAGAAAATAAGTACGAAGGCTTAATTATGATGAAGAAATGGACTATTAAAAGGCATTTGAAGCGGAATCTAAGATAAACAAAGATCTTTTAGAAGAAGTTGATTTAAAAATAAAAAAGTCACTTTTTTGGGGTAAGAGTTGAAAATTGTTTAATGAAAATAATTATTAATAAAAAAAATTATTTACTTACCCGACATAAGTAAACCTTTTTTTCCAAAGTTTTGAAATCTGCCTTTCCCAGTTTGTTCTTTATCCATGAGCTGTGGAATAAAATTAATTTAATATTATTAAGAAAATAAATATTTTGTATCGTCTTTCCAGTTTAAACGAGACCTTAGTTACTGTTTTTCTGAGACCGAAATATTTAATCTTTGAAAAATGGATTTCGAAGGATTCACTTTTTGTTTTCTTTTAGAGGGAAGATCAATAAATATTTACCAAAAAGTGATATATTGTTGTTCAATTATTTTCATCAACCTTAAGCAAACGAATGAAAATATGCCCATAAAATCCCTGTTCAAATATTATTTATTCTGTGTAATTTGTGCTTACTCCCTCTGTAAGAAGTCCAACAAAACTTTCAACTTTAATAAAACACTTTCAAATTATATTTTACTGCCATTAAACACCTTAGAGACAATCAATGGTGGAACTGCCGAATTCCGACTTCACACTAAGTTTACATTCAACAGTCTGAAGACCTTAAGATCTCTGAAAAGTGATCTCCATCGTTTGTAAAGACTTTTATTTAAAAATTTTATTTTCATTTATCTCTGCTAAAATAACCATTTATATTAAATTCATTATTTTTCTCATTAATTAAAAAATAATACAAAATATTTTTTCTGTATTTTCTATTCTTCTTCAGTGCATTACTGTAAAAGTTTTATTAAAAATCCTGTGATTGGCATTCATCGAGGAAATCTGCTAAGATCTGATAAACATTTCAGAGCACATTAAAGGCTATAAACCAATACAAATATAAAAATATTCTAAGTGACTTGGTCGGTCTGGAGGTAACAATGTTAAATCCTATATTATAAAAAAGTACTCACTCCAATGTCGTAATTTGAATTGATAATGCCGCAAGAACGGCAAACAACTTGAAATCAGCCCCCGATTGCAGATTGTAGTCACAAAGTTTCATAACCTATAAACACATTATTATTTTTATAATATAATACATTTTTACCAAATTCAGATATTCTAGGTCGTAATCTTTCAGATTCATATTGACTCCTTTCAATGCCATTTTTAATTCAGATTCATTTAGCCATAGCTTTTTTTCTTCATCACACTAAATATAAAATATTATAATTTACTACTCTTATTAATCAACAGTTTATTTTAATTGTAAACACAAAAATTAATTTAGTTATAAAATTATTGAACTTACAACATCAAATGTATCATGATAAAGGGACACATTTATTTTCTTTAATATACAATATTTTGCTAGAAAACCGTCTAAAATTATAATAATAATAATAATAATAATAATAATAATAATAATAATAATAATAATAATAATAATAATAATAATAATAATAATAATAATAATAATAACAATAATAACAATAATAATAATAGTAATAATAATTAATTAAAAAAAATTGGCAACGATTTAATTAAAAGATAACGCCAATAAAAAACTTTTCGTACGATATATTTCGACAGCATAACTGTCATCTTCAGCTACTCAAAACCAACTAAAAATCTTATGAATTAACATTTAATTTAAACAAACTATATTTTATTAATTTAATTTTGTAATAAATAAATATTTAAAAAATATATTCAAATAACTTTTAATTAATTTAAAATTTTATTTCTATAAATATTATAATTTTTATTTATATTATAACTTTTTAAAAAATAATATAATTAAAAAATTCAATTATTTTAATATTAAAAATATGTTGATTTTTTTTAAATTTATTAAATTTTTTAAAATTTATTATTTTTAAATTTTTATTGTTAATGATAAAAGAGACTGTTGACAAATTGATTAAAAATCCTAAGGATCCATGTTTTGAAATGTCAGAGTGTAATTTGTCAAATGAGTTTGAATTGAGTGTTGATCTAAATAATAATAAAAATGGATATAAAAAAATTGAGCCTATATATGTGTTAGTATTGCCGTACTCGGAAGGTTTTACAAATTATAAAAGGAAGTTAAGTAAACAGATGGGAAATTCGCAGTATAAGATTGTCTCTAATTCGTATAAGATACGCAATATGTTTATTAATAAATCAGAAACTCCGGTTGGATTGTGTTCTGATCTCGTTTATCAATTTACTTGTAATGGGTGAAATGCCACATACATTGGAGAGACTTCCCGTCATCTCAGTACTCGAGTTCTAGAGTATTGTCGATTGAACGGTTTGACCAATATTAGTGAGCACAATAGACGCTGTAAAAGTGAAATAGGAATGTCTGATTTTAGAATTTTGTTGAAAAGTTTTAATAATTATTGGGAACGCGTGATATGTGAAGCATTGTTGGTAAGGTCATTGGATCCAAAGATTAATGTGCAAAGTGATGTGACTACGAATGTTTTGAATGTTTTTAATAGTTTACGTATGTTAAATCATGTTTATGTATTGTTTTTAAAAAAAAAACTTTTTTTTAATATTATTAAAATTATTGAATTTTTAAATTACATTATTTTTTAAAAAGTTATAATATAAATAAAAATTATAATATTTATAGAAATAAAATTTTAAATTAATTAAAAGTTATTTGAATATATTTTTTAAATATTTATTTATTACAAAATTAAATTAATAAAAAATAATTTGTTTAAATTAAATGTTAATTCATAAGATTTTTAATTGGTTTTGAGTACCTGAAGATGACAATTATGCTGTCGAAATATATCGTACGAAAAGTTTTTATTGGCGTTATCTTTTAATAATAATTACAATAATAATAATAATAATAATAATAATAATAATAATAATAATAATAATAATAATAATAATAATAATAATAATAATAATAATAATAATAATAATAATAATAATAATAATAATAATAATAATAATAATAATAATAATAATAATAATAATAATAATAATAATAATAATAATAATAATAATAATAATAATAATAATAATAATAATAATAATAATAATAATAATAATAATAATAATAATAGTAATAATAGTAATAGTAATAGTAATAATAATAATAATAATAAAAATATAATAATAAAAGCAATTTAATAAAATAATCACACATGTTTCGAATCTTGGTCCAACTGAAATGATGGGCTTTTTATCATTTGCTCTTTTTACTTTTGTTTTTTCTAACATTTTTTCCATTTTAAATTTTCTTTGTTCTGCTTTTTGTTCATTTTCGAGATCTCTTAAGATTTTAAAATCTCGTTTCTTGGCCCCCCATCTTTGTTTTTGAAGTTTTAATAATGGTAACAGTTTACTTCTGATAACGGTAGCTAGTTCATTTTTGGTTTCCATAACATCAGGTGTAGGAGGTTGAAGAATTTCAGAAATTTCAGGCAATGATGGCAGATCAAGTTTTGTATTTACTAAGGATAATATATTGATAAAAGTTTTTTTTTTGAAACAAGTTATTTATACTTTCATCTGATAAAATTTCAATCTTTTCTTCCTCGTTCTCATCAACATAATTTTCGTCCAATAAACCTTGAAAGTCTCTGAACTCTTCCACATCAAGAAAGGTTTCTGTTTTCAATTTATCTGGCAAATCAAATGAATTTTGAAAATCTTTTCTTTTTTGCTTTTGTTGAAATTTACGTGACAAATTTTTATCCATTGACTAATCATAAATAAATAAAATAAACATAATTACAAAGTCATATTTTAAAAGATTTTCAATATATCACTCAATACGGAAAAACGCGTACTTAAACAGAGTTTCCTTCTCTGGATTGTTTTAGAAACCTTTGGAAACCTCTGAGTTTGAGTACCATAATTGTTATACTTTTTCCATTTATATTTTAAAGACTTTTTTTATATATAAAAATTAAAATTTCAGATTTTTAAAAATTTTATATAATTTTCAGAAATTGTTAATGAAACATGATTTGAAATCTTAAACCTCTACAAAATGCTTTTGTCTAATCACACTTTATCTTTTATTACATTAAAATCTATTGATGCAAAATCAAATATAAATTGATAAAAAGTAAATAATTTTGTCTATAAATTCATTTAATAATTCTTTACTTTAAAATCAAAAAATTCAAAATGCCTTTCAAATTTGCTGAAGTTATTGATAAATAAAAATCGACAGAAATTATTAAATTAATTCAACAAAATTTCGGAGAAGGAAAACCCGAAAAGTTGGTGTTATGTGATAATTATTAATAATAAACTAACTATATCACCAAGTCACTATTCCTTATTATTTGATGACTGATGCGGAAATACTTACGTGCAATGAAATGAAGTAAATATGTATGTGATTTGTATCAATAATATCACTTAAACTAATAATAGTTCCTTTTCTAGATTATACAATTAAAAGTACTATAGATCGTATTACGACTGCATGTTTGTGTTTAGAATATCTTGAATAAATATTGTAAAATAATGTCTTCTAATAATTGAGTAATAAATTAAAGTTTTGATAATATCTCATGATGTTGATTAAGTATTCTACCAATTTACTTTGTTTCATTTTTTCAACTGGAAAGTCATAAAGAAGTAATCAAATAGTCTATAGAACCAAAACCTTAAATGGAAATTACTTTTAACTCTTATTATTCTTAAATGAACGTTTTTGTTTATATTTTAATCTTTCACTCATCCTGGTGCTCTGATTCTATATGTAAGCTCGATAGCCACCAAAATTCGTAAGAATGTCTCTAAAAGTATAAATATGATGAATTTTGTCAAAATTGGATTAAAATTATATATATATATATTTGCAAATTAAAATAAAATTTCAAAAAATAATTTATGAAAAATTGGTTTTATAAAAAAGGAATTTATAATAAAAATGCAATTGGATAGAGTGTGATATATTTGAAAATTTGTTTCACGGATAAATTTCATTAGATTATCATATTTTGAGGGTTTAAAAGTCAGAGAAAATAAAACCTTTAACTCAATAGAATCTGTTATTGTTTCCGATGGGATTGGGACTTGTAATTCTGTAAATGAATTGAACAGAATGGTAAGCGATTCAGTATCTTTAGATGGACTATCTTTGACTAGAATTAAATTTTTACTTAATTGTATAATAGTAATAGTAATAATAATAATAATAATAATAATAATAATAATAATAATAATAATAATAATAATAATAATAATAATAATAATAATAATAATAATAATAATAATAATAATGGTGATAATAATAATTATAATATTAATTATTCAAAGAAAGATGGTTTTAAACATTTAAATTAATTATTAAATAAATGATTAATTTAAATGATTAATGTTTTTTTAATTAAAAAATTTTATATATTGTGGTACGATTTGTTTACCATAATTATTGGTTAATTTGTTTAAATTTTCTTATTTTCATTGAGATTTTGTTAATGTGACTTCTAACCTGAAGACTGATAAACAAGCGAAATATATAGTGAAATGTTATATAGAATGTATTTAAAAGTATTATAGAATGTATAAAGGTGTTTTTCAATTAATAATAATAATAATAATAATAATAATAATAATAATAATAATAATAATAATAATAATAATAATAATAATAATAATAATAATAATAATAATAATAGTAATAATAATAATAATAGTATTATAAGGACATTTTTTCACCTCTAATTTCTTTATAAGTGACATAATATTTTCTATAAAATTTGACTATGAATCAGATTTATTTAAGGTATTCACGAAGTTTCAAGTGATTTCACTTGAAAAAGCCGTGCCGAAAATTCGTGAATACCTTAAATAAATCTGATTCATAGTCAAATTTTGTAGAAAATATTATGTCAAATAATAATAGTAATAATAATAATAATAATAATAATAATAATAATAATAATAATAATAATAATAATAATAACTTCAAAAATAATAAATTATAATCTAATAACAAATATCATAGTTCTATTTTATTTTTACTGAACTTAAAAAGTTATAAATCACCTCTTAAAAACGATTCTGTAACTTTTTCATTTGACCTGGGAAAAGTGGGCCTATATTCTGTATCATTTATCTGTTCTAAATAACAGATAAATAAAATAATTATGTTTGAGTAGCTAATTTCAATCAACCTTGATTAGAAATGTTAAATGACAAAGCCTCTTTGTTGGTTCCCACTGCAATTTTAGGGTCAATCAAAGCTTTGGAATGTATTTGATTGTTGGGTTCACATTTATCTAAATTACCTGAAAAATGACTAAAATAATTAATTATTCAGACTTTTTCATTGTATAAAAATTTATACAGCATCGCCAAATATTTTTTAGTTAAAAATACAAAAATCCGTAAAAATAGTTTTATTCATTTTTCAAACATGCTAACATTAGGAGGTTTGGATTTACAACAAAATATTCCACGTTTCTATCATATAAATAATCGTCTAAACTCTACAGTTATATCATTGATAAAATCAAACATATTTTTATTTTAAATAAAAAGGAAGCCTTTATTTGTCTTTATTTGTGAATTAATTAAGATTTACATGAGAGAAATTGGGTAAAATATTTTTTATACATTTAATAATTAAATTATTATAAATATAATAAAAATTCTTCTTTTTCTTCTTCTTCTTACTATTATTATTAATGTTTCGATGTCGATAACAGTTAAAGTTCTGGCGTCTTCATCATTAATAATTTTAATCATTAATCTCTTTATATCCAAAACGGATGGATCTGTTAAACCTTTGTAGCGGATCTTGTTTAAAACCTCGTTTGAATTTGAATTCAATCCTTGGAGGAAAACTATTTTTTTGTTGGAATAGGAAGTGTTGATGATCAGATCCGAACATTGTACGATTTCATCATCTAATTCTGGCCAATAAGTAATATGAGGATGAGAGAAATCGCTTATGGAATTAATTATTTCTTGAAAAGATTTAGCAGTTACACGGATAATTAATTCTAATTGAAATACATGAAAATTAATTATAGTCATTGTAAAAAATTATTAAATTTATATCAGTTTTAAATTCCTAAAACTAAATTGAGTTTCAATTGATTAAATTTATTTGTATTATGAGAGTATTTGGCGCCCTAGGAGAACCAAAAATATGGCACCTTGGTTAAGAAACAAACTCAATAATGCTTCAATAAATAAAACAAGTAAATGAAAATAAAATAACTCACGAAGTATTTTGTTCCATTCTAATCCTTTTAAGATTGTATATGTCATTTTGGAGTTGTTTTTTTAAACCTTTGCTATTATCTGTTTTTGGTCTGTTTCGGGCCTACAAATTCCCACAAAAAGATTCGCACGCAAAATTCAAATTCCACAAAAAACAGATAAACTAACTTGATTTGATCAAACAACATCAAATTATTCCAATAATTTCCACAATTAATTAAAAAATGTCGAAGAAAAGCAAAGAACCAAAACAATATCATAACGCGCTCACAGACGCGAGTACCCTACAAATAAAAACGCACAACTCACCCAAACTTGCACACAGAGGCTATAGAAACAATTATTAACAATACTTTTATAATTTTTATGATACTTATTATTAAATTAACATGACAATGATTTAATTAATAAAACCTATTTCCTACAAACATATTTCGACAATATTTCTGGCATCGTTAAGTAGCTATATAATTTATAGATTTAATAAACAAATTAAACAATTTATTTTAACTCAAAATTCTTTTTAATTTTTGGGTTTGATAATTATTATTTTTTCAATTTCATTATTTTCAAGAAATTTATAATAGATCTTTTAATGTTTAAATTTCACAGATTTTTAAATCAGACATACATATTTAACCCTTAAATGTTTTATTGTGTTCGTTAATATTAGTCAATACATTTGATGTCCGGGAGTCTCTCCATTTTATGTGGAGCTGCACTTATTACATGTAAACTGATAAAAGAAATCCGAACACAATTCAACCAGAGTTTAAGACTTATTAATAAGCTTGTTACATACTTTAGAAACATATTATGTTTTAAATTGCCTAATAGCTTACTTAAAGTTAAGCTTATTGTTCTTATTAATTTTATTTCATCAACAGATTTACACACACTAGTCGAGTTACACTCATACATTCTTAAAAATGGATCCTTAGAAATTTTAATAAATTTATCAACAGTCTTTCATCATCAAAACAACTATTTTAAGTATCCATTCTTCGGCGACAGCTCAACCAACATATGAGCACCGTTTTTTGAATTTACAAAAGTAAAAAATCAAAACAATGAACAATAAATTAATCATTTCCCCATATTTCCTTTACTTATTTACTAAAACTTTCAGGATAATTATAAACAACCTTATCAGTTGGTTTTTATAAATCTATGTCATATAGTGTGTTTTTGTAACTTTTTCATGTAATGCAAAAACGACAAATCTCTATTATTATTATTATTATTATTAAATATTATTAGTATTATTTTTATTATTGTTATTATTATTATTAAAATAAATTATCGTTATTATGATTATTTTTTTATTAATATTATTATTATGAATATTATTATGTTTGTGAATATAATTCTCTACATGTACGCCCTATGTATATTTTCTCTTGTGTATTATTAAAGATCACCAAAATCCTGGAAGGAATTCATCAATTATTAGTTTGTCAAGATCAGTAGAGTATAAGCATTGAAAACCTACTCAAGAGTTATTCATTTAAATTTTGTTAGTTATACATATTATGAATAACTTTGAAAAATAAAATAAGGTTTTAAATTTTATTTGAAATTTCTTTCTTGTTATGAAGACAAATGTTCAACACACCTTTATAAAGCTTAATTGCGTAACATCTACAATGAGTTTATTGGTTTACCAATTATTGACAAAGAATACTTTCAGACACACAAACATACCTATATTCAAACACAATCATTAAACATCATAACCAATCTTTGATCTACAAACTACAATTTCGATATAATAGTATGTAATAGGTTAATTTAATTAATTATAAAATATTCCTTGATTATGCTTCCTTACAAAAATAAAAATACAAAATATTTAGCTTAGAATTATTGTTGAAAGAGAAAACATTTTGAAGACTTATAGTAACTTTAAATTTATATTTTTAATTTGTTATATACATTTTCATTTTAATTTTATTCATTCAAAAATTAAACAATTAACTAAAAAAATAAACTATCAATATTTGAAAAGTTTAGCTAAATTTTGACCGATTGAAAAGGATTATTTTATAATCAAAATTTTGCGTCTAAATAATATTTTACTGCAAGCTTTTATTTTGTTATCTTGGTTAACATTTGATTTATGAAAAAAACAGCTCACTTAATACTTAAATTGACTTATTGAAATTATTCTTTTGAATTTACAAAGAATCAAGTATTATTCCTATCATTATTTTTTTTATTGCCATACTATAATTCAAATATTTACTTGTTTCAATAATTTCAATAGAATGTGTTTTTAAATTTGGAGTATCTACAAAATTTCAAAAATTATTTACTTAAAATTATTAAATAAATTTAAAGCTTTTTTCCAAACTTAATCAAAATCCACAAAATGTTTATTAGAAATAACATTATATATATAACTATATTTACCGCTAGTAATATATATATTAAAGAAAAACACCAATCCAAAATATATATTCAGCTACAATATATTTCGACTGAATTCTTGCCTTCGTCAAGTAGTCTTGAACTTTAAACTATTTAGAATAAACAAATTTCTGCTTTTAAATTCTCGGATTATATTATCAAAATTAAAGATTCTTATTTTTATAAATCACAAATTCTTGAAAATTTAAAAAAATTAATTTTCTAAAATTTTACAGATCATGTCCATTATCTGCCACCTAGGTGACAGATAATACCCATAACATTGAATTTAAAATTATTATGTTAAATGTATGTTTTTATAATTATATAATTATTATTTTTATTATTATGTTTATTATTATTTTTATTTTTTGTTTATTATTATTTTTATTTATTGCTATTATTATTATTTTTATAATTATTATGTTATAATTTTTATAATTATTATGTTTATTTATGTTTTTATAATTGAATAAAACAAATAGAATTATTATTATTTAGGTGTATCTTGTAGGTGGCAGATAATGGACATGATCCAAAACTATTTTACATTTAGTTTCATCCTGCATCAAAAAATTACGCTTACTAATATCAATCATTTCTATCATTCGACTGTGATCGAAAACGTGAGAATGGAAATGACGGGCAGTCAATAAATAAACTATTATTTTATAAAATAATAAACAAACTAAAAGAAAACGCAACATAACAACAAAACCTAAATAAAATGGAATAAATTAATCATTTTTGAAAGTACAAATGTGACAAACATGACTGGCATGGCATGTCTAAACATATGTAATATGTACAATTTTACAACTATATTTGATCAAAACCTCGGGTAAAAGGTGGTTTCAATCAAAATTTTATGTTACCACGACAATCTAGCAAATTTGTATGTAAGTCAGAGAAATTCTAAATAAAATTAAATTAAAAAAAATAAAAAAAATCTACAGTTTAAAAAAATGAGAAAAGATGTGCTTAAATGAAATTTAAATAAACTATTTGTGAGTAAAGAAATTTAATTAAAAAATCACACAAATAAATTGTCGATCTAAATTAGAAAATAAATAAAATTTAAGTTAGAATCACAAGGTCAAAATATAACATGCAAGGTTAGGATCAAATTTTAGGTATATAAACAGATGACATTTGACAGAATTTTAAATAAATTTGTGCACGACAAGTTCAGAACGAATTTACAGAAACCAATTGTCAATATTGGACTTTTTTGTCAAACTCTACAGTCATTTGAATTCTCAATCAACTGTACCACTTCCAAGATACCCAAAATAAGTGTCGTTGGTCGTGCTACAGTTGAGATGCATGCATAATTTATATAGCACTGTGTATTCATGAATTTTCTTTCAATAATGTTTGTTAAATACCTAGAGGTCTCTTCTGATTATTGTATTTTCCCCGGTCCCAACCGGAATTACACCAGAAAAGATAACCAATTCAAAATACGGAACAGCTCCGCTTTGCGATTCATTCCTGTGATGCAATGGGGATATCCTTTTTACTGCAGGCAATGGTATTCGAACTTCAATTTCTATGGAGGTTTTTTCAGAAAAATTATCAAAACAATTCCAATTCACTTAATTTAACATAACGAATAATCAAAGTTGTTTGCATCTGGAGTTGCACCAGCAATTATAGAAAAACACTTGGCGTTATTAATTTCATCAATAATTTTTCTTTGAACAAATGTGCCACAGGTTGATAAACAACATGCTCTAATAATATCGGATCATATTTACTTAAAAGTTTTACTAAGCCAAGAAAGTGTCTATTATTCGGGTTTTCAATACGCTCGTTAGATTCAGAGAAAGCTAGTCCTCTCTCTGAGAGAAAAATAACATATCAAGAAAACGTTCCAACAGCTTTTTCTAACATGTAACTTTATTTTTAAGTTCTTTTACCAGTAAATTATCTAATCAATGATTAACTAAAGCAGCATTTTGCGCAGTTTTCTATGAAATACACATTTCTTTGGGTAAGATAAAATCTTTGAGAGATTTTATCCGATCATTTAACTTCTCACCACCATTTTTTATGTTGTATCCAAATTTATCTTTTAAATATGATAAATGAGTGTTGTTGTTCCAAATATAACATATAGCACAATAAATTGATTGGTTTTAAACGCACCAGCATATCCAATCTCTATCACACGATTCTCCATTTGTAAGTTTCTTAGAAAGTAAACTATATGGAAATCCACGGTAGGTTGGGTCTTTCGAAATATTTTTTTGGGATTTCAAACCCAGTAATTTCCATAAATGATTTCATTTGCGCCTGATTATTTTTATCAAGCACTCCAATATCCATACACAATAATGATTCAGTATTCAATAGATTTACTCCAATTTCTTTATCTTCCGTTTGCACGGTCGTCAATTGACGATTTTCATCTGGTAATTCCATTGCACTAACTCAGGCTTGCCAGAATTTTCAAAACTCAAATCGGGACAGTACAAAAAAAATTTGATTAAAAATAAAATTTGTATCACTGAGCAGTGTTAGCACTTGTTGGCACCTAAAGTGACTAACTACACCCTCTGGCACTGTGGTTACAATTTTAATGCTCTCAGTATCAACATTATTTTCCTTTAGTTTCTCTATTTAGATAACGATATCGCTTACTGCAGTTTCAATTCTGGATTTTTCTGTATTAAATGTTGAAGGTCTTTTTGCATGATTTGATGAATCCTTAATAAAAAAATGTGAAATCGGTTTTAAACTTTTAATAGCTGACTCCTTAAGTTTTTTCTTTTGCATTTTTTTAAAAATCTTTTTAATTACCTACCTAATATATATCTTTTTATTTATTATCAATAATCAGAGACACAAAAAAAAATTACCAGTTATTTTAAATTTTATGAAGTTTAAACATTTCAGTTATAGAATTCAATAACATTTTAACAATATATAAAAATAAACTTTAACAATATTTTTTAAGTTTTAACCACCTCAATGACAGACAACACAAAATACTTAATAAACTTTTATTATACAAATTTGAACTTATGTAACTATTCGTAAAAGTGTGAAATAAAACATGGTTACTTATGAGACGGAGAAATATACCCACTAGTCGACACAATGCATTACCCGTACAACTTCTCTTTGGATCTCATACATTAGTTAAAGACCTATTTTATCCAGATGTAGAACCAAATGACAGAAACTTGAAAACAGCAAGGATTACGAGTACATATTCCAAAAGACCTACGCAATCCACAATACGTTTGACTTCTGAGGGGATATCCAAATTCCTTACAATCACACTATTTGGAGGCCCTTTTAATTAAGATACGCATGGCGAACGACCCTCACCACCCTTTCCTCTTTCAGGGCCTATATATATAGAAACATGAGTAAGTCAAATAAAAGAAATATATTTCGTGAAAATTATCCTCATCTTCAGTCTGCCATCATAGTCTTTGTTAAATTTTATATACGGAAACAATAATGATGTAATTGTTACGATTTAATGATTTAATTAAATAATCTCAATAAATCTGCTGCTGATTGAACGCTTATTTTAGTGGATTGTGATTTAATCACCAAAGCCTCACATAAAATTCTTTTCCACTTATTACTGAAGTTTTTATATAAAGTTTTAAAATCTTTTAAATCAGTTGTGCCTTTGCACATTTTTCTGTGCTCGATAAATTTACTTACAACTCTCAAACCGCTATGTTCCTGAACCCGTATGCGAAGATAACGGGAAGTTTCTCCAATGTATGTGGAATTGCACCCATTACATGAAAATTTATACACTTGATCAGAAACTAAACCTATTGAAAACTAAACCCAATATATTTAGTTTCTGATCTAGTGTATAAATTTTCATGTAATGGGTGCAATGCCACATACATAATTTTACCCAATTTCGGGTTCATTCGTGTATTCCAAAGTTAAGATACCTCTCTTAGTCTCTTTATCAACACGACTATCCTTTTGACCCATTCCAATCATAGCAACATGATGTCTAACAATCGACATAAACATTAATTCATATAAATATAATTTCAGAAGGAATATCATTCCAAAGATATAAAAGTGGAAAATAATTCAAAAACGTTTATTTAATTCAAATTTAACAAAAAATCGCAAAATTCAAAATATTTCCACCAAATTTCACACAGTTTCAATACGGCTAAAACAATCAACTCTAGAAAAACTCTAAAGTTCACTCAATTCGAAAATAAAATTAAATCTAAATAGCGAACACAGACGAGTAAATCATAATTTTTATACATGTTGAAACTATATGATATAGTGTTAATGATTAACGATGTGTGTGTATGTCTGTGACCTATTTATTTAGTAATAAACTATTTGACTTACTTGTTCTCGCGGTAACTACAAGGCTTAAGTAGACGGAATTACTTAAACGTGGCGTACATAGACATTTGGTCGATTGCCATGGTAACACAACTTACTTTTTTTGTGAACTGTATGAAACTTTCACTTCGCCGACTTTTTACAAGGGTCTGCTATAAAGATGATATATGTTCTAGCGATGAATAATCAGTCTATTTTCATTAGTCTAATTCCATGCACTCGTAATCACTTTACCATACTCCTTTCAGGCCATTAGCTCACTAGTAAATCCTTCGAATTCCCTAGTTGAATAAGCAATTTTTGATCTGTTAAGAATATGTTGTTGAGTTAATTCTAACACTAGAGTTTTTATGAAATGAAGTTTGTATTTTATTAGTTTGTTTTGGTTATCCTTCTTAAATTTACGATTCATTTAACAATAAATTGTTTATTTTAAAGCTTTCATTATATATATATATTATATATATATATATATATATATATATATATTTAATTATAATAATAATAATAATAATAATAATAATAATATTAATAATAATAATAATAATAATAATAATAATAATAAATTACCATTATCATTGAAATCTGAGTTCTTTGAGGTTTTGTTTATTTCTACTGAAAATATATACAAAATTCAATACCATATGATTAGTTATTTATCGGATAAATTATATATTAATATATTTCAAAATAACAGCTCACTTAATACTTAAATTGACTTATTGAAGTTATTCTTTTGAATTTACAAAGAATTTTTTTATATTTTAATAATTAATGAGCACTCAATAAAATTTTTAAATAAATTCGAGTAATCTAATTTATTTATCATGTAAAGATTTATTGAATTAAAATACTCATTAAGCAGTGAATTAAAATACTCATTAAGCAGTGAATTAAAATAATAATAATAATAATAATAATAATAATAATAATAATAATAATAATAATAATAATAATAATAATAATAATAATAATAATAATAATAATAATAAAATTATAAGTACTTTTGAAATTTGAAGTGTTTGATGTTCTGTTTATTTCTACTGAAAATATATATATAAAATTCAATCCAAATTATTAATTATATTTTTTGAATAAATTATAAATTCCAAACTATGAGCTCACTTTTATTTAAATTTTATAATAAAAATAATTTATGAATTACGTTTTATTGAAGTTTCAAAGAATTGCTTTTTATTTTAATAATTAATGAGCAGTCAATAAAGCTTTACATTATTTTGAGTTATTTCATTATTTATATAAATATTTATTGAATTAAAATATTAAAATAAGTAATATGAATAATAATAATAAACTTTAAAATATTTTTTGTCGATAGCGGATCTATTAAATTTATAATGTTGATAAATCGAATTTAAAATTTTTGAGATTTGTTTAAATAAATATATTTGTTGAATAGAGTTAAGTGAAAGAAATATCAACCAAAGAAGAAGAAGAGAAAGCGAAAGTCTAGTTAAATTTTGATTATCAGTTGATCAGAACCAATTTTCAGTCAAAATATTTTATATTTTATTTTATGAACAAACATTGCGGAAATTGGTTAACATTGTTATTTTAAATTCTATTAATAATAATAATAATTTTAAATTACCACTATCATTAAAATCTGAATTCTTTGAGGATTTGTTTATTTCTACTGAAAATATATAAAAAATTCGATAACAAATTATATATTGTTTTTTGAATTATATTTTATTGGATAAATCATATATTAATTTATTTCAAAAAAGCTCACTTAATATTTAAAATGATTTTTTAAAATTAATCATGAATTACTTTCTACTGAATTTTCACAGAATTTTTTTGTATTTAAGGAATATGTTATATTGTTTTTATTTTCACTGCATTTTTTATTGACAATTGATATTTGCATGTTTTGGTTGGAATTATTAATTTGCGATAAATTCATTTCTCGATTTGAAAGTTTCTTCTTTAAATTCTCTTGTTCAACAGTTTGCTATAAAATAATAATATACAATTATTATAGTATAAAAACACGAATATATATATACTATGGAACAAAATAAATGTAATTATTTTAATTTTTAATTGTTATCTATGTTTCTTTAACAAAAAAGAAAAAAAATTATCAAATAATACAAAATCGAATATTATATACACACGTATGATTTATAAAACCTTTGTTTTTATTTTTATTAATACATAATATTTTTTTTAATTGATAAAAAATAATAGAGCAAAATAAATGTAATTTTTTAATTTTTTATTAACTAATAGTCTGTAGCACCTCCTTTGTTTCAAATAACCTCAGATAGGTGTTCATATATTAAATATAAAAGTTTTTGTATAAATTCCTGCGGTAAATTTTCCCATATTTTAACTTTCATGAATTCATTATTCAAATTACTAGCCGGAGCTTCACCAGATTTTTTTAACAAATGCCCTGCAATGTTCAATCAGGTTTATATCTCCACAGAAGGAAAAATATTTTCTTGTAAATTTTTAATATATTTAAATGTATTCATTTTTCCATTAATTTTCCATTAATTTCCAACTCCATTTTCACATATACAGACCCAAGCCATAATACTTCCACCATTTTGTTTAAAAGGTTTTCTAGTACATTTATTTTTAATCTTTCTCCAGCTCTGCGACATACATAAGTAAGCCAATCACTATTAAACAAATTTATTTTTGATTCATCCAACCAGATAATCTTTCTCCAATAGCTTTTAGGTATTACAATAAATTATTCGGCAAATTCTAATCTACCTATTTTATTATTTTTAGATATAAAATGTACTGTTTTAGGTCTTATAGCCTTAAACCCTAGAAACTTAATTCTCTTGATCGTTTTTGATGAGATAGCTTTTTTGAATTTTTTCTCTACTTTATTTTCTTTAAGTTTTGGTACAGATATGAATCTATCTACATCAATTTATTTTTTTAATTCAACTAATTCTTTATCAGAAAGAGACATTTTCCTAACAGAATTATTCCGTTTTGATTTAAAATCTTTTTCAGTATATGTTTTCAATACATAACGTATACATCTAGGTGTTACTTGTAGTAATTCAGCCATTTTCTTTTGTTTCATTCTTTCTTTTTTCCATCTAAAAATTGAAGCTCTTTCGTTTTCAGATAATAATATTAAATATTTATAAATTATTTTCAAAATGGCGGGATCATATTTTACTACTAATTAAAAAATTACATTTATTTTGTTCAATCCAGCTTTTTGTATATAAAAAAAATCTTTCCAACACTGTAAGTTATAAAGTTTATTTAACTTAATAATTTTATAAAACTATACTAGGAATGTAATTTGAAACTAAATAAAACTTCTCGTCCATTTTTTTTGTACTTTGGGCATTTTTTAAAAAATTACATTCATTTTGATTATTGAACAAGAAATCTCAGATCTATCTTCAAAATATGCTTGAAATATTTATTATGCTGGATTTGTTCAATATGTAAAAATACGAAAATTGGAAATTAAAAATCCTCCGATTAGTATATTCATATTAGATATATTCATATGAGATAATATTTACAATAATGTTTACCAAAAGAATATTTCACCACCAGAAAAATAAAAAAAGAATAAATATTTAAAAATAATTCGTTTTATTTCAGTGATTTTTTTGTAAATGCTTAACTTTGAAAAATTTAATTTCAAAATGCAAACTTACAAAACTGATTTGAGTTTTATCTTTTCTTTTCCACATGTTTTTATTTTCTTTTTCTGAATTTTTAATGTTTTTCAACTTCGCGACTTTTATTTTCTATATAAAGCATTTATAATAATAATAATAATAATAATAATAATAATAATAATAATAATAATAATAATAATAATAATAATAATAATAATAATAATAATAATAATAATAATAATAATAATAATAATAATAATAATAATAATAATAATAATAATAATAATAATAATAATAATAATAATAATAATAATAATAATAATAATAATAATAATAATAATAATAATAATAATAATAATAATAATAATAATTGTTACAATTTTTTTCCACACTTCGGCATCATGTATTGTTGCTGTTTTCGATAATTTAAGAAAATCGTAGTTTGCCATATTCTGAAATTTTTTGTGAAATTTTTATTATCAAATATTGAACCTCTGATAGCCATGTATTTAGCTCACTTATCCAAACTAGTTTTTCTGCAGCTTGATGAGTTACTGTTGACCGGTCTATTTGATTAATATATGAAGGACCCCGGGAAAAGGATGAATATTTATTTTGCTCACGCGATTGACGACAGGATAATTCAATGTTGGAGGGCCTGACTGGGTTTGAATCTTCTTCCATTTGACAAAAATTTGGTATGGTATTACTTTGAACTTTGAGCACCTTATTAAATTAGATTGTTAATAAATTAAAAAATATCTGTTAATCTTTATTTATAATATACAAATCACAAATTTACCTTCTCATCTGACAAGAATAGTTTCATAGATAAACTCGTATTTGGTCTCCTTGCACATAAATAATTCCGCGTCGAAGATCTTACAGTTAACGATCTTGAAACAGCTGATTTCTGATAATTGCCTTGAAAACGCGATGGTAACCTATAAGGGGTCTCGTCCAATTCTCCATAATAATTGTTCGTTTCTATTATCGGAAGCGTCATTCTCTTATTAATGACTACATTTATTTATCTCACAAAACGCTTCACTGAAGTCAGAATATGTAGTTCACAGAACTATTTTTCAATGAGTAGATTATCACACATTTATATATACTTTATTGTCATTTTAGATACTTTTTTAATTAATATATTAACTACCAGCACACGAACTGTTTTTCTGTTTATTGGCTCTAACAATAGAGAAATCAATAGATTGGTGAAACTATGTAATTATAGCCATTTGACTGCCGGCCGGGTTGATTTTAACAAGAAATTCAACAGAAATCTCTTCGGCAACAGTAAAAATGACAACAACTAAAACAACAATATTTACAACAACAAAAACAACAAACAAGCTGGGCAGTCATTTAAGAAAATAATCCGAAATTGAAAATAATTATTCTCTTTTTTTACACAGCAATTGTTATTGGGAATGAAATGCAACAATTGTTAAATGTTGGATGTAATATAATTATTATAATAATTATGATAATGAATATGATAATAATAATAATAATAATAATAATAATAATAATAATAATAATAATAATAATAATAATAATAATAGTTTATTGGTGCAGCTTAAAATAAATAGTAAATACATGACAAGATAAGAATTTGTAGCGAATAAAGTATTTATTAAATAAGAAAACCTGTGATTATAGAATTATAATTTTCATTATTATTATTGCGTTTTTTGTTTTATTATTATTATTATTATTATTATTATTATTATTATTATTATTATTATTATTATTATTATTATTATTATTATTATTATTATTACTATTATTATTATTATTATTATTATTATTATTATTATTATCATTATTTAATCTTTAAAATCATTTTTCGATGGTAGAACGATCCTAAAAAGTAAAGTTCATATAAATAACTATACAAAATAATACTTCTTTAGCGTTTGAATTTATCTTTTACCATGATACATTTTTAAAAATATATAAATCTAAACAAAATAAAAATACTTTTAAAAGTTTAATTCAAAATAAAATTTAATTTATCGTTTTTAGAATTTTTGAATTAGTTTACACAATTTTTATAATTTTATTATTCTATTAATAAATATTGCGGAATTATAGTTTTAAAAATAATTCTATGACTGACAAATTATTTAAAATTTTAATAATCAGTAATGATTATCACAGTTATAATAAATAAATAATATTGTTAAAACAATTAGATAAATATCTGAATTTGGAGGACAGCCTATTTGGACCTAGGAAATAAATATTTACATTCAAAATTAGGAACGACGAAAGGTTGGTAGAATTGTTGGCATATATTATTATTATCATTATAATACATCATTACATCATAATTCATTAAAAAGTTAATTGTTTCGCCAGACTTACTTTCAGCAAACAAATATCTGACAGTAGTATGGAATAATACTATTTATGAATAAATGACTGACAGGTTCTGACGTCCGTGGGTATTAATGAATTCATATATCAGTTTCGCACCGTTGATGAAAACTGATCTACCAATAATGTATAACAAAACACTTGTTAAAACCAACCTGAAATTGTACTTTAAAACAAAAAATTTTTCATTCAAATCTAAAAATACAGATATTTAAAAAGAAAATGTAAAATATTTTGTTAAATATAAATAGCTAAAAAAAATAATAGAAAAGTGAACATGAATTTGAAAGCACATAGCCTGCCAAGTTGGAGCCTTAAGATAAACTGTGCAGCATATAAAATTTTCTGACCAAATAAACAGTATTTCACAAAATAATCCAATTGTATTATTTTATTTTTAATATTTTAATAAAAAAAAAAATTTTGATTCACATTTATATTTCAAACAAAAATATTGTCGTAAAAAAATCTAGCATTATTTAAACGTTGTTTTCTGTCAAAAAACAAACTGATTTTTTTATTATTATATAATTTATATACACTTGTGTCAGAGAAATGAATGCTATTATGTTATTTTATCGTTCTATTACTAGTTAAGACTGAAATTGAATTAAAATAAAACATATCTAAACAAAGTTTAACTTTGATATTTTTTGATATTTTAGCTATATGTTTTTACTGTAGTAATCTTTTCAGGAAAACACTGACTTGGTTATATTTATTACTGTTTCCTGCTTCTTAAACAGCTAATAATTTTGTTAAGTATTCAAATAATAAAATTAGGTTGTCTGGTAAATAAAAGATGTATTTATTTCCAACATCTTTTAATCCTTTAACACGCTTCCTTTTAGCACTTCATATACTACTAGTCTCTATACTTAAATCTTTTATAGTACTAGTTCCTATACTTGTTGAATCTTAAGTATCAGAATATTCAATATATGGATCTTTTGGATTTTCAGTTCTTGGATCTTCACCTTTTCCAAATCTTTAACATAAACTTCTTTTAACTTTTTATAATAACCAAAATTAGGACTTAAAATATCCTTTATTAAAACCAAATAAATATTTGCTTCATATCTTTCAACTTGTAAAGTTTCTTTTATAAAATCTTTGTTTCACTTACGTCTCCGAAAGTACATCCTTCTATACATAATAATTATCAAGGAGATAAATCATATTTTCTTTTGTTGCGGACCTAAATGTACATATCTGGTGACGGTGTTTTATTTTTGAATGCTGGTTTGTACACTGTGTTAGAAATAATTGAAAAAAGTTGTATTTGATATTGATGAATCAACCGATGAAAATAAAGTATTTGTTAAATAAAATGTTAAGAATTTAAAAAAAAATACAAATGTTGGGTTTACTTTTTTCACTTGCAATAAACTTTTCAATTATTATGAAACTGAGTTTTAAATTCAAAAGAAAAACAAATAGTAGTAAAAAGATATATCAAAAAAGACAACTGTTGTAATTAATCTCTGATTTTAATTTTTTAAAAATATACTAAATATTCATAAAAGATTGACAGTAAATTATTTTTTTATTTTTTATATTATTTTCATGAAGATAATGGAAATAAATTAATGGAAATAAATAATCGCTTAATACTGGCCAGACAAATTTTCATTTTATCCTTTATTCTTTCATCAATTATTACAAATCGAATAATTCATGATAATTGTTTCAATGAATTAAATATTTTTTTAAAATATTTATGTTAGTGGGGGGAGGATTGGTAAGAAACATGTCACTAGAACACAAAAGCAGCATTATATGTATTATTTATATAATTTATCATAATAATAATGATAATAATAGTATAAAACGGTGATTTCATTTAATAAACACTAGTTAAAATTGCCAACAAAAAAACAACAAGATATATATTAAATGGAGGATAAAAGTTTCGATTATAAAATAATCCTTTTCAATTTATAAATAGTAATAGTAATATTATTAATAATAATAATAATAATAATAATAATAATAATAATAATAATATAATTTATTTTTATTATTACTGAATTAAATAAATGACAATTAACTGCTGCTAGAAAAATTTTATAAACCCAAAAATATAATGGAAAATAAATTTGAATTAGACAGAAGCGGATTTCCTTAGAGTCGGAATATTAAAACAAATAATAAATATATGATTGAACGTGTCTTTGTGACCAATAACCGATACAATCGGTAAAATTTTCGATGTCTTTGTCGAGACCACAAAAATCGCTGATTTATTTGAAAATATATTTCACTAAGAAATTTAATATAATATTTTGAAATTTGTTTTAATTAGTAATGTTAACATAACTGGAAATTTAATCGATAAAGTCAATTATTGAATGATAATAATATTTTGTTTTCATCAGCTGAAAATTCGATCTCATCATATTTACATATGGAAATCAATAATTAATAAAAATTTTTTAATTTATCAATTTAAACAAACCTATAATTTGAATGATTTATTAAAATATTGCCAAAATAAAATATATTTTAATTATCAATTATGCCCTTTCTTCATAATTGCTTCAATCGCACTTGTTGGTATAACTAACACCCTTATATAAATAATTAATTTTAAATTAACGAATAAAAATGAATCCGATATAAGGTAAGTTAAATGAGGTAGGAAAATTTGAGATGTAGCAATTGCAATGAAGTGGTATTAGAATATTTGATTTTCGTTGTCTCTGGTCACTAATGTGTATGTAAACCTGCATGTTTTATTGATTATCTTGATTGTGTAGATCCTCGGATTATGTCATATATATATATATATATATATATATATTGTGTGTTTTCATTAATAAACTTATTTAATACTGTAATATTTTAATTTTATTACATGGAATATAGGTGGTAGACTGAACATATGTGGATATAGTCCACTCATTATAAGCTTTAAAATGTAGTATGTAATATAAGTCCATATAAATGCTAATATAACCACATTATGTTGTATAAGAACGCATCATTACTTTTATACAAATTATTTAACCCTTTCGATACTAAGTGCGTAAACTTTTCGTAGTTGTGAGTCCAAACATTGAAGAACATCACCATGATTACCATTTAAATCCAGCTTTAGACCTTATAAGAGCATTATAAAGAAAAAAAATAAAGGCTTAATAATCACTTGTAAAACTTTTAATAATTAAGACAAAACACTTGTTCATCATTATATATTATGACAAAAATGGCCAGCAATGTCTGATAAAATTACAAGGATTTTTTCGGCTAAAATATAATTGAAATAAATGTCACAAAACTCACACTCAAATTCAATAGAAAAAAAGCTTGACTTGTTCGACTGATGTTATTGCATCTATGTATGCATTTTCATACATATCATTTCTCATTGTATTTATAACAATTTGTAAACTGTAGAAAATGCATATTATGAATATACAGTGGCATCTTATGACATTCGGTGGAACCTTTAAAAATGTTTTAAAATTTCTCATTTAAAAAATTAAAAGCATTAATCATTTAAAAATATTTTAATTCATTTAAAAAAATAAACTATATGGTAATTTCGAAAAATTAAAATCGCAAAAAATGAAAATATAATTAAAGCAGAATAATAAACATAATAAACGCAAAATAATTAATATAAATAAAAACATTTAGTAACATCAATTATTAAAGTTTATACATACTTCAAAACAAAACCAAATAAATAATAGTAAATTTATTTTAAAAATTTTTTTCCATATTAATTTAAACAAAAAAGATTAATATATTAGATCGATGTACTCCTCCGTTTTGTTGGAGCTAAGAGGGCTTTGTAGATAAAAAAATATTAATATTTAGTCATAGATTTATCCTTTATTGTTTTTTGTGAAACAAATATTTTACTATTAAAAAAAGGGAGATTTACGAGTCGACGTATAAAATCTAAATAATAAAACAAAATCTCCTACCGAATGATAATTACCCATGAAACTTTATTTCTACCTCAAAGTCAAATTTAATTATTGAGATTTATTGAGGCAATCAAATTAATTTCCAAACCTTTTCCTATTTAAATCTATTGAAATTTATTTTCCCTAAAAAATCTCAGTTGGAAAAATCAGTTCACAAGATTTTCTCAACTCACTTTTTTGAATGATTAAAATCTCTAATGAAACGATCAGATGTCTCTTTTAATAATTGCTTTGATAGAATGCTCACTGATTTCGGTTTACAAATTTTATTTCATATTCGTAAATTTACAATTGAGGGGCCGCTCATTTCATTCACATATCAATTTTTGCTAATTCTACTCACTTTATTTTAGTTTTAAAATATAGTTTTAATTCAATATGTAGAAAATAGATTGTTTTTAGGAATTAAATATCGGAACTTCATCTGGTTGGTCCAGAGTTACGTAATTATCAAGGCTTCCCGTCATATGGGTGTTATTTTGGAGAGGCAAAGAATAATAATAATATAATAATAATAATAATAATAATAATAATAATAATAATAATAATAATAATAATAATAATAATAATAATAATAATAATAATAATAATAATAATAATAATAATAATAATAATAATAATAACAATAATATATAATAATAATATTATTATTATTTTTATTATTATAATTTTATTAGTATAAAACGATGATTTCTTAGTGTCAGCATTAATTAATATATCAGATAAGTAAATAACAAAATAAACCATTGCTGTGAAAATTGTATTGTTGAAATAATTTTCGATTATTAAATAATAGTAGTGGGATGTGTCACCGTCAAATCATGTTACTGTTGGATCACCCCCCGTGGGGGGGGGATAAAAACTTTTTTCTAAGTCTAAAAGTACCAAAAACATTAAGACAAACACAATGACTCATTCAAGGTCACCGAAACAAAGACCGTGACTCATTCGATGTCATTGGATGAGTCATTGATCTGTGAATGTATTGAAACACAAAGACCATGACTCATCAAAAATTTTCAAGGTCATTGGATGATTAACCACATTTTTCAAGGTCATTGAAACAAAGATTATGACTCATCAAAAATTTTCTCAGGTTCATTTAAAATCTTTTCAAGGTCATAGTATTTAAAAAAAACTTTAATTTAAATTTACTACTTATTTTTATAAGTAGTGTTTTAATTATTAATTTTTTAAAAATTTTTATTCTGTTTTATTAATAATATTATTATACTATAATTAATATATAATAAAAATATTCATTAACAACAAAACCTTTTATTAAAAAGAAATAATTCGACTATAGTAATATTGTCGAAGAGCTTTATTCAAAGACCATTCCACATACTTTCGATATCTGGCAGCGCAGCAATGACATCCATCACCACATGGATATTTGTGTTACACATCCTTTAACATTTTGTTTTGTTCGATGTTCCATTGGAATTCATCGATTACTGAAAATATCCATATAGATGTATAATTAAAGATCAAGTCTGGAATCATTGATGCTAGATTATCCTTCAATATTTCATGTATATCTGGATAATAGAATTCCAGACGTTCTTTGATAACTTTAAAATAATTTTCTACAAAACTTATAATAATATTAATAATAATAATAAATTACCATAATGTTCGATTTCGTTCATTGCTTTAACTGCTCTCGGTACATAACATCCATTTTAATGATAAGATTTGAAATAAAAATTAGTTTTATACTAATTTAAACCAATGAGAAGCTAAACACACAAACATTTAGCTATAAACAATAAATATTAATTTGTATAGTTTTGAAAATGATTAAAGAAATTTTAATAATAATATTAGTTGTTAGTGTTTTTAAAATGGCTAACTCAATTGTTGTAACCGTTCAAAGTAAAAATTCAACGAGATATGTATGTCCTGATACAGCCGTGTTGATGGATATTTTGGATATGATAGATAAAACTAGATATTTGAAAACTCTAGTCAAAAAATTATCTGAAAGAATGAGTAACTTAGAAATCCGATTTGAACTCACATATGAAACTTTAAAGAGAGCTCGTAACACAATATATGATGAGATTCTATATCTAAATCAGACCATAGGTATTATCAAAAATGAATTAAGAAAATCAATATTAGAATTGAATGAAAATCGTAAACTTAATGAAAAAATGATAAATCAAGTTCAATATAGTATAAAAGTTTATTCCAAAAAAACAACTGATGAGTTCAATCGTATAATGAACGAAGTTCAACAGCCAATTCAACCGGTTAACAGTGGAACCGGTTAACTGATGTAACATGTTAACAAATCATCAATATTCACATTTCCATTATATATTTTTACATATTTTCTTAAATAAAGACATTGCAACTTCCCAATATCCATGCATGATTCTGATTGGTTGAATATATTATAAATAAGCTTACAGATCCAAGCATTTTTATAAAATACCAGAAACTAAATTTTTTATAACTTTGTTGAATAAGCTGGTTGCTAATAATGGAGATGATGATGATATCATTAAAAACATAAAATTCATGGTCAACCTTACCGAGAAAATCGTAGAAGATATTCCATTTGAGCCTATTCTCAATTTTCCAACATTGGAAAAAAAGAAAATTCATTCCAATCAAAGATAGTTATATGTTTGATGAAAATAATAAATGAATGCAAATAATAGTAGTATTAATGTATATGAAACACATGATATTAAAATCTGGATTCGACTATGAAAATTATTTCCAATGGTCTATAGAACTATATTACTTTATATTATTATTTTATTCTGATCATTATTTAGGTAATAGAAACAAAAATTGATCCATGGGTAGAAGCAAACGGTGGATGGGTAACGATTATTCAAGTTGCGGCAGAAGCCAAACGTGCAGATATTTGAAATTTGTAAGTTTTTATTAAAACTATTAACTGGAACATCTGTCATATATATCTGTAATAAAGTTTATCATAAATTTTAATAAATATATTATTCTTTGTTATTATCTGAATTATTAATAAAAAAATATATTTTTAAATATTTATTGATTATTACATGTACATGCTTTATCACCACAATATTCTATCATTATATTTTCTATAACATGGTCAACACAAGTCTTAAATTCGTTAGGCTCAACTAAATTTTCAGTAGGGATTTCTTCATCATAATATATTTATTAAAATTTATGATAAACTTTATTACAGATATATATGACAGATGTTCCAGTTAATAGTTTTAATAAAAACTTACAAATTTCAAATATCTGCACGTTTGGCTTCTGCCGCAACTTGAATAATCGTTACCCATCCACCGTTTGCTTCTACCCATGGATCAATTTTTGTTTCTATTACCTAAATAATGATCAGAATAAAATAATAATATAAAGTAATATAGTTCTATAGACCATTGGAAATAATTTTCATAGTCGAATCCAGATTTTAATATCATGTGTTTCATATACATTAATACTACTATTATTTGCATTCATTTATTATTTTCATCAAACATATAACTATCTTTGATTGGAATGAATTTTTCTTTTTTTCCAATGTTGGAAAATTGAGAATAGGCTCAAATGGAATATCTTCTACGATTTTCTCGGTAAGGTTGACCATGAATTTTATGTTTTTAATGATATCATCATCATCTCCATTATTAGCAACCAGCTTATTCAACAAAGTTATAAAAAATTTAGTTTCTGGTATTTTATAAAAATGCTTGGATCTGTAAGCTTATTTATAATATATTCAACCAATCAGAATCATGCATGGATATTGGGAAGTTGCAATGTCTTTATTTAAGAAATATGTAAAAATATATAATGGAAATGTGAATATTGATGATTTGTTAACATGTTACATCAGTTAACCGGTTCCACTGTTAACCGGTTGAATTGGCTGTTGAACTTCGTTCATTATACGATTGAACTCATCAGTTGTTTTTTTGGAATAAACTTTTATACTATATTGAACTTGATTTATCATTTTTTCATTAAGTTTACGATTTTCATTCAATTCTAATATTGATTTTCTTAATTCATTTTTGATAATACCTATGGTCTGATTTAGATATAGAATCTCATCATATATTGTGTTACGAGCTCTCTTTAAAGTTTCATATGTGAGTTCAAATCGGATTTCTAAGTTACTCATTCTTTCAGATAATTTTTTGACTAGAGTTTTCAAATATCTAGTTTTATCTATCATATCCAAAATATCCATCAACACGGCTGTATCAGGACATACATATCTCGTTGAATTTTTACTTTGAACGGTTACAACAATTGAGTTAGCCATTTTAAAAACACTAACAACTAATATTATTATTAAAATTTCTTTAATCATTTTCAAAACTATACAAATTAATATTTATTGTTTATAGCTAATGTTTGTGTGTTTAGCTTCTCATTGGTTTAATTAGTATAAACTAATTTTTATTTCAATCTTATCATTAAAATGGATGTTATGTACCGAGAGCAGTTAAAGCAATGAACGAAATCGAACATTATGGTAATTTATTATTATTATTATATTATTATAAGTTTTGTAGAAAATTATTTTAAAGTTATCAAAGAACGTCTGGAATTCTATTATCCAGATATACATGAAATATTGAAGGATAATCTAGCATCAATGATTCCAGACTTGATCTTTAATTATACATCTATATGGATATTTTCAGTAATCGATGAATTCCAATGGGACATCGAACAAAACAAAATGTTAAAGGATGTGTAACACAAATATCCATGTGGTGATGGATGTCATTGCTGCGCTGCCAGATATCGAAAGTATGTGGAATGGTCTTTGAATAAAGCTCTTCGACAATATTACTATAGTCGAATTATTTCTTTTTAATAAAAGGTTTTGTTGTTAATGAATATTTTTATTATATATTAATTATAGTATAATAATATTATTAATAAAACAGAATAAAAATTTTTAAAAAATTAATAATTAAAACACTACTTATAAAAATAAGTAGTAAATTTAAATTAAAGTTTTTTTTTAAATACTATGACCTTGAGAAATTTTGAATGACCTTGAAAAGATTTATTGTCTAACAAAATGAATAAGCAAGTTGTTTTAATCAATCATTAGCCAATCAGATATCGACCAATTCCATGATTTTATTGTGTATGTCAGTAACAATATTTCTGTACTATAGATTTCGCAACCCTAATATGACTATTTTTCCACTGGCAAACACGTTAACACACATTGAGTTGTATTTTTAAAGCCTCATTGCAGGAAATTATTCTGCCTCGAACATACAAAGACATTTTGTTCACATATTGTATAGATTGATAGAATTTCCCATATACATGGTAACCGTAATTGACTGTATTTTCATATTCTTTATTCTATATTGTAATTTATTGACATCTAAATGTTTCTTGAATCCCATAATTCTGCATTTGCCAGATTTGAAAAATATTATAGGGTATTTTCTACTATTATCAACAATTTGCTGGGTTTACCATTCGGAAACATCATTTTTGACAAGTCAAAAGTTTCTTTATAATTTATATTTGATAACATAATTAAACAATAATGAAATATTAATATATATATATATATATATATATATATATATATATATGATTTTAGAAAGATTTCATTAAATTATATAATATAAACAAAAACTTATAATTATACAAATTAATAATGGAATTAAGAAATGATGCTGTATATCAAATCGTCGGTCCAAGTGGTAGTGGTAAAACTATGTTTGTGTGTAAATTACTGAAATCTAATTTATTTCAAACAAAATTCAACAAAATTTATTGGCATAGGGGTGCAGATGAAGAATATGGATTAACTCAACATAATTTCTGTAAATTGAAAAACATGAAAATAGTAAAGGGTTTCGATAAAACTGGTCAAGTCGATTAAGGAAAGGGGATGTCATCATTATTGATGATTTGTATCAGGAAGCTAATAAAGAAAAGGATTTTAATAATTTATTCACAAAGATCAGTTGACATGTTGGTGTTATGGTGATCTTTAATACTCAAAATCTATTTCATCAGGGTGGCGCACATAGAACAAGGAATTTAAATGTTCAATATTTAGTTATTTTCAAGAATCCTAGAGATGCAACAGTTATTGATTTTCTTGCTCGACAAGCATACCCTAATAATCGTAATTTTCTCATCAGTGCATTTCAAGATGCTACAAAATAAGCACATGGATACACATTTCTTGATTTCACACAACAATGCAATGATGATTTACGAGTTAAAACAGATATTTTCAATAAAGAAGGTGCCATGGTTTATAAACAAAGTTGAAAACATTAACATGTAAAATGTTTATGAAATCCAGACTTAAAAATGTCCGAAAACTTAGATATAGTATTAAAAAGAAAATAAAGAGCACAGTTCCACCACAGACTAGTTATACACAATCTAAAAATCTAATAACCGAGAATTTCCCGCAATGAATCTAATTTCGAAAAACATTATTAAAAGAAGTAAAAATAAAGTTGTTAAAATTGTAAAAAATCATAGGAGTTTCCCATATTTTAATGCATTGTTAAAGGTTTCGAGTATGAAAAGAATGTCTATTTTACAATCATTTCCAAATTTTGTTGTCGATGATTTACTCAAAATTCTACTAAAAGTAGTTCGAGATAAAATTAAAATCAGTAAATCTAAAAAACTAGTATTGAATAAACATCGTAAGCCTTTGTTATCACTAGTAAATAATAAAAATCGTAAGCAAATGAGAGAAATAATATATAAACAACAAGACGGTTTTATTGGAGCAATATTACCATTAGCAATATAATTATTAGGTGGTTTACAATAAACGATGGGGCAATCATTACCTAATGTCAAATTAAAATTTAAATCATCTTGATGTAATGGAGAAGATTTGGATGAACCCAGAAGACAAAGCAGGTTTCGGTGGAGTGGCAAAGTTAAAGAAAAGAATCCCAAATTCGAAAAACGAAACGCAAAAGTGGTTGTCAGATCAGCTTGCGTACAGTTTAAACAAACCGATGCGGAAAAGATTTCAAACAAGAGCTTATAAGACATTCAGTATTAATGATTTATGTCAAATGGATTTGATGGAGATGATACCATATTCGAAGATTAACAAGGGTTATAAATATATTTTAAAATCGTTTTGCCCGTGGTGTACCAACAAAGACAAAATCTGCAGAGGAAATATCTAAAGCAATTAATAATATATTTAAAAATGCGCATCCGGACAACTTGCAAACCGATCTAGGTATTATTATTACTATTATTATTATTATTATTATTATTATTATTATTATTATTATTATTATTATTATTATTATTATTATTATTTTTTATTATTATTATTATTATTATTATTATTATTATTATAGGCAAGGAGTTTTACAATAGTAAAGTTAAGCAAATCCTGGATCGTCTCAAAATAAATCATTATTCTGTACATTCTCAATACAAAGCCGCCCATGTTGAAAGATTTAATTGGACATTGAGGGATAGATTGAAGAAATATTTCGCACATCAAGTTAATAAAATATGGATAAATGTATTGCCGAAAATACTTGTTAGTTATAATAATTCATGAAATCGAGGTCTGAATGGTTTGAGACCCGTAGATATCAGCTCGAAAACATTAGCTAAATCAGAACGATCTAAAAAAGTTGTAAAAATCACAAAACCAAAATATAAAGTTGGTGATCACGTTAGAATTAGTAAAATATCTGCTTCACCTTTCATCAATAATTTCGATAGTAATTGGAGTGATGAGGTATTTCGAATTACTAAAAATATACTAAACAGAGTCTTGTAATGTTTGTTATTAAAGGCAGTGAAAACAATGTAATACAAAATAAATTCTATGAACAGGAATTATAAGTTATTTGAAAACCTACATTATTCAGAATTCAGAAAATATTGAAAACTAAAATGGTGGGTAAGGATAAACAATACTATGTCAAATGGCATGGCTATCAAAAACCTTCATGGATATCATCAAAAGACCTAGTAAAGTGAGTTTCTATACAATTTTACCGAGAAATAGTTGCCCACTAACACATCCGGAAAATCAAGCAAGTAAATTTATGGTTGATCTTCAAAATCCCATTTATTTACATGAAAATTGGGAAGTTGCTTAGCAAGACTTTACATTTGTGTACAATACATTCCCATTTTATTGTCATTGTAAAATCAGTTACAAGAAGCGTGTTCCCAAAACATGTAGTGGTATTTTCTCGATCAATAATGTTGAACGATATTGTCATATTCCGAATCAAATTTTAGATGAAAATAGTGGCATGTTTTTCAAAGATGGATTGAATGTTAGTTGTGATTTTAGTCCATTTACAATAAAATTTGAAAGTATTTATGATGCCAAGCGAATGGATAGTGATAAGCTTAACATTGTTGTTACTGGTACTGAATATTTATTACGTTTCAAAACTTTTATTGATGTCGGCCCTGTGAATGAACACATCAAAACATCTGTATCATATATTAATGAGGTTGAAGATACATTTACGTTTACTAATGATCTATATATTGAAACACTTAAAAATTACATAAATATATTTCATTCAATTGTTTACATGTATTTAAAACTATTGAAATTGTTAAAGATGGATTATGCAAATTCAGTCTGAATAATAACATTTGTGAAGTTACATTTCATAAAGATTTTCCAAATACATTGGAATTAGATAAACAAACATATCGGGCAAGTGCTTTTGGTGTACGCAAACCGAAAATAATAAAACTTTATAGACAAATGTTAATATATACTAACATCATTGATCCTATAATTGTTGGTGATTCTTTGGTTCCTCTATTGAAATCTGTTTGGGTTGAAAACATGACCAGGATAAAGTTTTCGATATAAATATCGATACGCCCATGTAACTATCGGTATCAACATCATGTATAAACAGTATAGAAATAAATATTTGTGATGATAGCGGTAAATTTATTGAATTTAGTAAAGATACAAAAACTCACTTGACATTACATTTTCGTAAATTAGATGGCTAATAACGATATTATTAGTATGTATAGTGGTAGTCAAAGTGGTGGCAAATTACCATATTTTATTGGTAAACAGCACGGATTAGAATAGTTAAGAACAATTGGTAGATTTGCACTTCCTATTCTTAAACGCATTGGTAGTTTTGGTAAGAAAGCCGCTAAAGATGTGATAATGAATGAGCAGAAAATATTACCATCTCTGAAATCAAGTGCATTATCCGAGTTAGGGAAAGTTCTACTTAGTGTTGCAGGTATGTTTCAAAAACGGGCACCGTCACAAGCACCGGCACCAACTCAAAAACGTAAAATACATCATAAACATATAAACAAACGAATGAAAGGACATGGAACTATATTTCAAAAATGATTTGCGGTAAATCTGAATTGTGTTTATTTGATAGACCATTTCCCCAGGCAGTAATTGAAATGGGAGCCTTTGAAGAAGTATTCCCGATGAATTCTATTATGGATAGTAGAACAGATATTGAATTTTATATTAACGGTTCTCAAACTGAATATTTAGATTTGAACGATACATTGTTAACTGTTCAGATCAAAGTTGTAGATAAAGAAAGAAAACCGTTGTGTGTAATACCAAACAATTTCTTGTTTCATACACTTTTTAAAGATGCAGTTCTCGAATTTAATAATATCAAGATTGAGGGCGGTAACAGTACATATATTCACAAAGCTCTAATAGAAACTATTATAAATTACAATAGCAATACTAAAAATACATGTTTAACTCCTATGGGTTATGGTAGTGATGACGATAGGAAAAACTGGATTAAGAGTTCGAAATTATTTAGCATGTGCTCATCATTACAACTCGATTTTATGGATCTACCGAAATATTTACTTCCAGGTGTTAATGTACACATTAGATTAAATAGATCAGAGTCTGCATTATCACTAACAAGTTGATGCAAAATTATTGGTGAGAAGAGTTCATGTTGATCCTATGTATTAGCTGGTCATCAAGACTGTATGTAATTTACAAAGAAATCACATACATACTTTTGTTAGTATGTGATTTACAAAGAATATATACTTACACAATATAGGCTGCATGTGTAAAAATCTCTCATTTATATGTGTGTATTGCTAAAATGTGATTGGCTAAATCCTGAAAATATTATTCTCTTTATAAACATATGCAAATTCAAAATCTGTCACAATTAATTCAAAAATTTCAATATGGCAGGACAAAATAATATTTTAAGAAGTCTTCTAACTTTATCCATTGGTAATTTTTATTTATTATTTATTACTAGTAATGTTTTAGTAAATTTCGACTGGTTTAATGTAATCGAAAATGAGGATCTTTTGGATTTGGATGACGATTTTAGTAAAAATTTATTTGTTTATTAAATGATTTTATTAATATTCTTTTATCTTGTAATAATAATGTTGAAACTATAATTATTGAAGATACTCCTACATCTATTAATGAAGATGTTTATTAGGTTATATCTATCGGTAAGTTTAATATTTATTTATTTTCAAAATATAAAAAACATTTTAGATATGATGATATGATTCCGGCAACTTACCCAATAATTATTTTGGAGGATATAGTGGATAATGTCACCACTTATATTGAGGGTGATATAGTGGATAATGCCCCCACTTCTATTGAGGATGCTATAGTGGATAATGCCCCACTTCATTTTGATGATGACGATTCATCTGATGATGATATTGATGCGGATTTATGTTAGTAATTTATTTATTTTTAAACTTTATTTAAATATATTAATTTACAATAATTATATTTTTAAAAATTTAACGAATTAAATAAAATTCTAATTAAGTTATTTTTGAAAATTATGAAAATTAGAAGATTTTATGAAAAGTTGATTATTGAAGATTTTATGGAAACTATTTAATAGCGAAGAATTTATGAAGATTTTATGAAATCATGCAGAGCTGATTATTAAAAATTTCTAGGGAATGATTTCTGTGAATAATAAAAGGTCGTTTTTATTAAATTTTAGTTTAATGAATATTTATTCTTTATTAATTATATGAAAAAATAATAATAATAATTATAGTCTACAGTAAGCATTGAACACGATATTCATTTTATATGATAATAATACTTATTTTATGTGATAATAATAATATTAATAATTAATAATAATAATAATAATAATAATAATAATAGTCTGCAGTAAAATATTTTGAAAATGATATTCAGTTTATATGATAATAATATTTATTTTATATGATAATAATAATAGTCTATAGTAAGCATGTAGCTATTCGCCATATAATTTGTTAATAATAATATAATATTAGTTTGCAGTAACATGCAGCTATTCATCCTATAATTTGAAAATCTATATCTATGTATAGGAAACATTTATAATTATGTTATTTATTATGTTATAAACTTGCATAATAATGAATGATTCGCGATAATTATGTAAAACAAGTGCAAAGCCATGTCTAATACATTTGACTATATAAGAATTATCATTTATTATTATACAAGTCTTTATGTTATACACTCGTATAATAATGAAAGATAATTTTATGAAATATTGTAAAATAATTATATTTTTATTATACAAGTGATTTAATTTATTATTATTTTATCAGGTAAATTTTAACCAAAGTATTGCACGATATCAAAGAATCGTGGTGAAATATGTCACCAAAAAATGAAACAATACTATGTCCATATATTTAATTGCACCAGGTATACATTGCAAAACATCCCAGCCCATAAAATATAAAGCTTTTTATAACATTCACAAAGACCACTTAGATTCACTTAAAATAAATAAAAAGGATCTGTTTCGTTTCAGTAATAAAAATAATGTAAATATGATGAATATTATAAATAATAATAATATACGCCCAACAAAAATAACTAAAAATAAAAGACCTGCTGAACATAGGACATCTCAAATACCAAATAAACTTATAAAAATCGAAGTCATCGAAATCAGTGATGACGAATCATTTAATAATTTAGAGATTATAAATAATGTAGATATTGATATTATAAATAATGCAGATATTATAAATAATGCAGATATTATAAATAATGCAGATATTATAAATAATGTAGATATTGTAAATAATGCTATTAATCAAGTTGGTGGTTCATAATCATCTATAATACAAATTAATTTAAACGGCGCAATTAAAACAATTAAATTTGATACATCAGAGGCGCGACTGATAAAAATAATGTTAACTGAGAAAATCAGTTTTAAATTAATTAATGAGATTGGAAAGATGGGGGTGATGTTAAAATTCAATTTGCTGTTTTAATACAGTTTGAAAAAGATGGGGAAATCCACGACAATTATTTATCCAACAACGCAGAAAACATTTCAGATTGTTTTTTATCTGAAGGAGTTAATAAACTCAATGAAAATTAGAAAACTTCACCCATTTAGGCAGTTGATGGAGAGTAATCAATATTTTAGAAATAGATTTTATACTTACCAAATTTTCCACAATTACTCGTTTATCAGGTAATCGATATATTCAGA